>BSBK01009236.1:72500-343994 GCA_027943335.1 Chamaecyparis obtusa | reverse complement strand
GGGGAAGGGGAGAGTTTATGAGAGAGAGAGAGAGAGAGAGAGAGATGTTGGTTGAGAAATTTCAAATATTTTTGCAATTTTTAAACATGCAAAAGATGAGATGTATACTAGTCAAATTGAAGATTAGTGTGAACAAGAAAAAGGAGCGAAATGCTATTATTGTGAGAAATCTTTTTAGTGCTCTCAATTCTATTGGGAAGACTAGCAATGAAAAATATAAGAGAGGCTCTAGGAGGGTTATTAAAACCTCCTTAGTAAGTCATCATTTGAGAAAGGCTCATTTGATGAGACAAACTTGTGTTGACTTGAATCTAAATCATAAAACTTTGGATAGAGAACTTGCAAGAAGAGAAAGACTTGATGATCCTCTTGAAAATGATACATGGGATTATGGTGGGAGACTTTCACATTGTGATAAGAATATTACCGATGTTGTGAAGGATCAAATTCAACTATTTTGACAATCTAATTCAAGAGTGTCACCAAATTAGAAGGATGTCTTGAAGTTGAGAATTGGCATTTGAGACCACACCCCGCATCCCAAACATTATTTGGACGTGAGTCAAACAATGTTGTTCAAAAAAATTTCTGAGACACATCCAACATTGTAAATATCACAAAGATCTTTTGAAGCCCTGGAGCCTTTTTTTTGTGTGCCTCTTAAGATTTGAAATACTTGTTGCAAATATCATGTGGAGTTTTCAATGCAACATGAATTGTTATGATCCATTCATTCTACTTTGCATACTAGTGAAATGTTGGAGGATTGTGGTGCAAGTGCTCTTCCAAAATCATCAAGAGACTTGCTAGATCATTTTTTATGTCCTAGAGATGATGGATTTTTCTTTTATAGAAAAGATTGCTTAAATGACAAGTGCTCAGAGTGTGGTGGCTAGTGAAGTTTCTTAAATGTTTTCATGAGGGCTATGAGCATGATTTTGGAAAGACAATTGTCCACAAAAAGGTATATGAAACTGTTAAATATATATTAAAAAGTGGAGGTGAAGGCTCTAGATGTGAGTTGGTTACAAAAGAATGCAATGTAGCTGATTTTATTTTAGATTTCAGGAATAATCTTTTTTACAAATGTGTAAGGCATAGTCATAGGTCTCAGTGGTTGGATCAACAATTTAGGATGTGTAAGGACACTTTCCCGATTGGAACTATTATATCAGTTATTGAATTTGGAGAGAACTATACATTGTAGCCCCAAAATGAGTTGCAAGCTCAATATTACAATTATATTCAGGTTTCTATTTCTGTGCACATAACATATAGACATTCCCTTGATAGTACAGAAGATGACCGGAAGATAATCAAAGAGTACCATTTTTATGAGTGATGATAGATTAGACTCATACAAGTTTGTCCAACATTTCTTTGAGAATTATCTTGAGTGGGTGCGGGAAAATAATATTGCTATGGATAGACATCTCATTTGGTTAGATAACTGCATAGGTCAATTAAAAAATGCTTGTATGTTTTATTGGTTACATAGAATGCATGTAGAGAGAGGTGTGCCTCATATTTGGATTTTTTTTTAAGTCGGTCATAGAAAAGGGGAGCATGATGGAGCAGGTGCATGCGTAAAGAGAGCTCTAGTTAAGGATCAACTGAGGATTTCAGGTGTAGAAATCATTGATGCTCATTCTATTATTGATTGGTGTACTTCAACATTGTCACAAGGGGGGACTCTTGATTCAGTGGTGCATAGATTCTTTTGGTTGGTTGAGATGGGCACAATAGGAGATAGGTTGGATTGTCAAACTATGAAAGATTCTTCAAAAATTCATTCATTTCAAAGCTTAGATGCTAGTACATGGACCATTTGGACATGAGAGTTGGCTTGTTATTATCTGAGTTGTCTTTGGTGTGATTGGGATTTGTGTGCATCAAGTGAGTGGGTTGATACATGGGTTCCACATTATCTTACTCCTTTATCTCTTAAAGTCTCCATAATAAATGATGACATGGATTGTTCACTTGACTATGACCATCTTTCAGATCTTCTATAGCCTAGACATTTTTTTGCATTGGTTGCACCACAAGGGAATGATGAGAGATCAGATTACTAGTTAGCATGTTGTGTACGACGAAAGAAAAAATTGCACAACCGATGACAAATGATGATATGTTCACATATCTAATAGAATCACATGTTGTTGTGGGAACATGGTTGCGCACATATATGATTAGAAATAATGGCATTCCTGCATTTGAAGACTATGAGAAGTGCAAAACCATTCTCATGTATTCACACCTTATTATAGTAGCCAATGTTAAGTTGTTGAAACATCAAGGAAAACCAAAGACAAAGGAACTTTGGACTATTAGTACTGCTAATCATGAAGCAATATTGAATACCCTCAAGTAGAGAGATGACCCTTTAGGCACAATTTAGTAGGTAAGTTCAACTCAAGTTGCAAGGTTTTCCATGTTTATTACAATTACGTTCAATAAATTAATTGTAGTTTTTTTCTTTATTTGTTTGAGACAATAAATTTGGTTTTGTATGTGGATTGTAAATGTAGTTGGATACATAAATGATAGATATAAAAGATCGAGGTGTGCATTTGATTAGCCCATCTTTTATGATGGTAAATTTCACTATGCATTGTCTAGTCATGTTCTTTGGTTCGTTTAGTTACTTCTACATGTTCATAATCTTTTTCTCAACCTATATAAACTTCTTATATTCTCTATTAACTTTTCTTCTGCCTTCTAAATGTAGGGATTAGAGTGAAAAGGACACTTATTTTTTATATAGTTGTGTCATTTGCATATTTAGATGCCAAATTTTGTATATAAAAACAACAATCGAATGTGATGTGCATAGTTAGATGACAAATTTTGTATATAAAAACAACAATCAAATATAATGTGCATATTTAGATGCCAAATTTTGTATATAAAAAAATTTGATGCAAAATTTGAAATATAAAGAGTCCATGGGGTTGATTTGCAAATATTAAGAGCCCACATTTGAATCCTCTTAATGCCATGTAAAGTGCAAAAAATGTGTTTCCTTACTATGAATGTTGTATCCTTATATAATTTGTATCACCTTAATTTTTTATCCTTACATTTGTATTGTCTTAATTCCATGTACATTTGTATCGTCAAATGATGTAATAGTTGGAGTCATTGAGTCAAAATTGGTCAAATGTGTCCAAAGTAAAATGATGATTCCTTGGGGTGAAGGGATAGTGTTCAAGGATTGCATTCTAGCACCGAATGGACTATGTCATTAGCTTTGGTTGGGTGGGGTGAACACTAGGGACAACCCCATTTTGACCACTGAGTCACTAGAACGTTTCGAACCATGCTGGACCAAAGTGTCCCCAAGGTGCACTAAGCATGATTGAGCAATAGGACTTTTGAGGCTCATATCTCAAACCCCATAAGAGGTATCGATGATTTGTGAGATGCTATAGGACCATGTTTTTGAGGCATACAATAACCTCTATCCATTCTGGGAGATTCAAATTTGTTTGAATTTGGCACTCCAATCTCGTTTGATGCCAAAACTTGCAGTGAGGGTCAGTTGAAAGTTGCATCAATGGGTTTCTTCCAATCCGTTCATCTTGACACTAAATGGACTACACCATTAGCTCTGGTTGGGTGAGTAAAATCTAGGGACAACCTTGTTTTGACCACTGAGTCACTAGAATGTTCCAGACCACGCCAGACCAAAGTGTCCTCAAGGTGCACTAAGCATGATTGGGAAGTGAACTTTTGAGGGCTCATATCTCAGACCCCCGTGAGAGGTATCAGTGATCCATGAGATGATACATGACCATATTTCTGAGGCCTACAATAAACTCTCTTCATTCTGGGAGATTCAAAATTGTTTGAATTTGGCACTCCAGTCTCGCTTGATGCCAAAACTTGCAGTGAGGGTCAGTTGAAAGTTGCACCAATGGGTTTCTTCCAATCCGTTCATCCCAGCACTAAATGGACTACACCATTAGCTCTAATTGCATGGGTAAATGATAGGGACAACCCCATTTCAACCACTAAGTCACTAGAATGTTCCAAACCATGCCAGACCAAAGTGTCCCTAAGGTGCACTAAGCACGATTGGGAAGCGATCTTTTGAGGCTTGTATCTCTAACCCCATGAGAGGTATTGATGATCTATGAGATGCTACAAGACCACATTTCTAAGGCCCTACAATAACCTCTCTCCATTATGGGAGATTCAATTTTTTTTGAATTTGGCACTCCAGTCTCCCTCGATGCCAAAACTTGCAGTGAGGGTTAGTTGAAAGTTACACTACTGGGTTTCTTCCAAACCATTCATCTCGGTACCAAATGGTCTATGCCATTAGCTCCAATTGGGTGGGTAAACACTAGGGACAACCCCATTTTGACCACTGAGTCACTAAAACATTCTAGACCACACTGGACCAAAGTGTCCCCAAGGTGCACTAAGCACAATTGGGAAGTGATCTTTCAAGGCTCGTATCTCAGACCCTGTGAGAGGTATCAAAAATCTGTGAGATGCTACAGGACCACATTTCTAAGGCCTACAATAACCTCTCTCCATTTTGGGAGATTCAAATTTGTTTGAATTTGGCGCGCCAGTCTCACTCGATACCAAAACTTGCAGTGAGGGTCAGTTGAAAGTTGCACTAATGGGTTTCTTCCAAACCGTTCATCTCAATACTGAATGGACTATTCCATTAGCTTTGGTTTGGTAGGTAAATGCTAGGAACAACCCCCATTTTGACCATTGAGTCATTAGAATGTTCCAGACCATGCCAGACAAAAGTGTCCCCAAGGTGCATTAAGCACAATTGGGTAGTGAAATTTTGAGGCTGGGTTCTCGAACTCCATGAGAGGTATGGGAAATTTTTGAGATGCTATAGGACCATGTTTTTGAGGTTTACAATAACCTCTCTCCATTCTGGGAGATTCAAATTTGTTTGAATTTGGCACGCCAGTCTTGCTCGATGCCAAATCTTACATTGAGGGTTAGCTGAAAGTTGCACCAATGGATTTCTTCCAAACCATTCATCGTGAAACCAAATAAAATATGCCATTAGCTCTAGTTGGGTGGGTAAATTCTAGGGACAAACCTCATTTTGAACACTGAGTCAGTAGAACATTTCAATGATGCTGAACCAAAGTGTCCCCAAGGTGCACTAAGCATGATTAGGCAATGAACTTTTGAGGCTCGTATCTTAGACTCCATGAGAGGTATCAATGATCCATGAGATAATATAGGACCATGTTTTTGAATTTTAAAATAACCTCTCTCCATTCTGAGAGATTCAATTTTTTTTGAATTTGGCACGCCAGTCTCCCTCGATGCCAAAACTTGTAGTGAGGGTCAGTTGAAAGTTGCACCAATGGGTTTTTTTCAAACTGTTCCTCCTAACACCGAATGGACTATGCCATTAGGTCTGGTTGTGTAGGTAAATGCTAGGGACAACCCCATTTTGACCACTGAATCAGTAGAACATTTCGGACCATGCCGAACCAAAGTGTCCCCAAGGTGCACTAAGCATGACTAGGAAGTGAACTTTCAAGGCTCATATCTCAGACTCTATGAGAGGTATCGGTGATCCGTGAAATGCTACATGACCACATTTTTTAGGCCTAAAATAACCTCTCTCCATTCTGGGAGATTCAAATTTGATTGAATTTGGCACACCAGTCTCGCTTGATGCCAAAACTTGCAGTGAGGGTCAGTTGAAAGTTGCACCACTGGATTTATTCAAAACTGTTCATCCCTACACCGAATGGACTACACCATTAGCCCTATTTGGGTGAGTAAATGCTAGGGGAATAGTAATGGTTGAAGTTTTTAATCAAATCAATCAATGAAAATAAAGTTCTCTACATTTCTATAGTTCTCTATCCCGTAGAATAGTCCAGGAAATAGTGAATTGATTAGAATAAATCTAATGTGATCTTGGCTTGGTTGTGATATAGGAATGATTTTTTTGTGTTTATTTAATAGTTTAAGTAACTTTTTCATTGTTTGGAGTATCATTCCAATATTAGAATTGACCGATGTTGAGGACAGGACTGGCATTATAGGCACACATGAATACAATAAAACACATAAATTTTGAATTCACTTAAATGATGAATTACACAAAATTTTTTAATTCATGAAGCATACATGTAGCATATAAAGCGTACACATAAATTTTTTTTAATTCATGAAGCATACATGTAGCACATATTTTATAAAGTATACAACATGAATTCACTTAAGTCATGCACGTAGCCCATACATGTGAATTTAGGTTATGAAGAATGTACTTGAATATACATGAATATACTTAAGGCATAAATGTTGGCAATTTGGCTGAGGTATGTACATGAATGTTTTCATTATGGCAACATATGTTCCCTATGAAGATTGCATAAGCTAGAAAGTAAGTATGGAAGATCACAGACTAAAATTGTCTAAGTATGAAATAGAGTTTTTGACAGAGCACCCGATACAATTTGTTTTGGCGATGTTCACTGGAGCATGATCAGAGTTTGCATAGTAAAAAATAGACTCTATGGTGTCTAAGGATACCCCATCTCAGTGTGAAAAAGAGTACAGACAGTACGAACAAAGTTATGACTATTTTACCGATGACAGAGTACAGCTTGACAAAGCAGTTTTGAAGGCAGAACTAGTAAATGAATTAAGGGATTATTTTGCTTGTCAAAATAATGACTTAATATTATAAAGAGA
Source organism: Chamaecyparis obtusa (assembly GCA_027943335.1). Classification (NCBI taxonomy): domain Eukaryota; kingdom Viridiplantae; phylum Streptophyta; class Pinopsida; order Cupressales; family Cupressaceae; genus Chamaecyparis; species Chamaecyparis obtusa. Next base: position 337,292 of record BSBK01009236.1, on the reverse strand, counting down.
TGACATCCTATATGTTTACTCTTGGATAAAGATATGCAAGCCGACAGGAGAAAGATATTATGTTTGTATCTTGTATAAATAGAGATGTACCGAACATACTTGAAATGTAACATGTAACTTGTGATAGTTGTATATTGTGATAGCAGCAAAAGTTGTTGATGCGAAGTTGTAACCAGTACCATATTGTAATCAGTAAACATTTGTATTACTTGTTTGGGAAGTGAGCTCATCTAGTAATCAGTTTTTGTATCTACAACTCCTAACCGGGTTGAGGCTTCTAACAAGGCCTATAGTCCCTTAACCAGGACTGATACACTATATGATTGTAACAGGCTCCTAACAGGGTCAACATCCTTAATAGGATATCTTTTGATTAGTGGATCTTTGTGGGTACCATCCCCACTAGGGTTTTCCCTTGGCCAGGGTTTCCTTGAGAACATATCATGTGTTATGAGTTCTTTAAATTTACTTTTATGTATGCTATTTAGTTTCTTATGCTTTAAAGTAATCTGTTATATCCATAAGTGGGCAAAAGTAAAAGTTTGTGAAATACTGATTCACCCCCCCTCTCAATATTTCCTATTTCTAACAATTGGTATTAGAGCACAGTTACTCGGAGAAGGAACATTCAAGGAAAGCCTAGCAGCTTGAGTAAGATCTCTATGGATATGGATCAATTACAAAAGAGTCTTGAAGAAGCTCTTAAACAAATTGATATGCTTACTGATGAAAGAAACACTCTGAAAAGAAAGTATGATGATGCAAAGAATCTTATTGACAAATTGAAAGGTAAGATAGAAGATCTAAAATCTGAGAAGGAATCTAAAATTCTTGTTGAAGATTGTGATGATTTAGAAAAAGAAAATGTGATCCTTAAACATGAATTGAAGATAGAAAATCTGAAGCTTAGCTTGAAAGATGGAAATGACAATCTGAGATCTGAGAATGAAAATTTAAAGAATGAGAATGAAGATCTGAAATCTAAACTTGGCAAGGTAACATCCGAATTTGATAAAGTCAAATTACAGTATGATGAACTTGATAAATACAACAAAATTGTGAAAGGTGAATCAACTCAATCCAAACAACAACTTGAGAGACTATATTCAAACAGTGAAAAGATTAATGAGCAAGTATCTTATGGAAAACCATTCTATGACAAAACTAGTCTTGGATTTAACATATTGAAGATAGTTAGTGAAAGCAAGAAACCAGATTTGAATGTATGTGAAAGTAGTGAAGAAAAGAAGTTAGATGAAAACAAATCTGAAGAATCACCGAAGCAAGAAGAACCATCCAAAGGTATGCAAAGGGAATTCAAAGGTAGATGTTTTGCTTGTAATACTACTGGTCATATGAAGAGAGATTGTACAAGTAAACAATTCAAACCTCTTAATGGTTATTGTTATAATTGTCATGGTTTTGGACATAGAGCTATTGAATGTAGAAGATCTAAAGTTATTGAGAATAATTACAATAGTAGAATGCCTAGAAATACTAACAATGTAGATCAAAGATCAACTGAAGACATAAAAAGAGGAAATGGAATAGTATGTTTTAGATGCAACAAAATTGGACATATTGCTAGAAATTGTAGGACACAAATCAATTAGAAAACACCTAGATATGGAACCAATGGAATCATTTGTCAGATATGTAACAAGATTGGACACACAACAAGATTTTGCAGAATGAACAATGGAGGTTATCATCATAACCCTAACCCTAGAAACTATGCAAGAAGGAATGAAAAAGCAGGAAACAAAGAGAAAGGTTGTTGTAGAAATGAAGATGAAGTCAAATTTGTTAAAGGCATAGATCAAGAAGGTATATTTAGCACTGAAGGTAATCAGGAAGGTAATGTATCTGATGGTAAGAATGAGTCTTTACCTAACCCTTCTTTAAGCACTTAAATTATGTAAATTTCTATAGTTTAGGAACTTCGAATTAGTGTAGAATTATATTTTGAATGAGTTAAGTTTTGCACAGTTAGATGAAGGTTTTTTATGTTATACGAATGCTATGGTTAAGTGTGCAAAAGGAAATATTGTGTTTTGTGAGGTTGCAAGAACATTTATGGTTGCAGGTTTACAGAATCAACTTTTTGGCATTTTAGCGGCAAAAGAATTGAATGCAATGTCAGATCGAGTAAATGCTAAGTATTAAAAGATTGAAATCAAAGTTATTGTGATTATCAAGTGATTAGAAGTGATTTGGAAAGCAAAGAAAGAAGTTTGGAAGAAATTTGCAGAAGTTTGAAGCACCTATCTAGCGAAAGCCCTAATTTTGTGAATTTAAGGTATTTATCTGACTAAGATCTTGAATCAGCTTAAAGTAATCAGATATAATCATGGATGTGTCATTGATTCACAACATTAAGGATAAGAACAGACCTAGAACTAAGAAAGATCCAGTTGAACCCTCAAAAAGTGATGCTAGTTTAGCTTTATCATCCGTACCAGATGGAGTTCTTCATTTAGAGAATGTTAAAAGTTATTTTGGATGAAAGTATGAAACCCTAAGGGAAAGTAATTTTAATGGTGAATATAAGAAATTGTACAACTTAGATATGTCAGTGAAACAAGGTTATGAACATCTAGAAAACAATGATATCATTGAGTACTCTATGAAATATGAATTTGATGATGAGGAGTGTACTAAGATCATTTTAAGTAGGATGCATAATGGTAAATTTTGGTTAGAAGATAGAGTTATAGACATAACTGCAGACCTAATTCATGATGTGACTGGATTATCAAAAGTTGGTGCAATTCCACTGAATGAGAAAAACATGAGAAAGATTGTGATTGAAAACACCGGTTCAATGTACAATGGCAGAGGTATAGTCATTAGTAAGATTAAGCAAGATGATGTAAAATGCTTGTGTAAGATTTTGACAACAAAATTCTATGGAAGTTCTAGAGAAGATGATATGCTAGCAGGTATGGTACACATTGCTTATTTGATGTGTGTGGAGAAGAAGCCTGTGGATATGTGTGAAATTCTGAGAATACAGTTGTTTGAGAATTTGGAAAAGATAAAGAAAGCTAAATACACTCACTTTAGATTTTCCTCATTGGTTACTTACATGTTCTTCCATTTGCTAAGAAGATTTCCTTACACTATTGAATGGAATGATGGTGAGAATACTATGGTAAGAATCAATAAAGTTTACATGAAACATCTTATTGAGAAGGTTAATGACAGTGTAAAGTTAGTGTTGAAAACTTTTCAGAACATTGTGGTAAATAGATCAAGAATTCCTCCATCCCTAGTTGAGAAATACAAAGATGATATATGTTTTATGGTTGATACTGATTTCACTTACATTGAGGCAATAGAACCTAGACATGAATTCATAGATCCTCTTGGCTATGAAATCTCTAAAATTGAAATAGAAGGATATGTTAGTAGATTGTTGAAAAGTAAAGTGGATGCTCATGGCAATAGATTTGGAACTTATGATGAAAACTTTGATTCAGCAAAGACACTTAAGGAAGAGAAAAAATCAAAGAAGAGAGTGGAGTCTACAATAAAGAAAATTCTAAAAGAATTAGGTATGAGTGAGTAGGAATTTGATATTGCAAGAAAGACTGCAGAAGAAATAAGGCAGAGTGAGATACTATCAGTCCCACCTTTGGCATCAAGTGCAAAACCCATTCAAGTTAAGGTAAAGGTTGAAGAACCTGAGAAGGAGCAAGAAATTAGTCAGATAGAGAAACCCTCTTTTTCAGCACCAAGCAAAAGAATGAAGGCAAGTGCTTCAGGATCGGGTAAAAGAAAAAAAATAATTGTTCCACCAGTACCTAGAAGAGTTGCAGAGATAAAAGATGATGAAGTAACAATAAAGAAAAAATCATGGAAACCAAGGATAGAAAGAGTTAATGAAGATATAATGCAGCATGGAGACTTTACCAAAATGAAAAAATACTATGATTTATATGGATCCTCTGACAGATTAAATCTAGAGAATGCAATGGTTACACATATGATTTTGGCAAACAAGAAATTTGATACTATTCATGGAAAGATACTAGAAGATTTGTACAACAGACTTGTGAGAAGAAAGATGAGAGCACAAGAAGAAGATACTAAAATGAGAGAGAATGTGATAAGATAGTTCTGTGACATAAGAGATGATGACCACCTTAAGCAGATCCTCAAGCCACTTGAAACCCTATTAAGAACCAAAAGAAGAACTATACAAATAATGGGAGGTTAGTATGAATAAGTGAAGATTGAAACTGAACAGGTAGTTGTGCAAGTGCTAGCAAAGATCAATCAGTTGAAGAACCAGAAGAGAAATAGAGTTCAGAATAGGTAGAGGCAATAGCAGAGGTAGTTGAAGTTGAAGATATTCCCTCTTCTTCTATAAACATTGGCACAAAATCTATGGACATTGAAGGAACAAAAGTTACTTTAGATTTAGATGATGCGCTACTCAACAGTTTGGATAACATTGTTGACAATTTGGTTTTGGGAGAGCAAGAAAAGAGTATTGAAACAGAGTCTACTCAAATAGAAGTGCAAATCGAAATAGAGGCCCATACACCTACTGAACCACAAGAAGACATCAATATTACTCCTAAGACTAGAAAGGAGAAAGGAATAGGAACATTGATTAAAAATTTGAGCAAGGAGGTTGATGACGATGATCAATTAGAGTTGATCACTTCTTTGAACAAAATTATTGGTAAGAACAAGAAAGTTAAGAATTTGGAAGGTAGCCTGAAAGATTTGACTGAGAAGCTACAAAGTGTTATATCTACAAAAGTCTTTGATTCAGACCCACTTGAAAGAGCAAAGATGGTAATAAATTCTTTTGATGTTGAGTTCACTAATTTGACTAATATTGCTAAGGTTAACGCTCAGGTAGCTTATGAAGCTAAGATGTTGCAGAATATAAGTCAGAATATCAAAAATGACATTGATAGCCTTGACAGACACATTAAGAACTTAAGGAAACATCTTGAGACTGGAAAGTGTTTGTACAGTTAGTGTACAAAATCTGAAAATATTTTAATTGAGGAAGAGAAGAAGCTAAAAGAGAAGCAAGATGAAATTGCAACAAAGACAAACTCATTAGCTAGCCTAAACATAAAGATCAGTACAGTTGAGAAAAAGATCAGAAAATTATGTGATGAGATAAGGACTTTGAATGATGAGAAGAACAAGAAAATTATCAGGATAAACATCTTGAGAGAGCATGTCTCAATCAAGTTGACTATAATAGAAGTGCAGCTAGAAGAATGTCTTACTGCTAAGACAACATTTTAGAAGTTCAATTTTGAATCCCTTCAAGCTTGTCAGATTGCAGCATACGGATTGAGTACTTTACTCAATGTATCAGAATCAATAAAGAAGGCATGGGAGAAATATTTTGAGACTTGGAAGATAGATTTTGTAGATTGTGTTGCAAGCCTACTGGCTTTGCAATAAGATAGTAAGGTAAAAGTTTTGACACAATTTTTGTATATCCCTTTCCACCCTTTATTTTGTCATTGTTGTCAAAGGGGGAGAGATACTTAGAAAATTGTCTATATATGATAAGGAAGGATACTCATAGGGGGATTTCTATGGAGTATTATGAAGTGTTATAGATTAAGTGTATATTTTGAGGAGATATAAGGATAGTATACTTATTTTATACTATGGCCACAATTTTGATACAAATTTTGAGATTTTGACTTGTACACTTAGCCAATTTTCTCATATGTTGCCACCAATGACAAAGGGGGAGATTGTTGGCAATTTGGCTAAGGTATGTACATGAATGTTTTCATTATGGAAACATATGTTCCCTATGAAGATCGCATAAGCTGGAAAGTAAGTATGGAAGATCGCAGACTAAAATTGTCTAAGTATGAAATAATGTTTTTGACAGAGCACCCGATACAGTTTGTTTTGGCGACGTTCACTGGAGCATGATCAGAGTTTGCATAGTTGAACATAGAATCTATGGTGTCTAAGGATAACCCATCTCAGTGTGCAAAAGAGTACGGACAATACGGACAAAGTTATGACTATTTTACCAATGACAGAGTACAGCCGACAAAGCAGTTTTGAAGGCAGAACTAGTAAATGAATTAAGGGATTATTTTGCTTGTCAAAATAATGACTTAATATTATAAAGAGATGATATCCTATATGTTTACTCTTGGATAAAGATATGCAAGCCGATAGGAGAAAGATATTATGTTTGTATCTTGTATAAATAGAGATGTACCGAACATACTTGAAATGTAACATGTAACTTGTGATAGTTGTATATTGTGATAGCAGCAAAAGTTGTTGATGCGAATTTGTAACCAGTACCATATTGTAATCAGTAAACATTTGTATTACTTGTTTGGGAAGTGAGCTCATCTTGTAATTAGTTTTTGTATTTACAACTCCTAATAGGGTTGAGGCTTCTAACAAGGCCTATAGTCCCTTAACCAAGACTGATACACTATATGATTGTAATAGGCTCCTAGCAGGGTCAACATCCTTAACAGGATATCTTTTGATTAGTGGATCTTTGTGGGTACCATCCCCACTGGGGTTTTCCCTTGGCTAGGGTTTCCTTGAGAACATATCATGTGTTATGAGTTCTTTACATTTACTTTTATGTATGCTATTTAGTTTCTTATGATTTAAAGTAATCTGTTATATCCATAAGTGGGCAAAAGTAAAAGTTTGTGAAATACTAATTCACCCCCCCTCTCAATATTTCCTATTTCTAACAATAAATTGTACACATGAGTACATACAAGCATATTTACATACTAACAATGAATAAATGAACACACAATTAACAAATTGGATCGAATATCAAGTTTCATATATATCAAAATGAACAATAATTCTGTACATATTTACATGTCAACATATCTAGATACAATGTGGCATACACCATCTCAAAATGTGTCATATGCCATCTCAAAATAAGAAGCTCAACTAAAAATGTTTCTAGGACATCCTATTCTACTGGTGGATCATCAAAATGTAGCCTCTTTGAAGTACTCTTTGGCTCTGATGGATCCTGCATTCAAACACAAAAGTGAAACCCCAAGTCAGATTAAAATTCAGAATCATAGTAAAAAATAATAAATAAAATTTAAACTAAAATTGAACTCTCATATACCTTGCCTATTTGTCTCCTCCCATGGATAGGAGACCTAATATATGTCCTTGGTAGTGCAGGAATAGTGCCACCAATGTTGACTCCCACCTGTATATGTTTGTGAACATGAGATTGATCTACGAGTTATACTATTTAATGTTAAATACTTGGTACCAAATATATGTTTACAAAATAAGTACATTAACATTAAAACTTACCTGTGTTGAAATTTCTTTAGGGATTTTTGGTTGAGTCATCAATGATACAAACACTTGGTGTTCTAGCTCCCTCAAACTAGGAGTGACCTAAAAAAGTCAAACAAATACTTCATACTATAATAACTTGACTATATTATATATACTTGATAGTAAAATACACACAAATAACTTTAGAAATGTATGTATCATGGGTCTATCACTACGAATGGATATTCTTGTGACTCTGTCATGATGATAGCATCTCACAGCATCATCATATGCCACACTCTATCAAATAAACTATGTAAATTAAAAATTGTAAGAATTTTGATATCACTTTGATAGCATGTAAGAATTTTCCTAAGACAAAGAATAGATGCCAAGATCTAGAAGCTCAAGAGATAGCACAACAAAGAGAGACAAGATAATATGATCAAATGAAGAATTCAATAATGATCAAATGATAATGAATAATTGATTACATACAATGTAAAAATGCCTCAATATATAGGCAATGCATGATAACTAAAAGTTATGCAAGTGATAAGATATCAACTAGACATGGTGGAATCACATGTCCACCAAAGGTGGATCATCCTCCATTATACATGAAAGTATGAGAAACATGTGTAACAATGAGAGGATGATAATATGATAAGAGCACTAAAGGTGGATCTCACACACAAAGAGGTGTGTGATGACAACTATCACATCTAAAGTGGAGATTATCCTAACCATGTGCTAAAAAGAAATGAAAACTCCTAGGTGTCTCAAAGACAACTAATATGAAAATGCATTATCCTAAGTAAACTTAAGTAAAGTGTAATTAGTAAATACTTAATTACACCAACACCCACCCTTAAGTGCAACTTAGGGGAATGCACTTAAGCTCACAATGCAAGATGGGTCCTGGCTACTAGGCCATGTTAGGTACCCATGTACAATATGCAAGAACAATGCAATCTCTCATAAAGCAAAGAAAGAGGGAAAAACCCATGGGAAAAACCCTCACCCAAAAAGAGAGATAAATATAATAATAGAATATGAGAGAGAAGACCTCATGTGAGGAAAATATCCCCCCCATAAGATAGAAGTAGTGAAAGAGAGACCAAGTAGCCCCCCCTCAATGTAGAATGAACACCAATGGTAGATGCTCCAAGCTTGATGTAGAAACTGATCCATGAGTGTAGAACAACATTCCTCCCCTTAGGAAGAAACAAGACCAAAGCTGTAGATATGAAGCCTCCTCCCCAATCTATAGGAAGAAACCTCAAAAAGTATGGAATCTTTGAAACTTGCTCAAGTGTCCCCATGTTAAAGTTGAAAGGTGCCTCCTCCAAATCATGTGTACAAAGCCACTCTACTAAAAAAGACAAATCAGGATCAACTGAGGATGAATGTAGAACATGTACCAAAGACCCAAGGATCTCCTCTAAAGATAAAGTGACCTCCTACAACTACTGTATCAAAGTATCAACAATCATGTCACCCTTGAAAGAATGATCAAATAGAGAATGAAGAGGAGGGTCAGCATGGTCCCTCGCAACAAATGAAGAAGGATCATCTTCACCAAAGAGAAGATAAATGTCATCAATGAAGTCTCCCAAATCTGAAGTATAGGACTCCACAAACAAACTTGCAATGTCTATCAAGTAGTCATCCCATGGAACCAAGTCTGGAAGACAATGAATATCCTGCTGCACTAAAGCACCTGAACCCATGGCTATGTGAATGCAAGCATCATCAAGAGCAAGAGTAGAAGTAGTCTCAATAGGAGAAGATGAAATGGAAGGCTCAAGAGCTTGATCATAAGTGAGAATACCCAAGTTCAAGTAGCCAAAACTCTCCTCAAGATCTGAATCATCACTATAATCATCATATGCTGAAGACTCACTGTTTGAAGAATCACTATCATCAAGAGGAATAAAATATACAAAGGAGTACAACCAAGAAGAGTGATCCACTATCCCAGTAGCAATAATTGCTCCACTCTCCAAGTCCTTGATGAAAATTGAATCAGGTGTAAATTCCATAGTCTTCTTTATAGCACCATTTGTGATTTGATAGATAGAAAGAAGGTTATTGGTCAAGTGTGGAACACACAACACATCATTGAAGTGTCCTTCTCTAACATCAATACTTCCTTTCCCAATAAAATTCATGTAAGTGTGATTGCCCATCAAAATAGGTGGACCTTTACAAGGCTCAAATGTTGAGAACATGGACTGTGAAGAAGCCATATGATGAGAAGCCCCTGAATCTAGAAGCCATCTACCTGAATCAAGACTTGAAGAAGCATACAAAGCTTGTCCTTTTTTAGTGACAAATGCATGACCCTTTCCTTTATCTTTTTCTAAATTTAGTGAAGAAGAGGTTGAGGTAGACATCCTGGAAGGCAATTTGATGTTGTTCTTGGAAAGAATATTATTTAATTCATCAATGTCCTTCTTATAACAAAAGTGTTCTTCATGTCCATCCTTTTTGCAATATGCACAAAACCGCTTCTCCTTCTTTGAAGATTCACCCTTTGGAGGTGATGTAGAAGTGTCATGTTGTGTGGAAGTTGATGTTGTGCCTTCTTGTTGAGACTTAGACTTCCAATTCTTCTTCTTCTTTTGACTTTGATTGCCTTGACTCTCATGATTAGCCACCAATGCCTTGGAAGTTGAAGACTTGAGAATCCCCATACTCATCAATTTTTCTTGTTCTAAGACCAACATTTCTGAAAATGACTCAAATGAAGGCTTAATGAAGGCACTACCCATGGTCAACTTGTGAGTATTATAACTTGAAACAAAAGCTGCATATTCAGGAGGAAGATGTTTCAACAAGTGACTAACCAACTTCACATCCTTCATGGGATTTCCACAATCATCAAGTTGTGCTCTATAGTCATTGACTTTGTTGAGATAATCTTGGATTGTGTCAAATTTCCTAGGCTCTAATTTGAGGAGATTAGTCTCAATTGTGAATCCCATTTCCTCATCCACTTGACCAAACAACTCTGCAAGTTTATCCCAAGCATCTTTAGCATTGTTTATGGTTTTGATGTGATACATGATAGCTATAGAAATATTCTCTCTCAAGACTCCTAAAGCTTTAAAAAAATTTCATGACCATTTATTTATTGTAGCAGTATCATCATCAATGAGTTTTTTAATTGTACCATCCACATAAGGATTTAAACCTTGAACCATTAACTTGCTCCATACATTATCTTTCCATGTAGCATAGTTATGTGGAGTTAATTTTGCAATAGATCCCATGATGAAAAATGAAAAGAGCACAAGAAAGAGAAACACCAACATACAAGACACCCCCAAATTCACTCAATCAAACCACCCCCCCAAAATGATGATTTTGGCACTTTATAGCTAGTGCGTGTACAATTGCCACTTGACAAAATAGATCAAAGTGGACTTTTGATTTTGATGTTTACACCTAAAAATATGAAGCTACAAAAGACTCAAGAAGATAGGATAGAAGATCCCTCAAGGATCTAATCAATTACAAGTGCCACAATAGACCAAAAAGACCATATTCTGAAAGTACTATTTCTACTCAAATTTTCTCCAAACTAATACCAGATCTAGAAAGTAGACAAAAAATCATACACTTTCAAAAAAAATTGCACCTGAAAATGTGTCCGTATGAGTCCGTACGAAGCCTCTGAAGTTGCAAAAATAGGGATAAGACAGGTACAATCACCAAAAACTGCAATTTCTATAAAATCCATGATCCAAAACCAAAAAAGAACACCACCACTAAAAAGTTCAGGAAATTTTAGCCAAAATAAAAAAAATTGCACCTAATGTGGAGGCCGGATGACCAAGTTATGGCCTCCCAAAGTCGAACTGCCAAATCAAAACTACATTTGGTGAGGGCTGGAAATTTTTGAAAACTACTGATGTCACTAGTTTTATGGTGTTAAATTTGACGTTCAAATGACCATTGTAGTAGTTTAAAATTGCCCAGGTTTGACGGTCAACCGACCGTCAAAATTAAGCTACTGAAATGATGACGCAATCATAGGGTTAAAATTGATGTCTTAATGACCATCACAATAATGCAAAAACCAGCCCAAATGATGGTTAGATGACCATCAAGTTTAATACAGTAAAAATTGTGAAAAAAGGCAAATTTTTTTTATAAAATACCAGTTTTTGAGTTGTTGCCATGTGTCAGTGGTGTATTGGTTGTCAGGGCTCGTAATCTCCATGTGTCACTGTCTTGTCGCGGAGGTGGTGCTATGCTGTTTGAGCGGTGACGGTAGTGGCCAGTGGCCCACATGAAGCAGAGCGAGTGGTGGAGGATGTCCACTGAGCGGTCCAGCAGCCCGCGATGGTGGCACTGAGGAGGAAACCCCGAGTGCAGAGTAGTTTGGTGGCACGGGAGATAAGACCAGTGTCTACCCGTGCTGGTGGTAGGTTCTATGCTAGATGCCCACACTGGTGTGTTGACCATGGTGGCCCATGAGAGGAGGGTTTGACCCATGGTGGTGAATGGAGGCAGAGGGTAGGAGTGGGCTACGTGAACAGAGAAGCAGCACGGTGGAGGTGGGCGCCCAAAGATGTGTAGAGGAAGGATGATGAGTGTTTGGTATATCCCACATTCACCGCGTGGGGTTAATATTTAGTTTTTAAAACCCCAAGCACTCAACAATAAAATAAATAAGCCCACACATGAGCATCTCTCGTGCTTAAGCCAGCTAGATCTTTCTATGGTCGGTGATGCCGACCTATGTACTTTGCTGAGGTCGGTCTCTGAGGTACGCGATGTCCGGTTTGGATCTACTGACTTGATGACAATTTGTTGTCCTTCTAAATTCTGTCTAAACCACAAGCCAAAAATGGAAAAATTTTTGCCACAAAATATATTTCCAGAAATGGAAAAATTTTCTAAATCCAAAAATTTACCAAAAAAAGGAAAATTTTTCAGATCTAAAAATATTAATAATTGCAAATCCGCAATATTGATAGAAATGGAAATAAATACAGATCTGAAAATAAAATTGGAAAATAATTACCCAATTTTGCAGATCGGGCCTTAGAGGTCCGATTTGCAAAAAATTTTGCCTCAGATTTGACTTTTGCCCAAGGTAGGAAAATTTATAGTCAAAATTTATGGAAATAGCCACCCGGATGCAATGGTGAGGTCTGATCTTGCTCAAAATGCTCCCACAAAATGCTGATCTTGGATTTGGTTCGTGGCCCTCCAAAAGTTGAAGTAATGACAATAGTAGTATTACTCTATGTGTGTGAGATCTTTTGGCCCTACAAAATGCAAACTCTTGGATTACTCCTCCAAAAGATCTCACACACAAAGAGGTGTGTGATGACAACTATCATACCTAAAGTGGAGATTCTCCTAACCATGTGCTAAAAATAAATGCAAACTCTTAGGTGTCTCAAAGACAACTAATATGCAAATGCATTATCCTAAGTAAACTTAAGTAAAGTGTATAAGTAAATACTTAATTACACCAACAAAAATGAGTACGCACAACTGACAAGTATACATGTATGCATAAACAAACTAAATTACTTAATTACCTTTCCTTTTTCAATGATTGATACCTGCACCCCCTCACATTGCCCCCTAGTGACAACTGGTGACACCTGCATTAGTATGTAAAAGATGATCATAAAAATTAGAAAACAATGTACATATACTATTATCATAATTCACAAGAAAACCAATGAGTACATTAAAACATATGTACCATGCAAGTGTCAAGACCAAATGATATGGCCGAAAGCGTGGACCCCTCCACCTATGCCATCTCCTCCTCTATCATCAACTGAACATAAATGTAACACATAAAAAGACATAAGTGGGAAATTATTATAAGGAAATTCTACTAAAAATACGAACAATAAAATTTAAATACAATGTAAAAAGTGAACTGTTTATCCTTACCATAATAGTGGGAGTCCATGGCTCTAAAGGCCCTTGATGGACATCTCCATGAGCTGCTTCAGTGCCTATATTGTGCTATGTAGAATCATCCACGTCGAAGGTGAGATTATATGCATCACTATATGTCAAGGGACTTAAGCACATATTATTGAATATAATGCAAGTGTGGGGCACACATACATGTGAGATCATGGAGGATGTGGAAGTGCCATAAGCATCAAGACGAGGAGGAAACAATGTCTTGCTCTGCATAACCAATAGATCACTCAAGGTGTGAATGGCTCAAATAGTCTGTGAGCCATCCTTAACAATAATGTCAGGATGCTGCACTGTGGGAGGTGGTGAAATCTTGGGAGGGGGCACATATGTGTGGGATTTCACCTATTGTACCCATGGACTATCTTGAGGAGCACCTAAACCTATACCCTGGTTTGGTCTCATACTCCAATAATTCACCTTGTGACCGAGTACAAATTCAGCATACAATTTTTTAATAAAATAAAATGGGACATCCAAATTGTTGTGAGGTGGTCTATCAAAAACCATCCACCAACGGTCCCAAAAGTTGTCACGTATTGCACTATTTGTGCACCATTTAATTGACAACTTGATTTTTTTATGGTCTACTTTTAGACCAATTTTAGGATCCACAAAAAGATTATCTATGTCATGTTTTGTTATATTTAGGTTCATGACTTGATCAGCGCAAAACCCATCGTCAAACTCAGTAGCATGGAAGCATGCCAAAGAAGTGCAGCACTATGTTATTGTGTAAGTTTCTCCGTATTTTCAATAATTGAGTTCAATTTCGTAAACATGGGGCACAATGTGGGGATATTGGCATATGTGGTTTGAAATCCTCTAAGTTCATTTAGATTATCTCCTATTAGATCTTCTAAATGGTGAGGGTTTGTGACAGGTACATCTTCTGAAGGTGGGGGATTGTTGGGAGGTGGTCCTAGATTGTTTGCAAGATCATTAGGAGGGTTTTCTGATTCCATGTCTGATTAAAATGAAAAAAACAAATAGATAATTACAATGAATTTTAAAAAACAATACAAAAGCTCTTTTAAATGGCTAATTTTTATATAAAAACTATAAATTTCTATTTAAAAACAATAAAAACAACCAAAATTTGAAGATTGGACTTACCTTAGATTTTTAGACAAATCGGATAGGGGATTTCAAAGAGGATATCCGAAACCCTCAGCCGCGTTCACGTTTTCACAATGAGAAAATGTTGAACGCGGCTGGGGGTACAGTGTTATATTTACTGGCAAATATCAGATATCTGATAATATTGGATATCTAATTAAGCCTTTTGCTTTGGCTTTTCCTTTGGCCAAGTGTACTAACACCCAGGCCTACTAAAAAATCAACATATGCATTTGTGCACTTTTGGACAAGTGAAAATAAGTTTTTTTCACATCGCCACTTTTTGGCATACCATGATCCTGCACATACCCTAGCATCAGTTGTCTCTAATTCCTCATCATTGACAAACTTATACATTGGAAGAAATTTTTTCAATGGTAACCTTTCTTGAATGCCATACACTAATTTAAAAGGGGACATTCCAATAGCTCTTTTCACAGTAACTCTATCAGTCCATAAAGCCAGCCTTAACTTTGAATGCCAAGCTCTTTTGTTATTCTCTAAGGTTTTATTCAGAATCTGCAGAATACCCTTATTACTAGATTCTTCTTGTCCATTACTTTTTGGATGGTAACAATAATAATATGACACATGTGATAATCCCATTTTAATCACAAAATTGTTTGAATTATTCATATCTAGAGAACATGACGTTGTCGATTATTAACTTAACAGGGACACCAATTCTAGTGAGTATGTTATGCATTAAAAAATCAATTACAACCCTGCTAGTTTCCTTCTTGGTAGGAATTGCTTCAATCTATTTTGTGAAATAATCTTTGGAAACCAAAATCCAACTATTTCCACCACTAGATTTCTTTGTCAATTCTCCAATAAAACCCATTTCCTACATAGAAAAAGGTTCTTCAACCACCACTGGATTTAGTAGTAGAGAACCTGAATATTTCAACTTGGAAGAAAACTTCTCACATGATTCACACTTCTACACAAACTTAAATATATTCTTAAATAAATAGGGCCAATAATAACTAGCTCTTAAGATCTTGTGAGTAGTTGTTCTGGCTGAATTATGTCCTCCAAAAACCCCAGCATGCATTTATTTTAAGACCTTATCAGCTTGCCATTCATCCAAGCACAACAATATCACACCATCTCTATTTTTCCAATATAAATGACCCTGTATCAGTGTGTATGTTTGGGATTGTAGCCTGAGAGTTCTCTTTTGATTATCACTCATATTCTCAGGGAAATTGGCATTCTTAATGAAATAGGCAATGTCAGAAGACCAAGGATGCATTTTAATGATATTAATTTATTGATCATGTACTCCAACATTATTGACTTGAACGAAATCCATATTCTCTTCTGTCATAATATTTTCTAAGCCTAGTCCTCGAACCAACTTTGTAATATGGATTTCCAAATTAAACTCTTGAACCCTATTAATCCATTTGCATCTTCTGCCAATAACCTTTGACTGGGTAAGAATGTCCTTGACTATTGTATGAGGCACATATGCAATCACTTTAGCACATACCAAATAGGGTCTGAATACCTTGACTGCCTTAACTAATGCATATGCCTACTTTTCCATCATTTGATAGTTCAACTCTGCTTCTTGTAGAGATTTACTCAAAAATACAATATGGTGTTCATATCCCTGTTCGTCCTTTTGCAATAACATAGCTGCAATTATATGAAATGATACAAAGGAAAATAGTGAGAATAGATTATTATAATTTGGAGACCTAAGAAAAGGTGCTTCCTACATTTATTTCTTTATCTTTTCAAAAGAACCTTGTGCTTCTTCATCCAACTCAAACTTTGCACTCTTGTTCAAGAGCTTTATTATTGGCTTCACAATTTCTGCAAAGTTTGCAATGAATCTTCTCAAAAAATTGATCTTTCCTAATAAATATTGCACTCCTTCGACATTTTTTGGAGCAATGACCTTTTGGATAGATTCTAGTCTTTCTGGGTCAATTCTAAATCCTTTTGACACAATATGCCCTAGTAACTTTCCTTTTGTTACTGCAAACTAACATTTTTTAGGATTTAGAGACACACCATACTCCAAGGATTTATTAATTTTTTTTTCTAAGTGACCACAGTGGTCTTCTTCCTTCTTGGAGGGTAAGTGCACAAAGATGGGGGACCAAAAAGGGGGTATAAGATGCCAACTTTTTTTTTTTTGAAATCACAAAACTCTGAACTTCAATGAGAAATTAAAGATAGTTAGACTCAAAATTTTAAGACGTGACAAGAACAAGAGTTGTAATACTCTGAATCTAGTTTCTAAACTACTAATTTATTTTGAAAATGGTGTAGATTAAGGCCCTCAAAAAGAGGGATCACAAAAAGTGGTCCCATTTTTTGTGAAAAAACATAACATAGCGTATGGTGTTCTCCCCCTAAAATGTTAACTTTTTTTAAAAAAATTTTGAATCGCTCTAGTGAGAAGTTAGCTAACACCATGTAGTTTATCCCATATTTTTCTACTAATTTTTTTTATAAATGTATACTTTTTTATGAATTTCCAAAGTGCACACATCCTAAAAATATTAAATTTATGTGTGCTCCCCCTACAAATCATTGAAAATTAATTGAAAATCAATTTTTTTAAAAGTGTGTATAATTGAGTCTAGTTTCTAAAAAATTATCTTGTTGCAAAATTCAATGAATGAGCCAAAATCTAAGCCCAAAATAGTACATGTTAGTTTTTGACAAAAATAAAAAATACATAAAAAAGAATTAGAGGTGAAAAGCTTAACATAATCAGAATTCAAAATAAATTATATGGTTAGATAGCTAACGTTATTGAACCTCGAATAAACTTGATGAGGAGCACACAAAAAAATATGTGAATTTTTTGTATGTCTACTAGAAAACACGTCTTAGGCCTATTTGAATCCTCCAAGCCTTTGGGTTGTAACTCCAAGGAAAATCCAAGCCTTAGGCTTGGTGGATTCCAATGTATTAAAATGTGCATATGCACTATAGTGTGCAAACACTATTCAAATTTATAGCTTACATAGTGCGTGCATGCTATGTAACATCCAAAAAATGCTTAAGTGAGAGAGAAAGAGTGAGAAGGTGGTGGGGGGTGAGAGAGGAAGAGAGATTGAGAAGGTGAGAAGGAAATAGGTAGAGGGAGGGAGAGTGAGAGGGATGAGAAGTTTAAAGAGTGAGAGGGATGAGAAGTTGAAAGAGTGAGAGGGATGAGAAGTTGAGAGAGAGACAAAGAGATGAGAGACAAAGAGAGAATTTGTAATTTAAGTGACTATAAATGGTTTGTATTAAAAAAGTGTAGGAGTCTGTTACACCTATAATAATCATCTTATCATGTCAAATACATTTCACGACCCTTAAATAATTCAAAATCCTTGCGAATTCATATAATATAAAAGATTGATTTCCATCTAGTCCATGCCTAGTGTACCTGTTGTTGCCTAATGAGTTGTAGATGGTCCTAGGACCTCTCTCTCTCTCTCTCTCTCTCACACACACACACACACACACACACACACACTCTATTCCACCTTCCTACCCTCTATATTTCCCCTACTTACCCTCTTTCACCCTCCTCTCTCTCTCACTCACACACGCACACACTCATACTCTCTCTCTCTCTCTCTACCACTTTTTTGTTTCTTTTATAGGGCACACACTCTATAGCGCACTCACACTATACAAGACTAAGATTTACCACTTTTTGGTTCTTCCATAGGGCACACATGCTATAGCATGTTCACGCTATGCAAGACTAAAATAAATGGTCTTATCTATTATAGATCTTGTGAAAGAGGCCCACATTTTCTATAAATTGTCTAATTTCTACATTTTATCCAACAAATATTCACTTTTCATGGTGTTCAAGGTGAGAAAGAAGCATATTCTATCAATTTGCACCACCTTTTTGTTTAAAAATCAACATCGAATTGTGAAAGTCAATCATTCTTCACCAAAATTTATTGATTGAGGTAAGTTTTTTTATTTTTTACATTTGGAATGTGAATAAAGAGTCTTTTGGTTTATAATTGGTATGATATAGACTTGTTCAATACATAATTTGATATAATTGTAATAAATTTATATTATAATTTGTCATATTGTAAGAGATTTATATTATATTTTTAAAATTGTAATCAATTCATATGTAGAAATCATCATCATGCTGAGGAAATGAGAAAAGACTCTAACACCAAAAGAGCATGAAAGATACAAAGAGAAGAAAAGATAAAGAATGAGACAACTTCGTGAACACAAAAAATTGCATATTGTAGAACAATATTTTTCTTTGGATGAGGAAGATGAAACATCAATAAAAAGTAAGAGAGAATTGGAATTGGAAACAAAAAGATAATGAATGAGAAAGTTGCATGCAACAAGACAATTGAATTATGAATATGGGGGCACATCATCTATGAGTTTCCAAGTTGAAGAGACATCATCATCCAATGTTGGAGACACACCATTGTCTACTTCCAAAGGTGTGGGCACACCCTTGTATCATGTTGAAGGCACACCATTGTCTACTTCCCAAAGTGTGCGTACCCCCTTGTATCATGTTGAAGGCACACCATTGTCTACATCCCAAAGTGTGCGCACCCCCTTGTATCATGTTGAAGGCACACCATTATATAAATCCCAAAGTAGAGGCACACAATTGTATCATGTTGAAGGTACACCATTATCTACATCCCAAGGTGTAGGCACAACATCATGTCATGTTGAAGGCACTCAAGATGGTACGTAATTCACACATAATTTTTTTGATGCTGCTAGAATTGTTTATAGAAAGCCAAAATATTTGATTGATGTTGATAATAACATTTTGCAAGCAATGCCTGACAAGATTCCCTAGTGTACTTGTCAAAGAAATGCTAATCATATTTGGAGATCATTTTTTGAGAATTTAAATGTGACAAGAAGATGTCAAATATTTGTTGAAATGATGAGAAATATAAAATTTAGGCCCATCATGAAGATTCTTGGCTAAGAATGATGGATGAGTCAAGTGAAAAATCTATTGTAAAGAATCTAATGAGTGCATATGAGAGTGTGGGTTCTACATCATGCATGAAAGATAGTAATGTCACACGACGCGTACTTACATCAACAATAGTAAGCATTCAAATGAAGAAATATCAACTCATTAGAAAGACAAGAAAAACATTGAAAATAAGTAGAAAGTCTCTAATGAGATCCCTGGGAAGGCATCAAAGAGTGGAAGATCCAAATAGCAATGAGTTATGGGAATTTTCTGGTAGACTACCATGAAAAGATAAAGCAATTGTTGAAGATTTGAAATCCTCAATTCAAGAATTTTGGAAGAATAACACATGGGTATCTCCTAATCAAAGAGATGTTGTAAGAAGGAGGATTGGCAGTTGAATTATTGTTCCACATCTAAAACATTTTTTGGATTCAACTGAGACACAATACTTCACAAAAATTATACATATGTATCCTCAAATTAAAATTAGTTAGAGATATTTTGAAATGGGTAAATTTTTTTATGTGAAGATAAATCACACACGCACAACTCGTTGTTGTAGGGTACATATTAAATTTTCTAACCATTTTGAAGTTTATAGGAATATATGTGTATATTTTCACTCTAACAATGTTTTGCAGGATTTTAACATAAATGTCCCACCTAGATCTTCAAGGGAATTAATATCTACCATTTTATGTGAAAGAGTGGATGGTCAACAATTTTACAAGCTCTCATTCTTGAATGGTTTATGCATAGATTGTAGAGGTTTGTGAAATTTGCCAATTTGTCAACATATGGAGAGTACACATGCAATCGGTAATGAAATAGTGGAATTTGGAAAATATAAGACCGTGACATACAATCTAAAAGATGGAAAAGAGGCTAAAAGATGTGATTTAGTAATTGAAAATATTCTAGTATATCAGTTCAAAGACATTTTTCATAAAAAAATTATTTATGAGTATGCAAGGCATACACATAGAGCGCGATGGTTGGATATACAATTCAAGTTGTGCAAGGACACATTCCCACTTGATACTATTGTTTTAGTTGTGGACTTTGCAGAGAACTACACACTATAACCATAGAATGAGGTGCAAGGAAAGTATTACATATCTCAACAGGTTGCTATATTTATTCATATAGAATTCATGCATTCACCTGACAGTAGAGAGGAGAAGATGAAGATATTGAGGGAGTATAATTTTTATATAAGAAATGATCACTCACATTTTAAAAAGTTTGTACCCAGTTTCTTTGAACTATTTTATGGTGATTTGGCTAATAGGGGCATATCATATCATCAACATATCATATGGTCAGATAATTGTGCATCAAAATTCAAGAATTCTCGAATGTTTTATTGGTTGTGTAGGATGCATAAGATTAATGGAATTCAATATATGTGGAATTTCACAAAGGTCGGTCATGGAAAGGGAGAGCACAATGGTGCAGGTGCTTGTATTAAAAGAGCCTTAGCATGTGAAGAATTAAAGTATAAAGATAAAGTAACATTGCCAGATATGAGATGTATTGTCTAGTGGTGTAATGCTACAATGGGTCTAGATAATGAAGGTGATTCTATGGTTCGTATATTTTTTTGGTTGATGGATGAAAATAACATTGCACCATATGAGGATTATTGTATAGTGACAGGATTGAGTGAGCTACACTCTTTTAGAAGTTGTAATGTAGGTTCATGGAGTATCCACACATGACATATGGCATGCTTTTGTTCATCATGTGTAGATGAATATTTGGATGGGTGCAAGTCAAAGGAATGGGTTGATGAATGGTATACACACATTTTGAGCCCACTTTCCTCCTATCATCCTCATGAATCACTACAACTGATAGAAATGGAATCATCCATTGAATTTGATCGCTTATTTGATCTAGTACAACCAGGTAAATTGTCCACATACAAATAATCTCAAATTTAGTACTTTATCATAAATATTCAGTAAACTAATGTCCTCATTATGTTTATATCATTACAGGCCATATTTTTGTTGTCATTGCACCTGAAGACAATGAAGGGACAAATTATTATTTGTGTCTTTGTGTTGAGGCAAACAAGAAATTGGATTTTGATTATTGATGCTGAATAATTATAATACCCTATAGGAGTAGTGGTTGTAACTGGTACATGGCTTATACGGTTATGAAGAACCCTAGGTTGTGGTTGTTTGAGGATTGGGAGACATGCACACAGAAAGATTCTTTATTATTCAAACCTCATCGTTATATCAAATATCCACTTGATCAAATATGGGGGAAGACCACATAATAAAACTCTTTGGAAGGTTCATGAGTCATACCATGAGACAATACTTCAGACAATCAAGGGTAGGGAAGATCCAACTGATTCATTGGACTAAATGGAGAAACAAATTATTGTAATGTCAAATCTATTTGAATACATGTGCATATAACATGTATATTTATATAGCATTGTGAATTGAGTAGACTGTAAATTTCTCATGCATTAACCCATATGTATAAAAGAAAAATTGTAAGATTTAATGACAATGTTTCTCTTCTAGTTTTTGGGGAAATACTGAAGGTTTTCACTTCTCAGCTCTTTCCTCCCAGTGCTCCTAATGAACTGAGTTGTAAAACTATTTCTCATTATTAATAAAAAATACTTTATGATGTTGGTGCACCTTAAGAGGAATATTCATGATGGTTTCACAAATAAATATATAGTGCACAAAGATGGAAACAAGTACAATGTTAAAGTTCCACTACGTTCCTCAGTTGAAATGAGAAACAAGTATGTTGTCGATCATTGAAACTATCAATCGTAGCATCAAACTATCTATGCTAACAACTCCGACTATCCTGGTAAAGGCTAGTGGAAACCTCATTTGGCACACAAACTTGCTCAAATGTTTCCGACCACCCCAAACCGAAGTGTCCTTCAAGGTCCCTTCAACATGAAATTGATAATTTTTATAGGGTCATATCTCAGAGCTCATCCAAGGTAGCATTAAACTATCAGGTGCTACATGACCATGCTACCCAGGCATACAATAACCTATCTCAATTTTCAGAGATTCAAGTTCATTTATATTTGGCAACACATTCTTGATTGATGTCAAAACTCAAAGTGTTCCTTAGTTGAAATGAGAAACATTGCGTATCTTTCAAACCGTCAGTCATAGCATCAAACCGTCTATGCCAACAACTTCAATTGGCTAGGTAAACACTAGTGGCAACCTCCTTTGGCACACAGACTCGGTCATACATTGCCAATTACTCTGGAACGAAGTGTCCCTCAAGGTCCCTTCAGCATGAAATCAACAATATTTACGAGGTCATATCTCTGAGGTCGTGCGAGGTAGCATCAAACCGTCAGGTGCTACAAGATCATATTGTTGAGGCCTAAAATAACCTATCTTTCTTTTTAGAGATTCAAGTTCATTTATATTTGGAAAAACATTATTAGTTGATGTCAAAACTTGAAGTGTTCCTTAGTTAAAATGGGCAACATTGCATATCTTTCAAACCGTTGGTCATAAGATCAAACCGTCTATTCCAACAACTCCGAATGGCTAGGTAAATGCTAATGGAAACCTCATTTGGTACATAGAGTCTCTTGAATTTTGTTGACCACTCCAAACTGAAGTGTCCCTCAAGGTCCTTTTAGCATGAAATTGATGATCTTTACGGGATCATATCTCAGAGCTCGTGCGAGGTAGCATTGAACTGTCAGATTCTATTAGACCTTGTTACCAAGGCTTATAATAACCTATCTCCATTTTTAGAGATATAAGTTCATTTATATTTGGCAAAAAATTCTTGGTTGATGTCAAAACTCGAAGTGTTACTCACTTGAAATGAGAAACATTATGTATCTTTCAAACCATCGGTCATAGCATTGAACCATCTATTCGAAAAAATTTGAATGCCCAGGTAGACACTAGTGGAAACCTCGATTGGCACATGGAGTCACTCGAATGTTTCCGACCACTCTAAACCCAAGTGTCCCTCAAGGTCCCTATAGCATGAAATCGATGATATTTATGGGGTCACATCTCAAAGCTCATGTGAGGTAGTATCAAACTATCAGGTGCTACAAGACCATGTTGTCGAGGCCTACAATAACCTATCTCAGTTTTCAAATATTCAAGTTTGTTTATATTTGACAACAAATTCTCGGTTGATGTCAAAACTCAAAGTGTTCCTCAGTTGACATGAGAAACATTACGTATCTTTCAAGCCATCGGTCGTACCATCAAATTGTTTGCGCCAACAACTTTGATTGGCTAGGTAAACACTTGTGGAAACCTTGTTTGGCACACAGAGTCACTTGAACACGGCTAACCACTTCGAACTAAAGTGTCCCTCGAGGTCCTTTCAGAATCAAATTAGAGATATTTACTGGGTCATATCTCAAAGCTCGTGTGAGGTAGCATCAAATCATCAGGCTCTACAAGACCATGTTATTGAGGCCTAGAATAACCTATCTTAGTTTTCAAAGATTCAAGTTCATTTATATTTAGAAACACGTTCTTAGTTGATGTCAAAACTCAAAGTGTTCCTCAGTTGAAATGAACAACATTGTGTATCTTTCAAATTGTCAGTCGTAGCATCAAACCATCTATTGCAATAACTTTGATTGGATGGTTTAACACTAGTGGTAACCTCATTTGGAACACAAAGTCACTCGAACGCTATCGACCACTCTGGGCCAAAGTGTCCCTTAAGGTGCACTCAACATGAAATTGACAATCTTTACAGGGTCATATCTCAGAGCTCATGCAAGGTAGAATCAAAATGTGAGGTGCTACAAGACCATGTTGCCGAGGCCTACAATAACCTATCTTAGTTTTTAGAGGTTCAAGTTCATTTATATTTGACAACACATTCTCGGTTGATGTCAAAACTCAAAGTGTTCCTCAGTTGAAATGAGAAACATTTCATATCTTTCAAACCATTGGTCGTAGCATCAAACCATCTATTCCAATAGCTCTGAATGGCTAGATAAATACTATTGGAAACCTCATTTGGAACATGGACTCGCTCAAATGCTATCGACGAGTCTCAAATGAAGAGTCCGTCAAGGTCCTTTCAGCATGAAATTGATGATCTTTATGGGGTCATATCTCAGAGCTTGTGTGAGGTAGCATTGAACTGTTAGGTGCTACATGACCATGTTGCCAAGGCCTACAATAAGCTATCTCAGTTTTTAGAGATTCAAGCTCATTTATATTTGGAAACACATTCTCAGTTGATGTCAAAACTAGATGAAAAATGTTTCTTAGTTGAAATGAGCAACATTGCTTATCTTTCAAACTGTCGATCATAACATCAAAATGTTTATTCCAACAGCTCTAATTTTTTGGGTTAATGCTAGTGGAAACCTCATTTGGCACACAAAGTTTCTTGAATTCTAATGACCACTCCAGGCTGAAGTGTCCCTCAAGCTGCACTCAACATGAAATTGGTTATCTTTATAGGGTCATATCTCAAAGCTCATGCAAGGTAGCATTGAATCATTAGGTGTTATAGGACTGTGTTGCCAAGGCCTACAATAACCTATCTCAGTTTTTAGAGATTAAATTTTGTTTATATTTGGAAACACATTCTTGGTTGATGTCAAAACTTGAAGTGTTACTCAGTTGAAATGAGAAATATTGCGTATCTTTCAAACCATCGGTCGTAGCATCAAACCGTCTTTGCAAAAAGCTCCAATTGGCCAGGTAAATGCTAGTGGAAACCTTCTTTGGCACAGAGAGTCACTCAAATGCTATCAACCACTCCAAACCAAAGTGTCCCTCAAGGTCCCTTCAACATGAAATTGACGATCTCTATGAGGTCATATCTCAGAGCTTGTGTGAGGTAGAATCAAACTATTAGGTGCTACAGGACCATGTTGCCAAGGCCTACAATAACATATCTCAATTTTTAGAGATTCAAGTTCATTTATATTTGGCAACACATTCTCGGTTGATGTCAAAACTTGAAGCGTTCCTTAATTAAATAGAGAAACATTGCATATCTTTCAAACCATCGGTCGTAGCATCAAATCATCTATGCCAACAGTTCCGCTTGGCTAGGTAACCACTAGTGGAAACCTCATTTGGTACATAGAGTCACTTGAATGCTACTGACCACTCCAGACCAAAGTGTACCTCAAGGTCCCTTCAACATGAAATCAATGATCTTTATGGAGTCATATCTCAAAGCTCATTCGAGGTAGAATCAAATAGTCATATGCTATAGGACCGTGTTACTAAGGCCTACAATAACCTATCTCAATTTTTAGAGATTCAAGTTCATTTATATTTGGCAACACATTCTCAGTTGATGTCAAAACTCAAAGTGTTCCTTAGCTGAAATGAGAAACATCGTGTATCTTTCAAACCATTGGTCGTAGCCTCAAACCGTCTATTCTAACAACTCCAAATGGCTGGGTAAACACTAGTGGAAACCTCATTTAGTGCACACAGTCACTTGAACACTAATGAGCACTCCAAACTAAAGTGTCCCTCAAGGTCCCTTGAGCATGAAATTGGTGATCTTTATGGGGTCATATCTCAGAGCTTGTGTGAGGTAGCATCAAACCATCAAATACTACAAGACCTTATTGCCAAGGCCTATAATAACCTATCTTGGTTTTCAAAGATCAAAGTTCATTTATATTTGGCAACATATTCTTGGTTGATGTCAAAACTCAAACTGCTCCTCAATTGAAATGAGCAACATTGTGTATCTTTCAAATCGTCGGTCGTAGCATCAAACTATTTGTTCCAACATCTCCAAATGGATGAGTAGATGCTAGTGGAAACCTTGTTTGACACATAGACTCAATTGAATGCTGCTGACCACTCCAAACTGAAGTGTCCCTCAAGGTCCCTTTAGCATAAAATCAATGATCTTTACGTGGTCATATATCAGAGTTCGTGCGAGGGAGCATCAAAACATCAGGTGCTACAAGATCATGTTTCTAAGGCCTATAATAACCTATCTCCATTTTTCATAGATTCAAGTTCATTTATATTTGGAAACATATTCTCAGTTGATGCCAAAACTCAGAGTGTTTCTTAGTAAAAATGAGCAACATTGCATATCTTTCAAACCATCAGTCGTAGTATCAAACCGCCTGTTCCAACAGCTCCAAATGGTTGGGTAAATGCTAGTGGAAACCTTGTTTGGCATACAAAGTCTCTCTAATGCTACCGACCACTCTAAACCTAAGTGTCCCTCAAGGTTTGTTCAACATGAAATCAATGATCTTTAAGGGGTCATATCTCAGACCTCATGTGAGGTAGTATCAAACCGTCATATGCTATAGAACCTTGTTGCATAGGCCTACAATAAACTATCTCAATTTTCAGAGATACAAGTTCATTTATATTTGGAAACACATTATCGATTGATGTCAAAACTCAAAGTTCTACTTAGTTGAAATGAGAAACATTGTGTATATTTCAAACTATCGATCGTAACATCGAACCATCTTTGCAAAAAACTTCGATTGGCCAGGTAAATGTTAGTGGAAACCTTGTTTGGTACAGAGAGTTGCTCAAACGCCACCCAACACTCTGAACCGAAGCATCCCTCAAGGTTTTTTATCATGAAATCAAAAATCTTTACAGGGTCATATCTATGAGCTCATGCAAGGTAGCATCAAACCTTCATGTGCTACAAGATTGTGTTACCGAAGCCTACCATAACCTATCTCAGTTTTTAGAGATTTAAGTTCATTTATATTTGGCAACATATTCTCGGTTGATGTCAAAACTTGAAGTGTTCCTCAGTTGAAATGAGAAACATTGTGTATCTTTCAAACCGTCAGTCGTAGCATCAAACCATCTATGCCAATGACTCTGATTAGTTGGGTAAATGCTAGTGGCAACCTCGTTTGGTACACAAACTCACTCGAATGCTGCCGACCACTCCAAACTGAAGTGCCCCTCAAGGTCCCTTCAACATGAAATCAATTATCTTTATGAGGTCATATCATGGAGCTTGTGTGAGGTAGCATCAAATTGTAAGGTGCTACAAGACCATGTTGTAGAGGCCTACAATAACCTATCTCAGTTTTCACAGATTCAAGTTCATTTACATTTGGCAACACATTCTTGGTTGATGTCAAAAATCAAAGTGTTCCTTAGTTGAAATCAGCAACATTGTATCTTTCAAACCATTGGTTGTAGCATCGAACCGTCTATTCCAATAGTTCTGAATGGCTAGGTAATGCTAGTAGAAACCTCATTTGGCACATAGATTCACTAGAACACTACCAACCACTCTGAACTAAAGTGTCTCTCAAGGTCCCTTCAACATGAAATCAACAATATTTATGGGCTTATATCTTGGAGTTCATGTGAGGTAGTATCAAACTGTTAGGTGCTACAAGACCGTGTTGTCGTGGCCTACAATAACCTATCTTAGTTTTTAGAGATTTAAGTTCATTTAGATTGGGCAACACATTCTTGGTTGATGTCAAAACTCAAAGTGTTCCTTAGTTGAAATGAGAAACATTGCATATGTTTCAAACCATCGATCATAAAATTGAACTGTCTATGCCAACAAATCTGATTGGATGGGTTAACACTAGTGGAAACCTTGTTTGGCACATAGAGTCACTTGAGCGCTATCAACCACTCTAGGCCAAAATGTCCCTCAAGGTGCACTCAACATGAAATGGACGATCTTTACGGGGTAATATCTCAGAGCTCATGTGAGGTAACATCAAACCATCAGGTGCTACAATACCATGTTGTTGGGACCTACAATAATCTATCTTGGTTTTTAGAGATTCAAGTATTTTTATATTTTGCAACACATTCTCTATTGATGTGCAAACTTGAAGTTTTCCTCAGTTGAATTAAGAAACATTGCGTATCTTTCAAACCATTGATTGTAGCATCAAACTGTCTATGCCAACAACTCTAATTGGTTGGGTAAATGCTACTGACAACCTCATTTGGCACACATACATGCTTGAATGCTGCCGACCACTCTGAGTCGAAGTGTCCTTGAAGGTCCCTTCAACATGAAATTGGAAATTTTTACAGGGTCATATATTAGAGCTTGTACGAGGTAGCATCGAACTATTAGGTGCTAGAGGACTGTGTTTCTGAGGCCTACAATATCCTATCCTAGTTTTCAAAGATTATAATTCAATTATATTTGGCTACATAATCTTGGTTGATGTCAAAACTCATAGTGTTTCTAAATTGAAATGAGAAAAATTGCATATCTATCAAATTGTCAGTCATAGCATCGAACCATCTGTAGCATCGAACCTCATTTGGCACACAAACTCGATCGAATGCTAATGACGACTCCGGGCCGAAGTGTCCCTTAAGGTGCACTCAACATAAAATCAGCGTATCTTTCAAACTGTCAGTCATAGTATCAAACCATCTACACCATTATTTTGAAGCACTTTAGATTCAGTTACTAACCCTTTTGAGTGCATTTGACATGATTGACATGTAGAAGCAGTGGGTTTGTGTATTGAAAAAATGATGAATTAGCTGAATCTATCTACTTTGTATGGTTACTGTGGCTATGGGATAGATCCAACACTTGTATATTATGTAATTTTCCCTTATTATGTAGTATTTTAATAAATATGTTGGGTAATTACCAAATTGTGCAAGTTGACATGGTGAAAGGTGCATGAAGTAAGGGCCATGGGTGTAGCAGAAGGAGTTTGGGCTGAATGAGAGGGTTTTTTTCCTTTTGAACTTGTTAGGACATGTTGAGGACATGGTGTAGGATAAAAGATTGGATCCTAGAAGAGATTTTTAAGAAATTAGTGAGAAAGTCCTAGTTATAGACTTGATTTGGAGAGGGTTTGTGAGTTGGGGTATGTACAGAGGGTCCATGGCCTAAAGGATGTCAAAATATTTGGTTTTACTTAATTTCAAGAGACTGTAGTAAGTGGCAAGGTCATGGGCTATAACCATGATAGGTTTTCTTTGTAAAATGGGGCTATTAGGCATAAACATGAAAATGGAGCAGCAAATTTTGGAGAAGTTCTGAAACAAGTGGGCTTGGTTTCAACATATGTTTAATAAATTGGATAAAAGGTATTTAGATCCTTGATTTTTTTGGATACATGTCTTGGAGTTAATCCTTGGTTTAAGGAAAGATTAGAGTGTTGTTACAAAACAAAGAAGAAATCTGATATTCTCTTATGAAGATTACAAATCCACCACTAGCCTTTGCATCAAAATGAAACATACATATTCTAATAAAGTATAAATCATATAGTAACAATATACATTGATAAACATGCAAGCATAACTATAAGGTATGAGAAATTTACAAAGCATCAGACATCCACATAAACATAAATTAGTATACATCAATACACCTGACACGTGAATTGCATACCTAAAACATAAAAAATAAAAATTTGTAGGGCTTGAAGCCAAATATATATGCAGTCCAATAATGTCATACACAAAATATATCCAATATAGTTAAACTAGCTTCCTCAAAGCCAAATGGATGTACAACGTGTCACTTATACAATATACAAAAAATATGTCCACTAATGTCATATAGGCATACAATCTATATCCCTAATCTAGTCCTTTCCCGCTAGGGGAAGAAAAAAAATTCTGAGCTATCTTTGATCATTGCATCGATGGAGATGCAATGAATGTTGTAGTCTTCTGAGTGCACTCACTAGTCCTCCTATCTAGACTCTTCTGCAGCTTGAGCTGATAAAAAAAATTTAAGCATCAATAACTAATATACATCAAAATTGAATTATATAATAACATAAAAAATAATATTCGCTTACCGCTATAAAATAGTCACTATGTACATCCACCGAAGGTGCATGCTAATGATCTAGAGTAATAATTCCCTACAAAAATGATCAAAATAATAGTTAAAATACATACATGAATATCATTATAAAATTCAATACAAACTATTAAAATAATAATTAAAATTAAGTGATCCCTTTCATACCTCAGTTAGTGCTTCAGAACTAGGTACTGCTGTAGATACTCCACGATCCAAAGTATCACAAACAGAAGGAGGAGTCTCTAATGTCAATAACTGAAAATGAAACAATAAAAGTATTATGTAGTTATCAAGATTACATATATTTTTTACAACCCTGCTAATGAATAAATGGTACCTCTATGAAGGTTTCACCGCGTCCTTCGGTGTCCACTGTCGATGTCGAAGCTCCAACATTAAAATAGTGCACATGTACATGGAAATTTATAAGATAACCATTCATATAAGAACATACTACTAACATGTTAATTATAATGCATTATTACATATATAATTGTGGAGCCAATGATGACATCACAAATCCAAGTGAAGGAATTTGATCACCGCAATGACCACTTTGCCTCTGGATTTTGATTATAATTTGTCTAGTAATTTTGTTACTAATTCATTTATTAATTAAATATAATCAAGTAAATCAAATTAACATGTAAACAAAGATACCTCAAGGAAAGTGGCAGAATGCCCTTCAATATCTATTGTGAATGTCGATGGTCCACCAGTGAACTAATGCACATGCACAATAAGTTATGATACAATCATTCATATAATTACATAATAATCAAATATATTAATTAAAATGTTTTATTCGATACATACTTGTGGAGTTGATGATGATGTGTAGAAGGGGACTGGAGGATCATTGGTATTGCCACCGACACTCTTGCCCTAAATTTTGATCACAATCAATAGATATTAAATTAATTAGTTATTCTTTTATAAATAAAATACGATCAAATAAATTTAATGAACTTGGAAATATTTACCTATGTGTCAATGCCATATGTCATATTTAGAAAATCATAAGTCATCATTCCATGATACTCTTCCTCTCTCTTGGTAGTACCAAATGTGTACAAGGATCTACATGACTGACAAACATGCCTCCTCGAAGATTGACCATGGTGATCCTCAACTAAAGGAGTGGCACACTGAATGAGAGTCTCTATCAGAGAACTAATCATTCCTAGTGTGTCCACCTCTACATGTTCCTTCAAAATAGAAGGAATACTAACATGATCCACCTATGGATTTCCAACAGGAACCCTAGGTGCATTAGGGTCATGATGTGCACCTACTCGATCAAATGATGACACCCCTCCTCTACCTTGAGAATCTAGAAAGTCAAAATAATTTGGTACCTCCTTGAGTACAAACTCACAATAGAGTTTCCTCAAGAAATATATAAGAACCTCATGATTGTTACAGGGAGGGGAATCAAAGACCATCCACCATCTCTCCCCAAAATTTATTTTTTATGTATTCATTCAAGCACCAATGAATTGGGAACCTCTTTTCTTTAGTTCTAGAGTATCAGTGTCTCCTGGTTTTTTAAAGAGTTTGCAAATGTCATCTTTTGTGATTTTTTTATTTTTTATGTCCTCATATGATAATTTATTTTTATAATATTGTTTTTGTTCTTCTCTTTTATCATGCCATAAATTAAGTTGCCCACTAGCTGAGCCTACATGGGTCAAGATTGATTCCAATGATTTTGCAAGTCTTTCCCTTCAAGGATTTCTAGCAATAGAATCTTTTAACCTCCTACTTAAAGATTCTAATTCTTTTTTTTATTTTTCAATTTGGTTGATAAAATTTTCCTGTGTTCCAGGAGGAGATTTCTTAATTGGTGGAGGTGGTTGAGATTCATTTTATTGGTTATTTTCTTTATTCATTTGCTCATGAGGAGAAGATGGAGGGTTTGGTTGAGGTTTTTGTTCAGGGAGATCATTTCTATTAGAAAGTAAAGTCCACCAAGATAACTGAGAGGGGGGGGTGAATTAGTTATCTGATAATTATAAATTTTATCATCTTCAACAACATTAAACCATGTAAGCAATATAATTACCAACCATAGAAAGATATTCATACACAATAACACAATGACACAAGATATGCTGACTAGGGAACCTCTTGATCAAAGAGTAAACCCCGGTGGGAATGATGCCCACAAAAGATGCACTAATATGAATATTCTTTGTGAAAGGATGGACTCTATTAGGGTTCTTATGAAATACATTGAGTACATATGAATCCCTGTTAGGAGATTTTGAATCACTGTTAAAAGATTCTAACCTTGTTAAGAGAATGGAAGACAAAAGGACCCACCGCCCAAACAGCTTCAGGGTAAGATCACCAAATACACTATCCAAATAATCTTTGTATTACTCAATAGAATAATATGTTACCTCTTCTCTGACTGTGCCAAATTGCACTCACTGTTACACCAGATCTCAATTTCAGATCTTTGTACTTCGCATGTCTTCCTTCACAAATTTGCTTTCACATTTAGCTCTTTTCTTCACTTCATATTCATCCACTCCATTCTCTTCTTCTAAAACAAGAAAAGACATTCCTTCCTTTATACCACACTCAAATAATTACAAATGAGTTGGCATACAATTACAAAATAAAAGTTTCGACACGCTACATAAATACACAAAACTGTTGGCTTCCAAATACAATAAATCTTCACTCGTGCGACCTCAAAGTTTGTGCTATCATCCATGTCACTATATATGTGTCTTCAACTTCCATTTAACTACACAAAACTAGATTCCATCTTGATTAGGAGATATCATCTGATTTCCACAAACCACTACTCAGGAACACTGCCTAAATACTGCTTCCACCAAAATTCTCATAACTTCCATGAATAAAAGAATTGTTGTCTGTGCTCTTAACCATAGAAATATAACATATCAAAGAGTATATCCTCAACATCACATAGTTCCAACTACAATAACCCATGTACACTAATTCAAACTTTGTCTACTTCTCTACAAGTCTCCAGAAGGTCACTGTGTTGACATCAATGACAATCATAGTCATGAATGCAACAACAACTGCTACAAAATGGCTGCCAAACATTTAGCATTCATTCCTAACAATCTCCCCCATTGGCATTGATGGAAAAATAGATAAAAAAACATCCAATGTTCCAAAAATCCAATACTGCAACATTGTTGCTTGAAATCCTCTTCATCAATCAAATCTTGCTTCATTTTCCTGTTTAGATAGTACAAATAGTTTTTTTTCATGTACACTTCTCCCCCATTGACATCAATGACAGAAATCTCATCATCATGTCAACAACAACTCCAATGTCAAAAGACACTATTCAGAAAATGCATTGACTAGAGTCCTCATGACTCAGCTCAGATACACATACTCCCCCATAGAGGAAGTACCAACATCTAGTCCAGAAGAAAGATAAGGCTCATATACCACTGGACGGATACAACCAACTACATCAGTTCTCAAAAGTAGGCTAGGGCATAACCCCAAGCATACCTCTCAAATACTCAAATGTATCCTTAGGAAAAGGCTTTGTAAATATATCTACTATCTGCTCCTTTGTACTTATGTACTCAAGTCTAACTTCTTTCTCAGCAACTTTCTCTCTTACAACATGATACTTGATCTCTATATGCTTTGTCTTAGAATGTAATACAGGGTTCTTAAACATACTAACTATGCTGGTGTTGTCACAATGTATGACAATAGGTTCAAAAAACTTTATTCCAATATCCTTTAGTATTTTCTTCATCCAAATTATTTGGTTACAATTGTTTGTTGCTGCTACATATTCTGCTTCTACTGTGCTCTGTGAGATACAATTATGCTTCTTGTTTAACCAAGAAACCAATCTTCCTCCAAGGAAAAATGCTCCACCACTAGTGTTTTTCTTATCATCAACACTGGCTCCCCAATCAGCATCTGTATATGCACATAGGGTAAAATCATCAGATTTTTCATACCACAATCCATAGTCCATTGTGCCTCTTAAATATCTAAGTATCCTCTTTACTACTGCATAATGTGATTCTCTAAGTTCAACTTGAAATCTTGCTACAATTCCAACTAAATGTGCTATATCAGGTCTTGTATGTGTCAAATATTGCAATCCTCCAATCATAGATCTATATTTCTTATGTTCCACTGTAGGAGTCTCATCTGTGCTAGATAACTTATGTCCAATTACCATAGGTGTTCCAACTGGTTTACAATTCTCCATTCCAAATATTTTCAACAAGTCATTCAGGTACTTTTTCTGACTTACAAATATACCATCATTGTTCTGTGTTATCTGTAATCCCAAAAAGTATTTCATTTCACCAATCATACTCATTTCAAATTCAGTCTTCATTTCATCAGCAAATTTATCACTAGCTTCATCTTCTCCTCCAAAAATAATGTCATCAACAAAAATAACTATAACCAACAAACTATTTTCAATCTCTTTTGTGTACAGATTGCTATCAGCTGTGTTGGTACCCTGAAGAATCTATAAATTTTTGAGTCAATTATTAGAGAATTTTCCTAAGGCAAAGTTTGTGCCCTTCAAAAATAGTTTGAGAGACCTGAGTTCAAGAGCATGTAGAAATAGGCTTGATGAATTTCATGTGATAAGGCTCGGGGAACAGGTTCAACACCTTTCATTTAACATATGCAGTGGGTTCTAGCTCCTAAATTTTAAATGTAAATTGTTTAGGAGGTAGCCATTTTGAGGTGTTCAATTAAAGCTCCATTTATGCCTAAGTGTCAAATCATTGTAGCAGGCCCTGTTTGCATTTGAATATCTTGTGTCCTATTAGATTTCATGGCTCGCCACTTTGGGAATGTTTACAATGTATATCAAAGAGCTTATGTTTCAAAGCTCAAGCCATTTCGAGTTTGTTTGATAAGTTTTGGATCCCCCGAAGTTGGCCTTCTAGAAATGTCTTGTTTCTTTGTTCTGCCTAAGAAATATGATTAGTCATATTTGACTAGTTATAACTTTTGACCCTGTGATCCAATTGACAAAATTCCTCTTGTACTATTTTCTAGTGGTCAAATACTTGTGTTTCAATTTTCAGGCCATGATGAATTTGTTTCCCTAGTTTGCCAATCTAATTCCGTTTGTAGTTTCTAAAATTCTAATGAGGATCAGTTGCACAGTTTAGTGGGAGGCCCTGTTCGGATGAGTGCATTAAGTGCCCTGTGATTGATCATAATGAAAGGGTTGTTGCATCATGTTGTAGGCATAAAAAAGAATGTTCTTGCAAATTTTTAGTGCCCCACGTGCCCGTTTGACATGTTTTCCAGGGCCATTCAGTTTGCAGATTGCCAGGTTTCTCCGGTAGTGCATAGTTCAATTTTTTAGTAGCTCACTTTGGGATCCTTCCATTTGCGCCCGGTTTGAGGTCAAGCATAATTGAAGGTTGATCCATAATGTAGACATGAGAGTGAATCACCTTGATAAGTTTCAGCTTATGAAGAATCTGATTAATCACTTTGTTCGATCAATTCCAATTGCAATTTCTATGAATTTGATTGCTTTCAGTTCAGGATGTTTTAAGTGGACTTTGAAGATTAATAATTGATAATCAGTTGATCGTTTGATGAATCTGATTATATAATTTTTTTCTATGTGTGAGAGAGAATCTTTTTCCAGGGTTCAGACAGTGAAGGTCCCATTTCATTAGGTTGTAAGGATCAGTAAAAAGTGTTCTATAATGTTAAAAGTGCGGATAGGAAAACTTTGCAAAGTGGTTATTTTTGGAAATTCGTAGCTTTTTGCCAGATGATCGTATTTAGTTGAGGGTTGTTTTTTTTCGATCCTTGCATATGGAATTTATTCCAGTTTTAGTGGAGTGCCCTTAACTCATCGTTTCATTTTTTTAATTCATCTCTTTTCGGGGCAGTCGACAGTGTTTTCAGTTTGCGTTCTGCCGGCAATTCTGAACGGGCGTTTTCAAGTTTTAAAATCTCTCACCTCATTTATTTCTAGGCAAAGCCATCTGACAGGTTTTTTGTCTGTACTACAAGGTTCGTACTCACCAACTTTCAGCTTCCAGGGATAAGTTTTCATCAGTGTTTTACTGGTGCAACTGGAGGTGTTTTATTTAGATTTTTGTGACTGGCGAAATAATAAAAGTTGAAGTTTTTAATGTATCCGGTTGTCCGGATTGGATCTGGTTGTAGACGGAAGTTGTTCTAGATGCATTTGGGGTCGGTTTGTTTGAAATCAAAATTTTTTTAGGCCGGACCCACTTGGGGTCCAGCCTACTTCATTATTTTTAATTAAAAGTTGTCGGCTCCGTAGTACTGGTGGCAATTCTTGAGTTTAAAAAGGAAAATAGAAAAGTAAATATGTGGACAATGAAATTATCTCCAGAGATGATGTTGATAAAATTCAAATGGGAAAACATTCAATTCAAAAGGAAATCTCAAAGAGGAAA
Organism: Chamaecyparis obtusa; assembly: GCA_027943335.1. Classification (NCBI taxonomy): domain Eukaryota; kingdom Viridiplantae; phylum Streptophyta; class Pinopsida; order Cupressales; family Cupressaceae; genus Chamaecyparis; species Chamaecyparis obtusa. The sequence continues at coordinate 300,731 of BSBK01009236.1, read as the reverse complement.
TAATCAAAGCTTGTTCAATGTTCAGAGGTAAAGAATGTAATGTTTTTGAAGATGAACAAGAGTGAAGGGATTTCCAATACAAAGGATAAATGTTTTAGCCTGTGCCATCTTCAACATGCATGTGCAACATTTGCAAAGTAATCCTTGTTACTAGATATGTCTTTAATTATAATTCCTTACTTGCTAGTATGCGGCAGATTTCATTTGGCTAGGTATGCACTCAATTTGAATTAATAAATATTAAATATCATGATGATGGCTGCACACAATTTTTTTTTAAAAAATATGTACCTTATGCACCAAATGCCTCTCTTCTCCAGCATTTCTTTTTCCTATCTTTTCCTTTGCCCAAGCACACTCTTCCCAGGAAATGTTGCATATATTCTAAAAGTCTCATGTTGCGTGAGTCTATATAAACCAGCATATGCAAAAACAAGTGGCATGGTTAGAGGAGTGCATAGAACCCACATAGATAGTCATTTTCAAATAATGCACAAAGCACACCAAGGAACAATGATGTGTGTGTTGTATCCAAGTAGCCAAGGAGGGAAACAAACAATGTATTAGTGCGTGAGTCCAAAACAAATACAAAGTGACCATCCTTGAAACAAATCTGCAGGGAGCGGTTATGTGTATCTAAAAATATATGCTTTGCATGAGTTTTGGCTTATGCATCGAGCAATGAAATACACATGCTAAAATACCAAGGGGAACATAGGGAGGCTTCACACACTAGCAAAAGTGAGCAGCCTGTAAACTACAAGGTATTGTGTAAGGCTAGGAGAGGCTGCCAATAAACAATATGGAGGCCTTGCGCAATTGGTAATGGATTTAGCACATTGCTTGATGCTTTGCACAAGGAGAGAGAGGATGATTGTTGGCGCATTTTGGGAGTCTACGCAATAGGGGAACCTCATGCAAAGATACCAATGGGAGGCTCACGCTCATTAAAGTGAGCATGTATTACAAAGAGCCTTGCAGTAGACTGCAAAGAGGGGACTGTGAAGATAATAGATAGAAGTCCCACCAAATAAAAAGAAATAAAAAGAGGCCATCAATTGGCACAGGAAAGTATTAAAAATGAGGATGCATGAGTATAAGGAGGAAGGCACTAAGCAATGAAATATGGAGCCTCACACAGCCATTGCAAAGGGGCTCACATCCCTTGATGACTGTGTAATGAATGGAGACGTGGTTTCCAACTAATATCAAAGGAAGGTTCCAGCGCGTGCATTAAAAAGGTTGTGTGAGTTTCAAATGGTTGCTGTGTGTTGGATTTATTATCCCACATTTTCCCAGGTGGTTGTAGAGTAGTCATTTATAAAGAACAACACATAAGTATGTTGTAAATACAAGTGAATGAGGCATGTGGAAGCCTCTACCATGTGGGCCCACCTCAATATGCGTATTGGTTGGGTGCATGAAGTTATTTTGATACAACATTTAAAAACCATCAAGGATAATAATCCCACATTGGTCCCAGTTCATGCATTTCAAGTGTTTATAGGCAACAACCCACACTAAATGAAATGGATAAAGTGTGGAGGCTTTGCTTGTGTGACCAGTTGGAGGGCCTCTCACGTGCGTGGAAACTAAGGTAGACATGTGGACAGGTGAAGAGGTCACAGGCCCCACACGCAGGTAAGAAAATTTTTGATGTAGTGTATAGGCGCTCATCTATTGCATTGGGATGTGTGCCAAAGATCTAACGACTAGCATTGATCCGCAAGGATAAAGGTGCTCGTTGGTTATCTCTACAGTATAGCGACAAAACTTGACATGTGGCAGTTTAATGATGTGGCAGTGTGATGCAGTTAGATGCCCGGATGGATCATCAGACCAATGAGAACGCGCCAAGTGTCCAAGGTGATGTGTAGAGGTCTAGCATGGAGGTGAGGTGTCGGTTGAGCCAATCCGGAGGTGCCACATGGCACATGGGTCCCATTTCAATTTCAAAGGTCTGTGGAAAAGAATTAAAACCAAATGTAAAGTCTAAACTATATAATAATTTCAAAATTTTAAAGGTGACTGCAGCCTGCTCACGAAAATGCTTCCTAGAGGCTTGATTTTTACTCAAATATATGAGTATAATATATCGATAGAATCGACACAGAATGAGGATTGCAATAGAAGCCTTGAAAATCTAATTTGATCAAGTGGGGGACAACAATAATGATTTTTGTAATATGGGATCAAAGTTTGACAAAGTTTTTTCAATTCAGACTTGATTGATTTACAGATCCGGCAAAGGGGAAAGATCAGATTTCTTGAAACTTGGTTGCTTTGGAGATATTTTTGTTTTGATTCATGGATGAGATCAGATTTTTTGCTTCTCCCAAGTGCATTAACTATTGATTTAATCTTTTCAGAGGAAGTAGCTGATAATTCTTGGGAATGTCTTGCAGAGGTACAAGCATATCAGATTTCATTCTCCTCCAAATTTTGAGATTGTTGGTTAGGTTTAGGGCTTTTGACCTAAATGATCTTTTCCTTGTTGCATCCTTGTTCCTATAAAAGGATTTTTGTGATCATTTAGAAAGGGCTAGCTGGAAATTCTTGACATAGGAAGCTGAAAAGCTAAGTGTGCATCCTCACTCCAGATTGTAACATTTCTTGCTAGTTGTATCAATACTAGGGAGAAACCTTCTGTATCTTTTGAATATTGTCTATGGTATTACTAAATCAGTTTGAAATACAAGGATTTGAGTCCACATGCTTAATATGGTTTCTCATTTTTGGATCTCTCCTTTACTTGTTCTTGATGAATTCTAAGTTTTCCAACTCATTGCATTAGGCTACTGGTGTATATGTTTTATCTCTCAGCCTTGATCTAGGATCAGGTTAAAAGTCTCTGAGTGAATCATAGATTCATTTGGTTCAATTAGGAAGGATATTTGTAAGTAGTGTAAGAGATGTTTAACTATGCTTATGGCTTGGATTCTCGGATGAATCTAGTAGTTGTTCTTGTATTCCATGTCTACTTTAGGTGTGATGCCCAATGGATAAGGCACTGATCATAAGCTAGTATCCCCTGTGCTGTTACATACATTGCATGGTTGTTTACATTCTGCAAGAAGTCATAAATCATTACTAGTCATTTTACTTTTATTTACATTTACAGTTGTTGTACCCAGTGATGGAGAGTCAATGAATAATAGGTTGTTATTTAGTACTTTCTCACTATTATCTATTGTAAGATCCTATATTGAGTAAGGAATAGAGTTGTATCTATTGGATCAGGTGTACCGGCCTTAGTTTTGTAGAGCCAAAAGTGAAGAGAGCAATCTTGTCCCTATAGTTGGTCCAGTTACCTATAGATTTCTTACATTTGGAACTAACCCCTCCTTAATATCAGTCATAGGTATATTGGTGTCTCATGGAGTGTAAAATCCTATCTAGGAACCAACAAGCTGTTCCTTTTTGTAAATCCCAACTTTAACAAATACTTGTCCAATCTTGCATACCAAGTTCTAGGTGCTTGTTTTAGTCCATATAAAGCTTTTTTTAGTTTACATACCATGTCTCCTTCTTGAGTCAAAGGAAAACCTTCAAGCTGCTCAATGTAGACTTCTTCTTCCAATTCTCCATTCAAAAATGCTGACTTCACATCCATCTGATATACTTTGAATTTCTTGTAAGCTACATAGGCCAAAAACATTCTTACTGCTTCAATTCTTACAATAGATGCAAAGGTTTCTTCATAGTCAATTCCTTCTTGCTGTGAGTATCTGTTACATACCAATCTTGATTTGTTTCTTACTACTTCTCCTTGTCCATTCATATTTTTTCTGAATACCCATTTAGTTCCAATAACATTCTTGTCTTTAGGTCTAGGGACCAATTCCCATGTCTTGTTCTTTTCAATCTGATCTAGTTCTTCTTTCATAGCATTAGTCCAACTTTCATCTTCACAAGCTTCACTAGTAGTTTTAGGTTCAATTTGAGAAATCAAACATAATTGTTCTTGTACCTTATTCCAAGTTAGAACTCCTCTTTTGATGCTTTCAATAATTTGTCCAATAAGATGATTTCTTAACAAACTCTTGCTAGGTGTCACTGTCTCAGATATCACTTCAGGTGTAGGTTCTTCAATGACTTCACTGTGGCTTTCATTCAACATATCACTCTCAGTTTCATAAAATAATTCAGTAGATCCAGTGTTAGGTTTAGGATGAGCTTCTTCATTTGATTCATAATCAAGCATTCTTTCTTGAATTTTGAACTTTTCATCAACTTTAACATTGCGCTTTCAACAATAGTCTTAGTTCTTTTATTGTAACATCTATAGGCTTTGATTTTCAAAGAATATCCAAGAAATATACCTTCATCACTTCTAGGATCAAACTTTCCAATATCATCATCTCTCTTTATATAACATTTGCTTCCAAAAATTCTAAAATACTTAACTGAGGGTTTATGTCCAAACCATAATTCATAAGGTGTCTTTTCTGTGTCTACTCTGATTTGTACTCCGTTCATTGTATACACTATTGTGTTCACTGCTTCTCTCCAGAATATCTTCACCAAATCATTCTCAAATAACATAGCTCTTGCTACTTCAGTCACTAATCTATTCCTTCTTTCTGCAATACCATTTTGTTCAGGTGTTCTAGGAGCTGAGAACTGTCTCTTAATGCCATTTTCTTCACAAAAGGTGTTAAACTCTCTAGAAGTAAATTCTCCACCTCTATCATATCTCAAACATTTAATCTTCATTCCAGATTCATTCTCAACTTTATTCTTAACAATCTTAAACTTATCAAATGCTTCAGATTTTTCTTTAAGAAATGCAATCCACATCATTCTTGTAAAATTATCAACAAGAATCATAAAATATCTTTCTCCATAGAATCCTCTAGTCCTGGTAGGACCACTCAAATCTGTATGAACAATTTTCAGCTTTTCTGCAGATGTAAACTTCTTACTAGGAAAATAACTTCTCTTCTGTTTAGCCATCACACATTCTTTGCAAATCATGTTAGTAGGCTTCATAATTTTAGGCAAATCTCTTACTTCAAGTGTAGTACTTACTTTCACAATGTTGTCAAAGTTTATATGACAAAACCTTCTATGCCATAACCAATTGTCATCAATTTTAGTAATCAAACATGTCATCTCAGTAGGATTCAACTAAAATACATTACCTCTAGTTCTAGATCCATTTCCAATCAGATTTCCATCTTTATCCATTATCACACAAGTTTTCTCAGTAAACCAAACTTGATATCCCTTATCAACTAACTATCCAACACTCAAAAGATTATGTTTCAATCCATCCACAAAATAAACATCATCAGTATTAGTATTTCCATCAAGAGTAATAGATCCTATACCTTTAATCAAACAAGGTGCATTGTTTCCAACTCTAACAACTCCTCCATCATATTCATTAAAATTTATGAATTTTTTCATGTCTCCAGTCATATGATGTGAACAACCGCTATCTATAATCCAATCAGATTTCTTTTCAACTTGAGAAACTAAAGATTTTTCTTCCTTAACATCAGCTTCAGAATTTTCTTCTTTAATTGCTACAAATCCTATGTCATCATTATTCTCATTATCACTTTCACTTAAAGTTCTCTCTATACTAGATTCAAGATCTTCATCATTAGCATAATAACATTCCTTAGATCTTCTAGGTTTGAAATTGTTTCTATACTTTTTAAATCTCTTGGGACATTTAGATGCAAAATGACCATATTCTTGACAAGTCCAAAATTTAAAAAATTTCTTACCCTTTGGTTCTCTTTTCATAAGAAAGGCAATACCTTCTTGACTCTTCTTGTCTTCTTCATTTCTAGATCTGTTCCTGCCAGCATAATCTCCTCTCACACTGATGCTTCTTGACAAAGTAGGGAAAACACTAAGAGGACCAAATGTTGTCTCCATTCTAGGTAAGTCTCTTGATAACCTCAGGTTCATCTCTGCTGCTTCCAATCTTCCAAGAAGAGTCTCTCTTGTAAAGTTTGTAGTACAAGGTATAACTTGTTCAATCATTTGTGTTGTCTACTTAAAGAAAAAAGTCAATGTCCTCATAATTTTCTATATCACTTCATTCTCTGTCTTTGTTCCTCCACAAGACTTTATGCCTATAATAATTTCTGACATTCTACCAATATAGCTTCTAACAAATTCATCTTCCAACATTCTTATATCTTCAAATGCACATATCCAATTATGTAATCTAACTCTTTTTTCATGTTCATCACCTTCAAAAGTAGAGTGTAAAACATTCCAAATTTCATGAGATTTTTTCAAACATTTTACCTAATTGTACTCATTCTCTGGAAGGGCTGTCAAAAGTGCTTCTCTTGCGAGTATGTTACACATGAATAGATCTCTCTCATTAGTAGTACATGTTTCAAGATTGTCCTCTTCAATGATATTCTTATCATTCTTTGTAATCAACCAATAACCTGGTCCTAAACATAGTAGGTGTGTCTTCATCTTTTATTTCTAGCTATCAAAATTTACTCCATCAAACTTAGGGCTTTCTTTCTTGAAATTCACCATGGATCTCCTTAAGTTGTTAAACTTCTTTTTCAAGGTCCTCCTGCTTTGATACCAATTGTTAGAGAGTAAAGTCCACCAAGATAACTGAGGGGGGGGGGGTGAATCAATTATTTGATAATTATAACTTTTATCATCTTCAACAACATTAAACCATGTAAGTAATATAATTACCAACCATAGAAAGATATTCATACACAATAACACAATGACACAAGATATGTTGACTAGGGAACCTCTTGATCAAAGAGTAAACCCCGGTGGGAATGATGCCCACAAAAGATGCACTAATATGAATATTCCTTGTGAAAGGATGGACTCTATTAGGAGTCTTATGAAATACATTTAGTACATATGAATCTTTGTTAGGAGATTTTGAATCCCTGTTAAAAGATTCTAACCCTGTTAAGAGTTATGGAAGATAGAAGGACCCATTACCCAAAAAACTTTAGGGTAAGATCACAGAACACACTATCCAAATAATCTTTGTATTACTCAATAGAATAATATGTTACCTCTTCTCTGACTGTGCCAAACCGCACTCACTGTTACACCGGATCTCAATTTCAGATTTCTGTACTTCATATGTCTTCCTTCACAAATTCACTTTCACACTTAGCTCTTGTAAGAAATGATAAGGAAGAGAAAAAAATGATCTTGTTTAATCTAATGACCAAGGTGTGAGGAAATGCATACCATGAAATAAACCAAGTCAAGAAGCATTCACCATACAATATGAGACAAAGTTTTGAAGGGGGAAAAGTGTGAAAAAACCCCCGTGATATTATTATGAATGAGCCAAAAAAAAGGCCTAAGAGAGAGAAAGAGAATGAGAGAAAAATGCTCATACAATACTTCAAGAGAATGTAGAATGAGAAACTAAGTGTTGCAAGTGAATGCTAAGAATGAGAAAAGAAGCATCTCTTATGTAGAGATGAGAAGAAAGGAGTTGAATGTAACTCCCATGTGCATGTGAGCCACATTCATAATGTGTGTGCCACTTGTGCTAATTCCTCTTAAGGAGGAATCTAGGAATAAAAGAAATTACAAATAAATATTATGTCCTCACACATGGAAAAGAGGACAAGTGTACATGTAGGGACTCTATAGGAATCACCTACTTACATAGGAAAATAAAATACCTTGGTTTATAATAAATCACCAAGGAAAGATTAATTCTAACACCCCCCTTTAATCTTTACTTGGGGGTTTACAAACAAAGGGTATCAAACCCATATTTTTACAATGAAATTCAAATTTTTCTCTGGGAAGAGGCTTTGTGAGGATGTTAGCAATTTGAAGTTGTCCTTGGTAGAAAAGAAGAGAGACTTGCTGGTTGTGAATGTGTTCTCTGATGAAGTGATGATGAAGAGCAATGTGTTTGGATCTTGCATGGTAAATTGGATTCTTTGCTAGAGCTATTGCACTTTGGTTGTCACAAAACAAAGGTGTAGGTTCCTCTTGAGGTAGAACCAAATCTGCAAGTATTCTTCTAAGCCAAAGAGCTTCTTTTGCTACTGTAGTGCAACCTTTATATTCAGCTTCAATAGAACAAAGAGAAATAGATTGTTGCTTTTTACTTTTCCATGAAATTACACCTGAACCAAGAAAGAAATAATAACCACTAGTGGATCTCCCATCATTGGGATCTCCCCCTAGATCTGAATCAGTATATCCTTTAAGTCTAAAATCAGTAGTATTATCAAAATATAAAGCATAATGTGAAGTACCTTTTATATACCTTAAGATTCTTTTAGCAGCTTTCAAATGAGTTTGTTAAGGTTTTGACATAAATCTAGAGACTAATCCAACACTAAAGGAAATATCAGGTCTAGTAAGAGTTAAATAATTTAAACTTCCTACTAACTGTCTATAATAAGTAGCATCAACATAAAGAGTCATAGTATCAACTTCCAATTTGGTGTCTAAATCACAAGGTATGGAAACATCATTAGCAGTATTCATATCAAATCTATGTAGTAAATCTTGAACATATTTAGTTTGAGAAATATAAATACCATTTTCAGTTTGCCAAAATTGCATTCCTAAAAAATAATGTAAAATTCCTAAATCAGTCATTTGAAATGTTTGATTAAGTTGAAACTTAATTTCTGAAATCAAAGGTGTGGAACTAGAAGTAAGAATAAGATCATCTACATATAAGATAATAATGATAATTTCACCATCATAATGCTTAATGTAAAGGTTAGGATCATTTCGAATTCTTTGATAACCTTGAGAAAGAAAGAAAGCATTAATCTTAGAATACCATTCCCTAGGGGATTGTTTTAAGCCATAAATTGATTTCTTAAGTTTGCACACAAGATTTTCATTACCTGTTTGAATAAAGCTTGGTGGTTGAGCCATGTAAATTTCTTCATGCAAATCTCCATTAAGAAAAGCACTTTTAACATCCATTTGGTGAATAGGCCAATGCATTTTAGCAGCTAAAGAAAGAATTACTTTGATAGTAGGCATTTTAGCTACTGGAGAAAAAGTTTCATTATAATCTAATCCTTCAACTTGAGAAAATCCTCTAGCAACTAATCTAGGTTTATATTTAGTTATTTCATTATCAGAATTAACCTTAGTTTTATACAACCATTTACATGAAACTAAATTTTTACCTTGAGGTAAGGGAACAAGATCCCAAGTGTTATTTGCAATCAAAGTGTCATATTCTTCTTGCATAGCAGTTTGCCAATGTGGTTGAGTTTTAGCTTCATTAAAAGTTTGAGGATCTTGAGAATTCATAACTTTAGACATCAAAGCATAATTGTAGTAGTTTATTCTCCTAGGTTTAAGTCCTCCCATTCTAGTAATGTAATCATCAGTATCATTAACTAAATTTTTGAACCATTTAGGATAATGTTTTGAATTAACAGATTCACTACTAGAACAATTAGGAGTAACATTAGAACCATGAGGAGTAGAAAGAATAGTTTCACTAGTGTCATTTTCTGCTTTTTCATCATTGTTATTTAAAGAAATAGAAACAAATTCATTTTGAGTAGGGTTTAGAGAAGGAGGTTGGTCCTCCACAAGAACAATTTTACCTTTATCAAAATCAGAATCTTGAACTTGAGAACAGTCATGAACACCATTTTCAGCAATACAAACATCTCTAGCAACATGAACTTTGTTAGTTTGAGGATTGTAAACTCTATAACCTTTAATATTTTCATCATAACCAACAAAGATATGTGGTGTGGATTTAGGGTCCAATTTTTTTCTTTTTTGTTTTGGAGTATGAACATAAGCAATTGAACCAAAAATCCTTAAATGGGCTAAGTTCAGTTTTCTACCTGACCAAGCTTCTTTAGGAGTTTTATTTTTTAAAGCTTTAGTAGGAGTTCTATTAAGAAGATAAGTTGCACAAGCCATAGCTTCAGCCCAAAATTTATAATCCATTTTTTAGCATGCAAAAGACATCTAGCCATTTCAACTATGGTCTTATGCTTACGTTCAGCCACACCATTCTATTCTGGTGTATAAGGAACAGTAAGTTCATGTTTTATACCAAATGACCTTAAATAAGAATGAAAAGAATGATTAATATATTCAGTACCATTATCTGTTCTAAGATTTTGAATTTTGCAACCACTTTGTCTTTCCACATAAATATGAAATTCAGCAAATGTGTCAAGCACTTGATCTTTACTATGCAGAAAATAGATCCAAGTTCTATGTGAGAAATCATCAACAAAAGTTAAAGCATACTTAGAACCTTGAATTGAAGAATGTTCCATAGGTCCTAGCAAATCACTATGAATAAGAACACGTTTATTACTAGCACACCAAGATGAAGCATGAGGAAAAGGTTCTCTATGCATTTTTCCACCTAGACAACCATTGTAGGTAAACTTAGTAGGAGAAAATTTAGGCAACCCAAGAACCATGTTTTCCTTTTGCATTAAAGTAATGTAATCAGAATTTAAATGTCCTAATCTTTCATGCCATATGTGAAAATCAATATTAGCATGCAAAGAATGTCTAGATGAAGCAAAAGAATAAAATTTAAAGAGATTATCTGTATCCAACTTTGCATTGGCAATAATATGATTAGTGTTAGGATCAATAATATGACAATCATTTTTATGAAATTCAATCTTATATTCTTGACAGAGTTGAGAAATAGAAAGCAGATTAGTTTTCAATTCAGGAACATAAAGAACATTATGAAGTTTACCATTTGGAACAGACACATCTCCAAAACCTTCAACTTTGCAACTATCATTATTAGCTAATTGAATTGGAATGTTAGATGTATCAGGCTCAATAAAATAAAAAACAACTTTATTAGAAGTAACATGTTGAGATGCACCACTGTCAATAACCCATTCAAGAGGTTTAACAGGATTAAAAGAAATAGTAAAAGCATGACGTGTTTGAGGTCCATTTGATTTTTCAACAAAATTATTCTAATTAGAAGATTGATCCCTCTGTTGCTTAAAATAGTTTTGAGTTATATGGCCATCCTTACCACAATAAGTGCAATGTGGTCTCCTATTTGATTTGTTAGATTGATTATTGTTACTAGTATTGGAAGGCCTAGAGTTGTAATTATTATTAGGTTGTTGTCTAGAATTAGTGTTGTTGAACTGTTGATTGTTTTGATTAGTGTGATTATTATTATTAGGTCTATTGTGAGTTTTAGAAACATAAGCCAGATCATTAACTCTAAGAATTCCAAACTGAATTAATTTTGCTTCCTCTTGCCTTAACATAGTTTGAAAAATAGAATAAGTAAGTTGATTAGCTAAAGATGGAATTGCTAACTAAGAGTAAATGTTAGTAATGAATTGTTGAAACTGTCGTGGTAAACATTTCCTAATTATGATGTGAATAATGTGAACATCAGATAATGTAACTTTAAGACCAGAAAGCAAAGAACGGATAGAATCAAATTTTAACAAAAAATCATCAACAGAATTGAAATCAGAATATCTAAGGTCATCTAACTGATCTTGAAGTTGAATCTTTCTAGCTTCATCGGCACTATCATAAGTATTCTTAAGGATATTCCAAGCCTCATGGGCTTCATCACAAGCAGAGATTAAAACATATAATTCAGGATTTAATGATATACCAATCAACCCTAATGCTTCCTCATTTTTAGTTTTCCAGGCATCCTGGTCAGCTTGAGAGGCAGTAGAGGTTGGTTTGGGAGTGGCATTAGTAACAATATCATAAAGGTGTCTAAAACAAAAAATAAAAGCCATATGAATAGCCCAAGCATGATAATTAGAACTTGTTAATTTAATTTCAGGCATTAAAGTCGACATGATTAAAAAGAGTACGAGGAAAAAGCAGAATAGAAATGAGCACCGAAGTCAGATTCTGACACGCAATGAACTTGCATGCAAAATATATGACAGGTGAAAAAAAGATTAACTACTGAAACAGATAGGATTAAAGCAGATTACAGATTGATTTAAAACAAATTTTAAACATGCAAGTTAATCCAAGGGTTAATTGATTGATAAAAGTTGATTAATGAACCCAAATGATCTTAGTGAAAGATTGATAGGATTAACCAACAAAAAACTTAAATGAGATTAATTAACAAATTATTAAGAGGATTTGATTAAATAGATAGATCTAAAAAAAACAAAGTGAAAGAGAGAACTCCTGCAAAAAAAGGTTAGATGAAAAAAGTATAACCTGCATGCAATGGGTTAGAAAAAAATTAAATAGAACCCTGCACAAAGGGGTTAAATCTGCATGCAGACAAAAGGATTAGAACATAAACCCTACATGCAATTAGGGTTAGAAATCGAAAGGAACCTGCATGCAATAAAGGGGTTAGAGGAAAAAGAAACTCTATAAAAACTATATAAAAAGCTATATCACAATAAGAACCTTTATTGAAAACTAAAATTTTTTTTGTAAAAAGAGATTTTAAATTTGACAAAACAAGGAGAAAAGGAAACTCAAAAAAAACTTCAACACCAAACTAAATAAATAACCTTAAAAAAACTAAAAAATAAATTACCCTTAACTATAAAAGTAAGACAAACTTTAAATTAAAACTAGACCAAAAAAAAGGTTGATTAAAGTAAAACTAAGAAAGGAGAACAACAAAGATATTAAAAAAAATATTAATTAAAAGATCATACCTGCCGAAGTGTGGACGGAGGTGCAGACCGAAGATGCCGTGGAACCTGCCGAAGTGCGGATGGAGGTGCAGACCAAAGATGCCGTGGAAACTGTGCAACACGAAATCAAAGAAAAAGTAAACCAAGCACAAGGAAGAACAATGGGTGGGCACATAAAATGAAGAAGGATGGCGTTCAGAGAGATATAAATGATCGGCAATGAAAACATGAGAAAATGGGTGAAAAGAACGTGCGCAGGAGAAAGAAATGAGCGCAAGAATGCACTTAGGAAAGAGAGCCGAGTAAAGGGTTAAGGAAAAATGAAAAAAAAAATGCTAAGGAAATTCCCGTTAAGCGAGCGAAGGGTAAGAGCGCTTAGGGAAGTGGAGAAAGGAAGTTAGGTTTAATAAAATGAAAAGCCGCTAGGTTTGAAAGGTGGGGTCGGGTAGAACGGTTAGGTTAGGTTAAACTTAGGAAATGCCGTTAAGGTAAGGGGAATGGGGATGGGTGTGGTGGGTTAGGTTAGGAAGAGTAGGATAAAATTCAAATTTGAAAAGAGACCGCAAGGGAGGGAAAAGTGGGTAGGGTAAGGTGGAATTTATAATAAAGTTTATTATGATTTATTGAAATGATTTTATATTAAATATATATATATTTTACAATGATATAAAAATAATTTGAAAAGGATTTTATTTTTTAAAATATTGAAATTTTAAATGAAATATGAACAAAAAGAGAGATTTTTCCTTTCAAAAAATATTACAAACACATATAAGGAATAAAGAGGATTTTTAAAAAAAAATAAATCTACTAAAAGGAATAGAGTAAAAGGAGAGGGGAAAAATTTCTCAAATACTTGAAGGACAACCTGCAACACAAAGTTGTTAGTAACCAAATAATACTCTCTCAACGTCTCCAAATGGAGTGCTTCAAAAAAATGGTAGTTCCTCCACCTGTACACTCAAACAAAGATTAAACTAACCTGCTCTAATGCCATGTAAGAAATGATAAGGAAAAGCAAAAAATGATCTTGTTTAATCTAATGACCAAGGTGTGAGGAAATGCATACCATGAAATAAACCAAGTCAAGAAGCATTCACCATACAATATGAGACAAAGTTTTGAAGGGGGAAAAGCGTGAAAAAACCCCCGTGATATTATTATGAATGAGCCAAAAAAAAGGCCTAAGAGAGAGAAAGAGAATGAGAGCAAAATGCTCATACAATACTTCAAGAGAAGGTAGAATGAGAAACTAAGTGTTGCAAGTGAATGCTAAGAATGAGAAAAGAAGCATCTCTTATGTAGAGATGAGAAGAAAGGAGTTGAATGTAACTCCCATGTGCATGTGAGCCACATTCATAATGTGTGTGCCACTTGTGCTAATTCCTCTTAAGGAGGAATCTAGGAATAAAAAAAATTACAAATAAATATTATGTCCTCACACATGGAAAAGAGGACAAGTGTACATGTAGGGATTCTATAGGAATCATCTACTTACATAGGAAAATAAAATACCTTGGTTTATAATAAATCACCAAGGAAAGATTAATTCTAACAGCTCTTTTCTTCACTTCATATTCATCCACTCCATTCTCTCCTTCTACAACAAGGAAAGACATTCCTTCATTTATACCACCCTCAAATAATTACAAATGATTTGGCATACAATTACAAAATAAAAGTTTCCACATGCTACATAAAAAATACACAAAACTGTCGGCTTCCAAATACAATAAATCTTCACTCATGCAACCTCAAAGTTTGCACTATCATCCACATCACTATCAATGTGTCTTCAACTTCCATTTAACTGCACAAAACCAGATTCTATTTGGATTAGGAGATATCATCTGATTTCCACAAATCGCTACTCAGGAACACTGCCTGAATACTGCTTCCACCAAAATGCTCATAACTTCCATGAATAAAAGAATTATTGTCTGCACTCTTAACCATAGACATATAACATATCAAAGAGTATATCCTCAACATCACATAGCTCCAACTGTAATAACCCATGTGCGCTAATTCAAACTCTATCTGCTTCTCTGCAAGTCTCCAGAAGATCATTATGTTGACATCAATGACAATCATAGCCATGAATGCAACAACAACTACTAAAGAATGGTTGCCAAACATTTAGCATTCATTCCTAAGAATTTATTCCTGGCAATTAAAACAAAATCAATTTTAAAATCTTAATTACACTTAAAATCTAAGAATTTTTTTTTGACAAAACAAATTGCTTCAAAACTAATATTTCAATACAAATAAGAGGCATGTACTGTAAAAATACTTACCTCTTCTTTCAGTTTGAACTTGATGATGTCGTGGAGCCATTCTTTATCAAATTTGATGAATCAAATAAGAAGAATGTCTTTGCGCATGCGCTCTAAGAAGCCCTCTTTCACTGCAAAGATGAGTTTGTGGAATAAAAATGGGCCTTGGAAAGGAAACCAATAAAAACTATATTCTTTAGATAGTCCGTGCGCGCTATAGTGCACATGTGCTATGTTTTGAATTTCCCAAGCCATAATGCATGCACACTATAGGGCACACATGTTTTAGTGCGTATGCACTGTTGTCATTGGGGGGCCAAAAAGGAATGTGGCACCTTTTTGGTCCCCAATCTTTGTGCATATACCTTGGAATATGCAATTAGATCATCTTGATAAATAACCATGAAAATATTAACAAATTCTTTAAATGCAACATCCATACCTCTTTGGAATGTTTCTCTTATATTTATGAGACCAAATAGAATCCTAAAATAAACATAAGTCCCCAATGGAAGTAAAGGCAGTAAATGATTGACAATAAATGACAACTGGTAACTTTATGCAACATTGCTTCCATGTTAGGAAAAGAGTAATTATCTTTTAGAGATGCAACATTCAAATTTCAAAAACAACACAGAGCCTTATGTCTCCATTTTTATTCCTCACTGGGACCAAGTTAGAAACCTAGGTTGAATATATAATGGGTTGAATTATCCCTCCATCTCTCATTTTCATTAGTTCTTGTTGCATTTTGGGGGCTAGCAATGGATTAATTGGTCTTTGCTTTTGTTTGAAAGGTTTGGTATCTAGTTTCAATGGGATCTCATGTTGGAAAAAATTCTCCCTATAAGATTTTAGGTCCTCATATGACCAAGAAAACACATGCTTGTGTTTTCTCAATAATTTTATTAAATTTTCCCTAACATGGGAGTCTAATTTATTTCCAATATACACTAATTGTGGTGATGTTTTTGATCCCAAATTAACTTCTTCTAGATCCTCAATTTTAGCATTGGACTTCTTTAAATAATCATCTGAACCACTAAACAATGCTTCTAACTCTACAAGACCCTTACGGATCTGATTAGAGGTCAACTATACAACCTCATTTTCAAAAATAGTGTCGTTTCCATCTATTACCTCAACCAAAGCATTAAAATCAACATGTTGGACTTCATAATGGTTTAGGCACTGAATAAATTTGAGCATATCTTGATCATTCTCAAAAAAATTCGAGTTGTAAACATTATCAGGTACAATTAGTCTACTCTTAACTTCCAAAATTTATACCCCACTTAAGGTCAAATCATCATTCTTCAAAGCCACATTTTCTAGAAAATCAGCTATAATATTTTTTGACCCTTTTATCTATTTAATATTGAAGGAATCAAATAATTCAATCTGATCCCAAACACCATTCTTATACAATTTTAATCTATCATTTTTTACAACATTCTAAGATCTGACATGTTCTAATACCAATTCAAAATCCCCAAAAACTTTTAAAACCTTGATACCATGCCTAATTGCAATATCCAACCCCAAAAGGAAAGCTTCATATTCAAGAATATTATTTGTACAATGAAAAGCCAACAAGAAATACTTTGAAAGTATTACCTCACGGAGAAATGAATAGGACACCAACTCCTAACCCTTGTTTTGAACAAGCTCCATCAAAGTACATTTTCCATAAGCCACTCTATTGTGATTTCAGTTCTTCCACCAATGAATCAGTGTTTCTACATTGTGGAAGTATTTTGTCAACTCTACTATTTTCCATGTCAACATCTACACAATAGTTGAGCATATTATTTTTCACCTTTTCAACAATTACTAGTGCATGTGGCTCCCTATACAAATTTACCTCATTCCCATTTACTAGGATTGTTGCATTTGAATAATCTAACTGTACATACCCTCCAACTGTTGAATCCCACTATCTTAGAAAAAACATGCCATAATGTGGTTGGGTATCCACAACAACAACATCCATTTTATAAGTTATCTCAGGGAATGCAACAATCTTAACTTCAACTCCTTTTAAGGTTCCAATTATAGGGACCTCCCTATTATCCATAGAATAGAAGCTCCGAAAAGAAGTGTCTACTTCCATTCCCAATCCTTTCATCACTGCATATGGCATTACATTTGTTGCAACACTAGAATCTATCATAAAAAAATTTACAAGCTTGTTATTTATGAGCAGAGTCACATAGAAAGGATCAAAATTTGAGGGCTCTTAGGTAATCACATTTCCCACATGTATGATAGGGGCATCTTTCTTAGAGTTAGTCTTCTTTTATTTATTCTCCCTTTTATTATCAAAAGGGATATCTATTATCCCCATCAATAATGACAATGTTGCCTCTCCGTATTCATTAATCTTCAACATTTCTATTAAAGGAATTGAAACTTTCATTTGCGTTAGAGAATGTTTCATATAAAATGTAGGTAATTCTGATATAGTATTAGTAGTGTTCTTACCTTTATTTCCCTTGTCAAACATACCTTTCTTATCAAACTTCACTTCCTTTTTCTGTCCTTGAGAAGAAGAGGATTCTCCTTGTTTAGCACTTTCTTTCCTGTCTTTATCTTTACTTGGAGACATAGAAGCAACCTTGGATGCATTTTCCTTAATAAACACAGAACCTAGTTTACCTTGATTAGGGTCCACCTTCCTATTCCTCAAATTATAAGCACTCTTGGGTTAATTGTTACTATAGTAAGAGATCATTTTTCTTCTTCACTAGGCAATCTAAAATGGGGATACTTCTTTGCATCACCCATAACATTTATAGTACTATGTAGCACATCACCATCTTCATCTTCTAAATCAGAAAATACTTCTTTCTAGTACCCTTGGCACTGTCTTCTCTGAATGTCCACATCTACAATTGGTTCTTCATCATTAGAAGAATACATATCATTAGACCTCTTAACAATGAACATATTTAAAATTGGGTCTTCTTGTTCTAAATTTACTTGTTCACTAGCATCATCCATTTGTTCTGCTAATGCTTGGGAAACAAAACATTGGAAGGAATAATGAGACATGTTGCAAGTAGTACACCAAGGAGTATTCTCTACATTGTGGGTATTATTTCTTTTCAAAGGATTAGGGGTTTCTTTTTTCTTTTGGTTCTCTTGATTTTCAGAAATAGGCTTACCATCTTTCCAATTTATTTTATAAGGCATATCACGTAAGTTTGGAAATGTTTCATACCTTTGATATTCATTCCTAGTATCATAGTATCCTTTATCATTTTTCTCAATTTTTGCAGTAAGGTCCTGTTGGGTATATTCTTAATTTTCTAACATTTTTGTCCAAACATTGGTTTAGTCCTCTGGTCTGTGAAGTTTTCCTAGGTCTAGGTGTCAGAATTTCTTCAAAAAAATTTCATAGCCCAGTTCAAAAATCCTTACCCTAGGTCTTGTCTTTGAAGAATTTCGAATTCATGTCAAAAACCCTAAAATGTTTTCCATTTTCAAATAAACCCTAAGTCTTTCTCCTCATTTCTTTTCAAACGTTACTTTTTTAGGTCACTTAAGTTCCTTAAAGAGCACATGCATTTATTTTTCACATGGGGGTTATATCTTTTCCTAAGTCTAGAAACCCGGTGATATAAATAACATTTCCTATGTCCTAATTACCTTGTATTCTAATGTTTCGAGTTTCATTCAACTGTGAATCTTTAAAGAAGATCTAACGACGGTCGCGTGTTCGTATGGAATATTTCCAAGCCATGCGAACATGCAAAATAACCATTGATTTTATAATGAAGCTTGATGCGGAAACAAGGTGGGACCTATTGGTACTCAAAAATGCAACATGGGTTTTGAGTACCATGTTAAAATTTTGCAATTTGAAGCTCTTTAAATCATTTTCATGCATATGTACTCGGCTATCAGTTTGAAGCTTATGAGGTGTTCTAGGTGTTGAACACACTTAATTTAGTATGTGCATGCATTCTATGATGTTATTTTGTCATCCCGAATCATTCGGTGAAGTCCCATTTTGAGCAAATGTCAAATTGCACAATTCTACCTAAATGTCAAATCACTGTCGGAGGCCCTGTTCAGTTGATTATATCTTCTTCTTAGAGATTGATCATAATGTGCTAGTGGTTGCATTATATTGTAGACATGGAAATGATTCATCATGGCAATTTTCAGCTCCCCATGAGTTCATTTGGTAACTTTTCCAGAGCCATTCGATTTGCAGAATGTCAATGTTCTCTGAGAATGCATTGTTCAGATTTTTAGTCACATTTTTTTTATCATAACTTAAAAAATACAAACTGGGTTGGGCTAAATTTTACATATGTTTGAGAATACTATGTGTGCATTGTACAAAAAGTTTTTTAGAAAAACCCAGTTTGAAAATCAAAAGTTATGGTTCTCTATGTACCGACAGCCATGAAAAATCAGCATTCTCTTCATAAAGTTTAGTCCCACATTGCTCTAAATTTCAAAATTTGAAGTGTTTATATGCAAATCTACAAACATATGAAGTAAATCAAAAGGAAGAAGCTATGCTTGTCCATGCTTGTGCATCTACCTTGGTTTCCATGCAAGTGGGCCCAGAAGAAATTTTGGAGAAAAATGCTGGCGAAAAATGTTAGTCTCCAAATCTCCAAATGCTAGTGGTTAAGCCACTAACATTCAAAGATCTAGAGACTAACCGCTAGAGGTTAGTCTCCAAGTCTCCAGATGTTAGTGGTTAAGTCACTAACATCTAGAGATCTAGAGACTAACCGCTAGAGGTTAGTCTCCAAGTCTCTAGATGTTAGTGGTTAAGCCACTAACATCTAGAGATCTAGAGACTAGTTAGTCTCTAGATCTCCAAATAAGAAGCAAAGAGAGGAAATGATCATGAGACTTGGAGACTAGTCTCCAAATCTCCAAGTCTCCAAATCTCCAAATGAAAGTTAGTCTCCAAATCTCATGCAGAAAAGTGGAGAGAGAAAATTATCTTGAGATCTAGAGACTAAAGGTAGTCTCCAAATCTCATGAAGAAAAGTGGAGAGACAAAATGATTGTGAGATCTAGAGACTAAAGGGAAGCAGCAAATGAGGAGATGACAAGTGGCAACTTCTGGTGGCATGTGCAGATTTTAAAGTTAAAAAAAGATTTAAAATGTTATAAAGTTCAGACATTTGAGAAATTTTGAATTTTTTTAATGATAGAGCTATTCACGGAAAAATGTCTAAGAATTTCATTTTTTATCAGAATATGGCAGTATTATATATTTTCAGAAATGCCAAAAGATGACAGATGTAATGATGGCAGTTAGAACCATATTAGATCAAGTTGATGAGAGCAGTAAAGGCTTTTAAATCCGCGACCAGATTTTGGGGAGATTTTTTCTTCCAAAATTAATTAATTTTTGCAAATCCAGCAGAGGGAATGAATCAGATTTTTAAGAGATGAAAGGATAATGACAAACTCAGAAATTAATGATAAAGAATGAGAATTTTAAGGTGGCAGGTGAAATCAGATATTTTTGAAGGGCAAAAAGAGATTAGATATTTTGAGAAGATAGATATTTTCCAATTTGGAAGCATTCGGGAAGATCATATTTTCAGATATTTTAAAAGGAGAATGAAATTAGATTGCAGACAGGTGTTGATCCAGCATAGACTTTAGGTTTTCTCTCTGAGTCTATTTATTCTGTTCTTTTCTCATTGTAAAGGGTTCTTGGTTCTATTTCTATTTTTTCCTATTTTTGTAGAAGAACCCTGTGACTGCTCTGTTGTGAGCATGTCCCTAAAGGATGAATATTGAATATCTTTCTATAGAGCAACTTTCTCAGTTCTGTGTCTAATTCCAAAAATTTTAAGCTTTGAATGTAATGGACAGGTTCATTTTCAATAGAACACACTACAATTTTTATCTTATCCTATTATTGTCTCTTAACTTTGTGTTTTGCTCTTGTATGTTTTAACTTGTAAGGCATTTGAAAACATACTAGTTGTAAGGCAACTATTTTAATTGATTATGAGTTCCTTTCAAGGAAAGGATTAAATCCTCATATACAGTTACAGAGAGTAGACATTTTTGTTAAGATTTTGATGATTACAATATAAGAGTGACAGAATAGATTGTAAGGCATTCTATTCAGATTGCAGGTAGTTTGTAAGGCATTCTATTGTGTTTCCTTGAGATCTTCCTGTATATTCACATTCAGACTCTTTTACCCAATGGAATAGGCACTGGTTGGCTGTTAGTGATGTAGTTATCTTTGAGTCATTAAAAAACAAAATATCATTACCAATTCATTTCTATGTTTTAAGTTCATGCATATTGTAAAAGAATTGTATCCAGGTGATATAGTTCATCTTTGTTGATTCCTTGAAGAGAGAATCAAAAGGTTAGCCTTCCTTGAGTTCAACTCATAAAAAGAAGAAGGATTTATGTCCTTATTTCCATTGTCATGCTATTACATTTATAAGTTCATTTGTCATATTTTGTAGCAGGTTATTCTCAGCTGTTTACAAAATTATCTTATTGAAGTAGATTTGAATAACACAATAGCATGACAGTGAAGAACTAATCCACTAATCAAAAGCTTACTTGGGATATAGTAACCTGTTCATAGGCAATACCCGCCTGAGACTTGTGGAGCTCGAAGCAGAAGGAGGATCTTATCCAATCCTCATCAATTAGGCTTTTCTTGCAAACTTGGAGCCCCTTTTTATCTGAGAATCAAGTCCATATTTTGCCAATTTTGATCCCACAAGAAAAATCCCTAACAGGACAACTGACAAGTATTTCACAAGTGGTGGCCTTTTATTTGTAAAGGGTAGTGGGGCCGGTGACAGAGGAATCTCCAAAGTTTGAAAAGCAATAAGGGGAAGATCGGACAGTTGTCGTATAATCACATGGGATCTTAGAAGCCTATGCGATCATGCGACAAGCCATTGATCTTGCATTAAACCAAGCACAATTCTCAGGTGGAACTTTTGACAGATGTGCATGAATAATGTTTTCTCATTGGCTAGTATCAGCAGACACCAGTGCTAGGAAAGAAAGAAAGTACCTAACAATTTGCCAGGTATTGCAAGCGTGGATTTTCTTTATTGACAAAGGTGAGGTGGGACCGATGATTTGAAGGAAGATAATGATGGTGATAAATGCTAATGAGTTTTTGCATGTTCCCATAAGCTTCTTTTAAGCTACGCGATCATGCAAATAACATTTTGTCTTAATGGTGGAAGTTATAAGAGACCACCAAAAATAGAGAGGTAATGTGACAGTTAGTCGCATGTTCGCATGAGTGATTTTCATGCTTTGCGATCATGCGACAGGCCATTAGATCATTTGCTAATGAGGATTGATGGTTCTAATTCAAACTAGAGATAAAGTGATGCAAATTTGAAGTTTTCCATTAAGAAGTGACAGTTCGCTCTTCCGGAGTAGGAATTGTTTCAATCGTGCTAAATCAATTGTTGACATGACTGCTTTAATGGCTCATATATCAGAATTTCATGCACTCTTAGAAGCACAAAGAGATCAAAAATTTTCAGAGACTCAGGCGTGAAGAATTACGAGGACTGGCTGCTATTCCCCAGCGGATTCCGAAAAAAAAGGTTGGTGAAATACTTGTGCGAATTGCTTCCTTACTAAAAGAATCACAATTCTATATTTTGTCTATCTTGAAAAGATTTCTTTTAAAGATAAACCTTAAAATGGCACCAAGGAAAGAATTGTCGAGTAAAATTGAGTATACTGAAAGAGGTTTGCATGAGGATTTATTGCAATTACTTCCCATCTCTTCCACTACCCCAGTGAAAACTAAGAGTTTGATTCCCAAAGATCCTAGGGTAAAAATAGTGGAGGGTTTATATGACACAGCAAGTCTTATTAGAGACGCCAAAATTGGTACAATCAATGCAAGAGGTGACTCTGATATCACAGGATTGGAATTATTCAAAGTAGGTTTTAGTCAGAGAAATTCCCCTCACCCTGCAAGCAATATATGGCAGTCTGACCTAGGAAAACTTGTCGTGCCCGGTGTCTTTTTAGATGTAGATTTGATGACCCAGGTTGTAAAGAGTTATGATCAAATCACTAAAGAAGTTAGGGATGCAAAGGGAGTATTATTGATTAAAGTTTCTACTAAAGAAATCAGGAAGGTGTTCAGGTTAAGTGAACCCTCAGATAGTTTGGAGAGCATTGATTTTGAAGAACTAAGCCAAGTGTATAATGTACAAAGGAACTATTTTAGAGGCAAGTTGTTGAAGGATTTCTACACCAAAATTGGAAAAATGGTTATTGTGGGACAGAACACTCAGGAGCCTTTTAAAATAGAATATTTTGATCTCAGAGCTAAGGGTGCATATTGGTCCTTATGTCAGATTTTTGGAGAAGATGTTAGTGAAAAGATGCCAATACACTTGATGTGCATGATGATCCAAATTTTACATGCACACGTATCTATTACTTTCAATTTTGCTCCTTTTATTGCTGAATTAATCCATAATGGATTAGTGAAGATTCAAAAGAATGAAGGTGACAGGCCCTTTTGTTGGTACTCTTTCATAATGTACATGTTTCTGTTTAAAGGAGCAAGTTATTTTGAACAAGAAATGGAATTAGTGAGAAAGAAGGATGGTGAAGATATGCCAGTCTAACTATGGAGCCTCACAATGACCTGGGATAAGAAGGATCATAGTTTCATTAATTTTGATAAATGTTTTGCAGCTAGACTCAAGAAGCTATTTCTCTTAGACAACCCAAGGATCCCAACAGTATTGGCACAGCTTATTAGGCGAAACCAGTTTGCTAAGAATCTAAATATCGTACACAATTGGGGAGATGTTATTTTCTACAATATATCAACTGTCATCAGGTTGTATGGTTTCAGGGGGACCCCTTTTATATTGCCCTATCAAGTACCCCTTAGGATTGGAATTGCAGAGTTCTTGAGGCAATTAGGAGATATTGAAGAGTGTGCCCTCACTAGGAAAGGCAAGGGAACTTTATTCCCAAATGTTACCATTGCCCATCAATTCATAATTACCAAGGGTGGATGGGTTTACATGGATAAAATTCTGGCTCCATACCATATGGCTACTGAAATTGCCAGAACAACAGATCCAGAAGGTTTCTATAATGAAATGTTTAAAAAGAGAGCCAAGTGTGCCATGATTAACCATATTTTTAATTTCCCTGAAGAAATTGTCAGGAATGTAGTAAAGATGTAGGAATAAGAGGTTATGAAAGAAAAATGGTTGGTATACAGGAAGACACTAGATTTTATCCAGCAATTTGATTCGGGATGGGATTCCTTGAAAAGCATAACTCCAATGGGGAAGAAAATAGATACTCTTATGAATTGTTATCAGGATATTTTTGAGACCCTAAATGAGAAGAAGGAAAAGTTATGAAGGATGATCCAGAAAAGGCTAGACAATTGTTGAGCAAGCCTGTGTTTGCAAAAAGGTTACCCCTAGGGAGGTACATGGTGCAAAAGAAGACTGGTTACAATGTGGTGATACCAGAACAAAGCCAGCAAAAGAAAATAGATAAAAGGGATATCCCATCAATCTCACAACAGGTTTTAAAACAAAAGGAGATTGTGGAGATCCCTGATTCTTCTCATCCTCAAACTTCTGAGGATATAATTGATTCTCCACCCCCATCAAAAATGCAAAGATTGGAAGAAAGACCTGCTCATGTTGAAAAGGAGTACTCCCCATCACAGTCTCCTCTAAGAATTTTTGATGACCAAGAGATTGCAGAACAAGTATAGCAAGTAGATGCTCTAGGTCAAATCTTTATGACTTATGAAGAAGTAAATGAGGGAGTGCCAGAGCTACCAGAAGAACCCAAGTTGGATTTAATACCAGGGGAATTGGTAGGTACGGAATTGGACCGTGTAATCAAGCAAGCTTGTTAAGAGTTTTTGGTTGATGATACTTTTGTTAAAACTAGGGCCTTTATGCAATTTCTTTGGAAATTAAACATCAAACAATTTCAAGAAATCTGTAAGAAGAGACATGAATAGAATCTGGAGAAGGATTTAAAAGTCATAGAGGAAGAAGTGAAAACAAAGATGACTGCAAAATTTAAAAAAATCACTCCAGAACAGGGAAGAGATATGGTAAAGGTGTCAGGAGTACTAATCCTCCCAGAATGGGATATAGCTGATGTAGTAGTGTTTGATGCAGTTAGAAAATAGACCACTCCTCTCCATAGAACTCTAGAGGAAGCAGATAGGCTGTTAAAGGAGTCACTTTCAGTGATAATCATCAAGTGTTGGTAATGTGGTCTTTAAGAAAGAATGAAAGTAACAAGGGAAAACAAATTGTCAAAGATGACCTCTTAGGGAGTCTAATTGTAAGAAGAGTTACTGATACTTC
Organism: Chamaecyparis obtusa; assembly: GCA_027943335.1. Lineage (NCBI taxonomy): Eukaryota > Viridiplantae > Streptophyta > Pinopsida > Cupressales > Cupressaceae > Chamaecyparis > Chamaecyparis obtusa. The sequence goes on along the minus strand of BSBK01009236.1, from coordinate 275,477 downwards.
TTTGGTGGAAACATCAGGTATGGTAATGGCCATGACACAATTAATAGCAAAAGTGGCAGAAAAGGAAGCTAAAGAGAAGGAAGAGCTCACTGCAAAACTAGAAACAGTTTTGAAGATTTATGGTGAGATGAAACAGGGGATTCTTGAGAGAAATATTCTGATTGCAGACTTAAGAAAGAAATTGGGATAACATGGCCCAATGTTATTATCAGAGAAAATTTAGATAGCTTCCTCCCCTACTGGGCCTTCCTCATCAAGCCCTATTATTTAACTTCCCCCTTCCCCTTTTCCTCCTTGCATAGATGAGGAGGATATTGATCAAAATGTAAAGGATAGGTTAGGTGAGAAGATAAAAGATGTTGTGTCACATTTTGTTGCACAGGTGAGGCCTAAAGAAATATAAAAATCTACAAAACAATTGGCAGATGTCTTAGCAATTTTTCAGAAAGAGGTGGCTACTATGGACAAAATTTTGGAAAGGTGGTCTACAAGAAAAGATAGTCTCAGGTCATGGTTTGATCAAAATAAGGATAAATGTGTTGTAAATATTGAGCTAGCAAATACTTACAGGTTTGTTAAGGATCTTTTTGACTTTGAGGTAAATAGGGAGAGTATAAGAAGAAGGTCAGAAATCCTAAGGGCAAGATATTTCCAGGATGATTTCCAAATTTTTCCTGGTCTTATTAAGGTAGATGGGGTAATCAAAGATAAAGATCAATGGATGGAGCAAAAAGATAGACAAGTATTGTCTAAAGTAGATTCCATTTTATGTACAGATGATAATACCCCATTCATACAATTTATTGAACTCCTTCAGGATGCTAGGATATACTTTGCAAATGTAAGAATAGAGGTTCACCAGTTGGTTGCTGAGTGGGACAAGTTGTCCCCAAAGAAAGATTAGGTCCTTGCCTTTCATTGGCCAAGTGAAGAAACCTACATGACTTGGGAATCAACATATCTTTCAGAAGATTCAGAAGAAAAGGTGTCAGATGAAGAAGCGGAAGGTGTTAGTACTCCAAACCCTTGAAGATCAAAGTAAAAAGGACAAAGATGTCAAGCAAGTTATCATAGGCACGAATGTGACACCTGGCAAAGTTGAATTACCCTTGGGAGCTATTACAAGATTTTGACGCTCTTCCTAACAATCCATTTTGAAGATTTGTAGCAAGAAAAGGAGGAAGAAGAATAGAATACACATAGAACCTGATCCCAAATTTGAGGAAGAATGGTTTCAAATAGAGGATGATGTAAGTTAGTCGGATGGCGGTCATCATTCATGCAACAAATTTAGCAGCTGCTTTGAAATATCCTTAGACAAAGGTGCTACCTACAAGATTGTTGGAAATAGATATTTGTAATCTATTGTTACAAACAACTTTGTCAGTTTGTAATCTTGTTTTTAGTGCAAGATCTTTTAACAGCCATCTAAAGCTTGTTGCATCCTTTCAAGGATTCCAAGACAACTGATTAGTATAAGTAGCAAGTCTTTGTTCATTAGAGGGGGTGGAAAAAATACTCTGTAAGAGAGGTTCTGAATCCAAAACCTTATTTTCTTTAAATGAGAAGATACTGTATCATTGACCATTAATACAAAATATTGGAGCTCTGTTACTACCATTTTATTGTCTTTATGTATGGAGTGTTTTAGTTTTCTTATGTATTTAGATTGCAAGGCATTTTGAATACATTATTCACAAGGTGAATATAGGGGTTAAGCTTAAGTTTCTTTCAAGGAAAGAGTAAAATCTTAAGGGAGGTCTTTGGGAATTAATAATCCATGTATGAATTTGATGATAGTTGTAGAAATTAAAAGGATGGTATGTTAGGCATGTCATTTGAGTTTCAGTATTTTTGTTTTGATAGATATATGTGGAGGTAGGGTTTGACTCTGATGCCCAAGTGGATAAGGCACTGGTTCTAGATCCATTTACATTTTTTCACCACCCAAAATATAAATAATTGTTTCATTTTACTTTACTGGTACAATCATAATCTGAATCATTCCATGACAAGTTCATGGATGTGTTTTGTAATGCTTTGTAGAAGCACTGAATGAGGTTAACCTTCCTTGAGTTTAACTCTAAAAAGAAGAAGGATGAATATCCTTAAACCATTGTTTCATGTTGCTGCTTTCATGATTTCCATCATAGTTTTGTGTATCAGGATAATTTGTATCGTATTCAGAGTTTCATCATCTTACTAAGTTGATGTTCGAAAGCAATAACAAAGTAGTGAAGGAGCTAGTTCACAATTCAAAGCTCAATAAAATATTGAATTGATACAGGTACACCCACCTTAGTATTTATACTCAAAGTGAAGAAGGTTTTCTAACCTTAACACCTTAGTGTTTGCATTTTGTTAGATTATGTCCATTGGGATTATATGAGTATTTGATAATCTGCAGATTTGAGCACTAACAAAAATGGGGACTCTACTGGGGACTTCTAAATAGCTTGCAATAGGTTAGTGCAAATCCTGTCTATTGCGTGTTTGTAGACCAGCATAAAATAATTTCATTTCCCACCTAATAGTGGGTGGCGACTCTAAAATATGTGTTACCAGTTGCTAATTGTTGCAAATTTTGCTAAAATTGTCATGTTATACCATGAGTCAACCAAAATACACTAGGTCTTACTACAAGGATCACCCAGAAGATAATATGGGTGATGAGCTCCATACACCATGTAGGAAACAATGGTCTAGAAGAGGTCAGAATACTACTAGTTCCCAAGGCCTTTCTTGAGAAAGATCTTGTGTCCCACTTCCTCATGAATCTTCATCCTCTTCTGATGATCCTGAACATGTCAAGAGGGTTACGCCAAGTGTGCATATGCAGAAAGAAGTAATCACAGAGGTCAGAGAAGTAGGTTATTTCCCTATGAGAGAAACTTTAGAACAACCAGAAGAAACCTCTGCTACTGAGACCACCCCTATGATTCTGAGAAGTTGAGAGAAGAGATGATTGCTTTAAGAAAAAAGGAGAGTGAACAACTTGCTGAGATTGCAAATAGGGTAAAAGTGAGGGAACAACAAATCTGTGATTTGCTCATACAGAGGTAGGAACTTCTCAAAAGAACCAAGAAAAATGAGACCCAAGTTATTGATTTAAACCAAGATGTTCAAGGTTTAAATAAGGACTTATTTGGTGACATGGAAGATTTGAGAAAGCAGGCTTAGGATAATAAACCTAAACAAGGTGAATTTGAGGGAACAAGCCATGTCTTAAGGCAATTGAATCCCTCTGAAATCCAGAGAAACAAGGAGATTATAACTGCTCCCAAAGAAATCCTTGATAAGGGAAAATTAAAATTGGTGGGTATAAATATTAATGAGCCCAAGAAAATTATGGCTCCTCCTAATGTACCTTCTCAAACAAGTATAGACTTGGAGAAGGCTAGAAAAGAAAAGGAAGATTTGGCTATTCAACTGGAGAAACTTGAGTTGGAGGCTACTGCTTATGAAATGAAGAGGAAGATTTCCTTCCTACATGCAAACATGAACACATCCGCTAGTACTTCTATCCCTATCACCATAGGAACAACTCCATTTAGTCAGCCCAATACTTCACTTCCAAATGCTCAAGCCTATCACCCTAGACAAATATTACCTGGACCAGTTCCTAATCAAGTTCCCCTTATAGCTAGTGGTACAGTGGGAACTGTACCCTATCAAAATATTGCAACTACCCCCCTGAATCAACCAAATATCCAAAGAAAACCAGTTCACTTGGATAGATATAGGCCTCTATTTTTTGATGGTATTCCTGGTCAACCTAATGCTATCCCCAACGAAATTAGAAAGAAGATCCCATTATTTATTGGGAATAATGTTATCACTTGTGAAGAGCATCTGAAGTTTTTCACAGATAAGGTAAATGATTATGAGATTGAACATGAAGATGTCATAATGAAGCTCTTTGTTCAATCATTGATTGAGGATGCCCGAGATTGGTATAGGGGTCTACCTGAGAACAATATTGCATCTTGGGAAGAATTTTTCAGATGTTTTAAAGAGCAATATGCATAACATGTGAACTCTAGCTACATGCTCAATGAGTTCAATAATATCAAGAAACATTACAATGAGAGCATGTCAGAGTTTAATAGCCGATTCCAAAAGGCTATGTATAAACTGTTCCAAGTATTGAGGCGAGATGATGCAGTCTGCATGACAACTTATTTCAATTCTATGGATGGTAAGATGTCTTACCTTTTGAGAGACAAGAATCCCCGTACCCTTAGAGATGCTTTTAAGTTGGCCATAAATATTGAGAGTAACTGAAAGGCATCTGGCCAAATGTACAAAAGGGATGAAAGTAGACTATGGAAAGAAACCGGGCCACAACCTGCAAGGCCATCCAAAGAGGAGGATAGAATGGACAAAGGACCTAGTAATAACAAAGACTTCCCAGCAAGGTTTGATAAAGGTAGTAGAAATTTTAAAGATACAAGACCGCCTTATCAAAGGTAGGACAAAGCCCCTAATCTGAGAGATATGCCTTACAAAACAAACTGGAAAGATGGGAGGCCTGTTCCTGATAACAATGAACCCCAAAAGGGAAGAGATACACCAAATCCTTTGAAGAAAAATGTAGCACATAATGTGGAAAGTACCCCTTGGTGTGTGGCTTGTAATATGCCCCACTCACCATTCTAATGTGTTGTTGCTCAGGCCTTGGGAGAAGAGGCTAATGATTCATACGTAGGAGATTATGAAGGATCTAAAAAGCCTGCTATTAACATGTTTACTACTGAACTAATGGGGGATTTTGAGTCCTCGGATGATGAATTTATTTTCCCTGATGTTGATCATAAGAGGAAGATCTTCTCTGACTATGAACAACAAATTTTTACTCAATCTGACCAAGAAGAGTTTGATAATGATGATTGCAAGACTCATATGGTAGAATCTAGGTCAGATGAAAGACAATGGAGAAAGCCCAGTGAAGAAGAGATCAAGGGTTTAACTGTGGCTGCTATTACTCAAGAAAAATCCTCATACAATTTGAGGAACAGAAAGGTGGATAATGAGCAGGGAGTCCCTAGATCAGTGTTTGTTAAGAGTAGCCCTCAAGATAAGGATTCCCCAAAGCATAATGTTGTAAATAGTAAAGATGAAGGGTTTGAAGCTGAAAAGAAAAGGAAACAAGAAATTATTGCTAACAAGGTGAAGAAGAAATTTGGTAGGTCAAAGGATCACCTTGATCTTTGTACTAACTCCCCTACTTTTGATATGAGACATGCCTTGTCCCAAATGAAGGTTTCCATCCCTTTGCTTGAGATGCTTAAAATAGAGGAGCACAAAGCAGCAACTTTGGCTCTCATAAGTGAGTAGAGAACTACTCCTATTTTACAAGAGCAAGGGAAATCCCTGAACAAGCTGATTGCAATTAATGACATCTCTGATGTATGTGTTAGGACTATTGTGACACAAGAACCCTCTTCTATCAATCCTTTCTACATTACTTTGCTTGTAAATAATTTTTTGCTGAAAAATTGTATGATTGACTCTGGTGCTGCTACAACTGTAATGCCTTATCAAGTGATGAAGGAGTTAGGGTTGCAAGTTGATACATCTAGTGGAAGGTGTTATGCCATGGAAAATAGGGTAGTACTTGTTGTAGGGATCTTGATTGGAATTGAAGTGAAAATTGCTGCATTCCCAGAAGCCACATATAAAATGGATGTGGTTGTTGTTGATACAAAACCTCATTATGGCATGTTATTGTCAAGACAATGGGCTGCAACAGTGGGTGGAAAGTTGCAACTAGATTTTTCATATGCTAACATCCCAATAAATGGAACTGAGGTAAAGTTGTACAAGGAGCCCCGTTCTTCAGTCATGATTGAAGTGGTTGCTCTGGAGGATCTAAACTATTTTGTAGATATTGACATGAGCAATTTTATGATTGAAGAGGCAGTGCCTCAAATGAAAAACACAGATCTAATTGTGGATGAGCTGGTTTTGCAGAAAGATGGGCTTTGGAAAATGTTCTTTGATGGTGGATGCTCCAAGGAAGGATCAGGAGCTGGTGTTGTATTCATTTCCCCATCAAGTATTACATTTAAATACTCATTTTTGTTGACTTTTCAATGTACCAATAATACTACTATGTATGAGGCTTTAATATTGGGATTGGATGTTGCTATAAAGCATGGTATTAAATGTTTAAAAGTCCATGGTGATTCCCAACTCGTTATAGCCCAAGTAAGATCTCGGTATGCTTCCAAGGATGAAAAATTGAAACTATATAAATATGATGTTTGGGATAGACTAGAGTTTTTTGTTGCTTTCAATCTACTTTGGGTAGAAAGATCCAATAATATCATGGTAGATTTTCTTGCAAATGTTTCCCTTAAGAGTGAAGACATAACCCTCACTGGTGTGTCTATGTTAGAGGTCAAAACTAGGCCTGCTATGCCTGATAATGTATACAATTGGCAAGTTTTTGAGGATGACCTTGATATCCTTAGGTTCATTCAAGGCCTTGATCAATATGATGGTCAGCAAATAGATTTCAATGAGATACAACAGTGTGTTGAGGGAAAAGAATGCATCATGGGGAATGAGATAGTGCAATTGACATCCAACCACATACCTAAAGGGTTAGTAGAATTGGAAGGAATGTTCAAAATAAATGATGGTTTTTTGTCTCAGAAGTCTAATGCTAAAATGGAAGACTTAGAGGAAATAAACCTAAGATTTGAAAATTTCCCCCAGATGGTGTATATTGGCAAGAAAATGAGCAGAGAGATCAGAGGAAACCTGATTAGACTTTTGAAAAAATATAAATTTGTGTTTGCTTGGTCTTATGATGACCTTAAAGCTTATAGGGCTGACCTATTTCAGCATGAAATTCCTTTAAAAGAAGAAGCTAAGCCTTTTAGACAGAAGCAAAGACCCATTAACCCTTTACTGGCCACTAAGATGCAAGTTGAGTTGACAAAATTGAGGGATGCTGGTATCATTGAGCCAATTAGGCATTCTACATGGGTTTCCAATCTTGTGCCAGTAAGGAAAAAGAATGGTGAAATTAGGCTCTATGTTGATTTTAGGAACCTGAATGTGGCTTCGCTCAAGGACAATTATGGATTGCCAAATATGGAGGCCATGCTGCATAGGGTGATTGGATGTGAACTCTTGTCAATGATGGATGGTTTCTCGGGGTATAATCAAGTGTTGGTCAAAGAATCAGAGCAATTTAAGACAAGCTTCACAACCCCATGGGGAACATATGTATATGTTCGCATGCCTTTTGGTTTAAAAAATGCTGGAGCAACATTTTAGAGAGCCATGGATGTTGCATTTGAGGAGTTGATAAATGTTTTAATGGTTGTTTATTAGGATGATCTCACTGCTTATTCCAAGAAAGCTAATGATCATTGTTCCCATTTGGAGAAGGTCATTCTTAAGGCCTTAGAATTTGGTGTGTCTTTGAATCCCAAAAAGTGTCAGTTTGCTATGACAGAAAAGAAGTTACTTGGACACATGGTGTCAAAAGAAGGAGTTAGGATTGATCCTGAAAGAGTAGAGGCAATTAAAAAGATCCCTCCACCAAAGAACATAAAAGGTGTGCAGTCATTCTTGGGACAGATTAATTTTGTAAGAAGATTTATTGCTAACTTTGTAGAATTGGTCAAGCCCATAGTGAAGTTCCTAAAGAAGGAAGTGAAGTTTGAATGGAACCTTGAAGCTTAGCAAGCTTTTGTAAGAATCAAACAAGCAATTCAAGAGGCCCCAGTTTTGGTATCACCTGATTATTTGAAACCATTTTCTCTATTTTCTTTTGCATCTTTTCATACTATTGCAGCTATCCTTTTACAAAAGGATCAAGAAGGATATGAGCATCCTATAGCCTTTTTCAGAAAATCATTACAATCTGCTGAATTAAATTATGAACTAATGGAGAAGCAAGCTTATGCCCTTGTAAAGGAAGTCAAAGCTTTAAGACCATATTTGGTCTGTGCAAAGGTTAGTGCTTATGTGCCTCATACTGTGGTAAAGGATATCCTAACATAGAGTGAAGTCATAGGAAAGAGGTGTAAATGGATAAATAGGATTCAAGAGTTTGACATTGACATTCACATTACCAAGTTGATAAGAGGATTGGGACTTGCTAAGTTAATGACTGACAAAAATATGGACCTTGTCCAGGTAAATAATGTTGCTACTAATGTTGATATAATTATTAGTACTGAAATGAAACCCTGGTACAAGGATGTCATTTATTTTATTAAAAATGCCAAGTGTCCACCTGAATTAAATGACAATCAAAGAAGGAGTTTGAGATTGCAAGCTCAGAGATATGTGCTGATCCAGGGTGATTTGTGTTAGATTAGGTGAAAAAATAATCTCCCAAGAGCACCTGCATGCATAACCCTGTCACATGGAAGAAGCAAAGCACATAAGGCAAGAAAAATCTATGGAGGCCAAAAAGCCAGAGACATCATATGCACAATCAAAAAACAATCTATTATGAATAATGCATTGAGTTGCTGAAAAATACAAAGAGGGAATCCTTATAAAAGGATACCGAAACCCTAAAGGAGAAAACCCTAAAGAATAATAAGATGCCTAAGTCTAACTTAAGTGTAAAGAATAATAGACTAATAATTAAATAAATTAATTATTAGCTATAATATGACTACTCTAACAATTTGTACTGGAAGGATAATGATGGCATTTTACTCTTTTGTCTGGATAAGTACCAATCAAAGAAAGTGCTGAATGAAATGCACTCTGGACTATGTGGAGGACATCATTCTGCCCGGTCAACAGCTCATAAGATCTTAAGGGTAGGATACTATTGGCCTATATAATTCAAAGACACTCATTCTTATGTGAGAAAATGTGAACCTTGTCAAAGGTTTTCTAAAAAATTGAAGTTCTCAGGTGCACTATTATTGAATCCTGTTGTTGCAAAAGCTCCTTTTGCAATGTGGGGTATGGATTTTATTGGAGAGTTCTCTGAGAAATCTAGTGGAGGACATAGTCACATTCTGGTGGCTACTGATTATTTCACCAAATGGATTGAAGCCATTCCAACCAAAAGGGCAACCAGTGCTATTGTAATTGAATTTTTGATGAACAATATAATTACTAGATTTGGTGTCCCTGTTAAATTGGTTGTTGACAATGCTATGAGCTTTAGGTCATAGGAGATCACTGATTTTTGCTCAGAAATGGGCATAGTATTGTCTTATTCATCCCCTTATCATCCACATGCCAATGGACAGGCTGAATCCAGCAACAAGAGTATTTTGCAGATTCTGAAGAAAACCCTGGAAAAGAATAAGAGAAGTTGGCATGTAAAATTAAAGTTAGCACTATGGGCTGATAGAATTTTTGAGAAGAGGGCTACTGGTAAGTCCCCTTTTGAGATGGTATATGGTGCAAAATCAAGGTTGCCAGTAAATAATTTCCTTCCAATCTATAAGTTTATGCAATAAGAGGATATGGAAATTAGTGATCCACTGTAGGATAGAATGGTTCAGCTGATTGAATTGGATGAGATTAGGAGGGAAGGACAAAGAGAAAATGTGAAGTTGCAGAAAAAAATGAAGTATCTTTTTGATAAGAGAGAAACTATGAGAAAATTCCAGCCTGGTGATATGGTTCTTCAATGGAATGCAAGGGCTGAAGATAAAGGGAAACACAAAAAATTTGAGTCTTTGTGGATGGGACCTTATATTGTTCATCAAACCCATGGTAAGGATTCATACTTTCTAAAAAATTTGGATGGTGAAAAGCAAGAATTGCCAGTGCATGGACAGTTCCTGAAATTTTTCTTCAGCTAATTCTTTTCCATGCACAGTAGGCTTATATATATGTATAGGTGTGTTTGTTTCTATTGTGTGTTTGTTTCCTATTTTAGGTTAAGGTTTTGTGGTCTGCCTCCCAGAGATTCGTAAGTTCTTGCTATGATTTTTCAATCAAGCATCCTCAGATAGAGCCACTGTTAGGTATATTCTTAATTTTCTGAGGTTTTTGTCCAAACGTTGTTTTAGTCCTCTGGTCTGTGAAGTTTTCCTAGGTCCAGGTGTTGGAATTTATTCAAAAAATTGTCATAGCCCAGTTCAAAAATCATTACCCTAGGTCTTGTCTTTGAAGAATTTTGAATTCATGTCAAAAACCCTAAAATGTTTGCCATTTTCAAATAAACCCTAAGTCTTTCTCCTCATTTCTTTTCAAACGTTACTTTCTTAGGTCACTTAAGTTCATTAAAGAGCACATGCATTTATTTTTCATGTGGGGGTTATATCTTTTCCTAAGTCTAGAACCCCGGTGATATAAATAACATTTCCTATGTCCTAATTACCTTGTATTCTAATGTTTCGAGTTTCATTCAACTGTGAATCTTTAAAGAAGATCTAATGGCGGTCACATGTTCACATGGAATATTTCCAAGTCATGCAAACATGTGAAATAACCATTGATTTTATAATGAAGCTTGATGCGGAAACAAGGTGGGACCACTGACAAGTATTTCACAAGTGGCAGCCTTTTATTTGTAAAGGACAGTGGGGCCGGTGACAGAGGAATCTCCAAAGTTTGAAAAGCAATAAGGGGAAGATCAGACGGCTGTCGTATAATCAAATGGGATCTTAGAAGCCTATGCAATCATTCGACAAGTCATTGATCTTGCATTAAACCAAGCACGATTCTTAGGTGGAACTTTTGACAGATGTGCATGAATAATGGTTTCTCATTGGCTAGTATCAGCAGACACCAGTGCTTGAAAAGAAAGAAAGTACCTGACAATTTGCCAGGTATTGCAAGCGTGGATTTTCTTTATTGACAAAGGCGAGGTGGGACTGGTGATTTGAAGGAAGACAATGATGGTGATAAATGCTAATGGGTTTTTGCATGTTCGCATAAGCTTCTTTTAAGCTATGCGATCATGCGAATAACATTTTGTCTTAATGGTGGAAGTTATAAGAGACAGCCAAAAATAGAGAGGTAACGTGACGGTTAGTCGCATGTTTGCATGAGTGATTTTCATGCTTTGCAATCATGCGATAGGTTGTTAGATCATCTGCTAATGAGGATCGATGGTTCTAATTCAAACTGGAGATAAAGTGATGCAAATTTGAAGTTTCTCGTTAAGAAGTGACAGTGACAGTTTGCTCTTCCGGAGGAGAAATTGTTTCAATCGTGCTAAATTAATTGTTGACATGACTACTTTAATGGCTCATATATGAAAATTTTGCGCACTCTCAGAAGCACAAAGAGATCAAAAATTTGCAGAGAAAAAGGTAGGAGTAATACTTGTGTGAATTGCTTCCTTACTAAAAGAATCATAGTTCTGTATTTTGTCTATCTTGCAAAGATTTCTTTTAAAGATAAACCTTAAAATGGCACCAAGGAAAGAATTGTCGGGTAAAATTGAGTATAGTGAAAGAGGTTTGCACAAGAATTTATTGCAATTACTTCTCAGCTCTTCCACTACCCCGGTGAAAACCAAGAGTTTGATTCCCAAAGATCCTAGGGTAAAAATAGCGGAGGGTTTATATGACACAGCAAGTTTTATTAGAGAGGCCAAAATTGGTACAATCAATGCAAGAGGTGACTCTAATATCATAGGATTGGAATTATTCAAAGTAGGTTTTAGTCAGAGAAATGCCCCTCACCCTACAAGCAATATATGGCAGTCTAACCTAGGAAAACTTGTCGTGCCCGGTGTCTTTTTAGATGTAGATTTGATGACCTAGGTTGCAAAGAGTTATGATCCAATCACTAAAGAAGTTAGGGATGCAAAGGGAGTATTATTGATTAAAGTTTCTACTGAAGAAATTAGGAAGGTGTTCAGGTTAAGTGAACCCTCAGACAGTTTGGAGAGCATTGATTTTGAAGAACTAAGCCAAGTGTATAATGCACAAAGGAACTATTTTAGAGGCAAGTTGTTGAAGGATCTCTGCACCAAAATTTGAAAAATGGTTATTGTGGGACAGAACACTCAGGAGCCTTTTAAAATAGAATATTTTGATCTCAGAGCTAAGGGTGCATATTGGTCCTTATGTCAGATTTTTGGAGAAGATGTTAGTGAAAGGATGCCAATACACTTGATGTGCATGATGATCCAAATTTTACATGCACATGTATCTATTACTTTTGATTTTGCTCCTTTTATTGCTGAATTAATCCATAATGGATTACTGAAGATTCAAAAGGATGAAGGTGATAGGCCCTTTTGCTAGTACTCTTTCATAATGTACATGTTTCTGTTTAAAGGAGCAAGTTATTTTGAACAAGAAATGGAATTAGTGAGAAAGAAGGATGGTGAAGATATGCCAGTCCAACTATGGAGCCTCACAATGACCTGGGATAAGAAGGATCATAGTTTCATTAATTTTGATAAACATTTTGCAGCTAGACTCAGGAAGCTATTTGTCTTAGACAACCCAAGGATCCCAACAGTATTGGCACAGCTTATTAGACCAAACCAGTTTGCTAAGAATCTAAATATCATACACAATTGGGGAGATGTTATTTTCTACAATGTATCAACTGTCATCAGGTTGTATGGTTTCAGGGGGACCCCTTTTATATTGCCCTATCAAGTACCCCTTAGGATTGGAATTGCAGAGTTCTTGAGGCAATTAGGAGATATTGAAGAGTGTGCCCTCACTAGGAAAGGCAAGGGAACTTTATTCCCAAATGTTACCATTGCCCATCAATTCATAATTACCAAGGGTGGATGGGTTTACATGGATAAAATTTTGGCTCCATACCATATGGCTACTGCAGTTGCCACAACAGCAAATCCAGAAGGTTTCTATAATGAAATATTTAAAAAGAGAGCCAAGTGTGCCATGATTAACCATATTTTTAATTTCCCTAAAGATATTGTCAGGAATGTAGCAAAGATGTAGGAACAAGAGGTTATGAAAGAAAAATGGTTGGTATACAAGATGACACTAGATTTTATCCAGCAATTTGATTCGGGATGGGATCCCGTGAAAAGCATAACTCCAATGGGGAAGAAAATAAATACTCTTATGAATTGTTTTTAGGCTATTTTTCAGACCCTAAATGAGAAGAAGGAAAAGGTTATGAAGGATGATCTAGAAAAGGCTAGACAATTGTTGAGAAAGCTTGTGTTTGCAAAAAGGTTACCCCCGGGGAGGTACATGGTGCAAAAGAAGATTGGTTACAATGTGGTGATACCAGAACAAAGCCAGCAAAAGCAAATAGATAAAAGGGATATCCTATCAACCTCACAACAAGTTGGAAAACAAAAGGAGATTGTGGAGATCCCTAATTCTCCTCCTCCTCAAACTTCTGAGGATATAATTGATTCTCCACCCCCATCAAAAATGCAAAGATTGGAAGAAAGACCTGCTCATGTTGAAAAGGAGTACTCCCCATCACAGTCTCCTCTAAGAATTTTTGATGACCAAGAGATTGCAAAACAAGTACAGCAAGTAGATGCTCTAGGTCAAATATTTATGACTTATGAAGAAGTAAATGAGGGAGTGCCAGAGCTACCAGAAGAACCCAAGTTGGATTTAATAGCAGGGGAATTGGCAGGTACAGAATTGGACCCTGTAATCAAGCAAGCTTGTTAAGAGTTTTTGGTTGATGATACTTTTGTTAAAACTAGGGCCTTTATGCAATTTCTTTGGAAATTAAACATCAAACAATTTCAAGAAATCTGTGAGAAGAGACATGAAGAGAATCTAGAGAAGGATTTACAAGTCATAGAGGAAGAAGTGAAAATAGAGATGACTACAAAATTTAAACAAATCAATCTAGAACAGGGAAGAGATATGGTAAAGGTGTCAGGAGTACTAATCCTCCCAAAATGGGATATAGCTGATGTAGTAGTGTTTGATGCAGTCATAAAATAGACCACTCCTCTCCATAGAACTCTAGAGGAAGTAGAATAGGTTGTTAAAGGAGTCACTTTTAGTGATAATCATCAAGCGTTGGTAATGTGGTCTTTAAGAAAGAATGAAAGTAACAAGGGAAAACAAATTGTCAAAGATGACCTCTCAGGGAGTCTAATTGTAAGAAGAGTTACTGATACTTCTTTGGTGGAAGCATCAAGTATGGTAATGGCCATGACATAATTAATAGCAAAAGTGGTAGAAAAGGAAGCTAAAGAGAAAGAAGAGCTCACTGCAAAATTGGAAACAGTTTTGAAGATTTATGTTGAGATGAAATAGAGGATTCTTGAGAGAGATATTCTGATTGTAGACTTAAGAAAGAAATTGGGAGAACACGGCCCAATACAATTATTAGAGCAAATTCAGATAGCTTCCTCCCCTACTGGGCCTTCCTCATCAAGCCCTATTATTGAACTTTCCCCTTCCCCTTTTCCTCCTTCCATAGATGAGGAGGATATTGATCAAAAAGTAAAGGATAGGTTAGGTGAGAAGATAAAAGATGTTGTGTCACATTTTGTTGCACAGGTGAGGCCTAAAGAAATATACAAATCTACAAAAGAATTGGCAGATGTCTTAGCAATTTTTCAGAAAGAGGTGGCTACTGTGATCAAAATTTTGGAAAGGTGGTCTGCAAGAAAAGATAGTCTGAGGTCATGGTTTGATCAAAATAAGGATAAATGTGTTGTAAATATTGAGCTAGCAATTACTTATAGGTTTGTCAAGGATCTTTTTGACTTTGAGGTAAATAGGGAGAGTATAAGAAGAAGGTCAGAAATCCTAAGGGCAAGATATTTCCAGGATGATTTCCAAATTTTTCCTGGTCTTATTAAGGCAAATGGGGTAATCAAAGATAAAGATCAACGGATGGAGCAAATAGATAGACAATTATTGTCTAAAGTAGATTCCATTTTATGTACAGATGATAATACCCCATTCATACAATTTATTGAACTCCTTCAAGATGCTAGGATATACTTTGCAAATGTAAAAATAGAGGTTCACCAGTTGGTTGCTGAGTGGGACAAGTTTTCCCCAAAGAAATATGAGGTCCTTGCCTTTCATTGGCCAAGTGAAGAAACCTACATGACTTGGGAATCAACATATCTTTCAGAAGATTCAGAAGAAAAGGCATCAGATGAAGAAGCGGCAGGTGTTAGTACTCCAAACCCTTGAAGATCAAAGTAAAAAGGACAAAGATGTCAAGCAAGTTATCATAGGCATGAATGTGACACTTAGCCAAAGTTGAATTACCCTTGGGAGCTGTTACAAGATTTTGACACTCTTCCTCACAATCCATTTTGAAGATTTGTAGCAAGAAAAGGAGGAAGAAGAATAGAATACACATGGAACCTGATCCAAAATTTGAGGAAGAACGGTTTCAAACAAAGGATGATGTAAGTTAGCCGGATGGTGGTCATCATTCATGCAAAAAATTTAGCAACTGCTCTGAAATATCCTTAGATAAAGGTGCCACCTGCAAGATTGTTGGAAATAGATATTTGTAATCTGTTGTTACAAACATCTTTGTCAGTTTGTAATCTTGTTTTTAGTGCAAGATCTTTTAACAGCCATCTGAAGCTTGTTGCATCCTTTTTAGGATTCCAAGATGGGTGATTAGTATAAGTAGCAAGTCTTTGTTCATTAGAGGGGGTGGAAAAAATACTCTGTAAGAGAGGTTTTGAATACAAAACCTTATTTTCTTTAAATGAGAAGATACTGTATCAACACATTTTGACCATTAATACAAAATATTGGAGCTTTGTTACTACCATTTTATTGTCTTTATGTATGGAGTGTTTTAGTTTTCTTATGTATTTAGATTGCAAGGCATTTTGAATACATTATTCACAAGGTGAATATAGGGGTTAAGCTTAAGTTTCTTTCAAGGAAAGAGTAAAATCTAAAGGGAGGTCTCTAGGAATTAATAATCCATGTATGAATTTGATGGTAGTTGTAGAAATTAAAAGGATGGTATGTTAGGCATGTCATTTGAGTTTCAGTACTTTTGTTTTGATAGATATATGTGGAGGTAGGGTTTGACTCTGATGCCCAAGTGGATAAGGCACTGGTTCTAAATCCATTTACATTTATTCACCACCCAAAATATAAATAATTGTTTCATTTTACTTTACTGGTACAATCATAATCTAAATCATTCCATGACAAGTTCATGGATGTGTTTTGTAGTACTTTGTAGAAGCACTGAATGAGGTTAACCTTCCTTGAGTTTAACTCTAAAAAGAAGAAGGATGAATATCCTTAAACCATTGTTTCATGTTGCTGCTTTCATGATTTCCATCATAGTTTTGTGTATTAGGATAATTTAGGTCGTACTTAGAGTTTTATCATCTTACTAAGTTGATGTTTGAAAGCAATAACAAAGCAGTGAAGGAGCTAGTTCACAATTCAGAGCTCAATAAAATATTGAATTGATACAGGTACACCCATCTAAGTATTTATACTCAAAGTGAAGAAGGTTTTCTAACCTTAACACCTTAGTGTTTGCATTTTGTTAGATTATGTCCATTGGGATTATATGAGTATTTGATAATCTATAGATTTGAGCACTAATAGGTCCTTTACCACATGCATCAACTTATCAACCTTATCCCCCTCCTTGTTTGGCATAATTTCTTTTCCTTTTGTATCTTTCCATAACCTTCCATCTTCTATTTTTTCCATCTTTCCGTATTATTTTCTATTTATCTCAATATGAATAGCCATCTTGAAAGCCTCCCTTAAATTTTGTGGATTTTTATCCCTCAAAATATATGACATCTTTCCATCTACTGCATTAAAGTATATTGTTAAATACACTTCCTCATCCAATCTCAAGACTCGAAACAACTTATTCATGGCCTTTTGAAACCTATTGTTGAAATCTGCCATACTTTCATTTGGGAACTTCTTGATATTATTAAACTCATTTAACGTAAGACTTGAGTTAACATGTTCACCATACTACTCCTTAAAACATCTGACAAATTCATCCCAAGATGCTACACTATTTTGTAGGAAATCCTCTATACTAGTCCCTAGTATCTTCATTCATAGATTGAACAAATAATTTCATCACTAAGTCCTCATGCTCAATCTCAAAATCATTCATCTTATCAGTAAAGGCTTTAAGGTGTTCTTCACAAGTAACAACATTATTTCCACTAAACTAAGGGATCTTGTCTCTTACCTCATTTGGGATGACATTTGGCTGGTCAAGAATCACATAAAAATATAAGGGATGCTATCTATCTAGATGTATAGGTCTTCTTTTAAAATTTCCCACAACATGAGTTCCACTGGTTCCAACTACAACACCTTGATTTGTCACATTTCTAGCTGCACCACTAGCAGGATGAGAAGCATAAATTTGAGCTAGACCAGAGGTTTGAAAATTTTGGCTGACAACATTTGTTTGCACACTTTGCACTGGACCCATGGTTTGGGGGCCTTGACTAGGGCCAAATTCATTTTATCTTGATGTCATTCTAGTTGGGAATGGTGTTAAATTGGTTTTTGCAGTATCATTCACAAAATGATTTAGGAAGGTTATTTTCCTCTTTATTTCTACAGTTGTAGCTTCTAATTCAACCTTTTCTAACTTCTTGGCAAGGTCTTCCTTAGCTTTCCTTTCTCTCTCCAAATCTAAATCTAGTTGTGACATTCCACTAAGAACATTGTCCTTGGGCTTTGGCTCTTCAATATGAATATCAAACATTTTCTATTTTCCTTTCTCTTGAACAATACTCATATTTTCCTTATGTCACAAATCATTCACAATTTGTCAACCCTTGGAGGCTTTTCAACCTCCCAATCTTGTAACTTCCTTAACACAAGGCTTTCCCCCTCAAAGTCATCTTTCTGTGGATGAGATTAACCTTGTTGTGATCTTTCTCTTAGTGTATTCATATCCCAAAAGACTTTTTATTCTGGCCCTTGTACTTCTCACTCAAGGCTTTGTCATTGGCCTCATGTTGTGCAGTGACTCTTAGGAGTCTCTCCCTTTCGAGCAATAACTCACAAATTTATTAATCTCTTTCCTTTTTCTTTTTTTGCACATCTAATTGTCATTCTCTATCCCTTCTTTTTAGAGCCAATAACTCTTTATGGAGGACTTCAACATCATACCGAGTTGAATCAAAATTTTCAATATCATCTAGATCAATGAAATCATGAATTCCTTGGTTTCCCACTAGGTAACAAGGATGATCCATTAGATTTGGGGATGATTCAATTTGGGTTGACACACTAATATATGTATGACCTTGAATCCTTACTCTATTTGTGTCAACTCTCCTATATTGGATATGAGTAACACCCTTACTTTGAGGCTTATCTTTAGTATCAAATATGTGATTTAACAAAGGTTGACTATTCATTGCAAAACTTGTAGAAGATGATGATGATTTTTTAGGTATTGGGGTCAAATTACTACTCTTAGGCATCCGGGACACACTAGAACCTGACACAACTCGATTTGACCAATCTCTCCTAGTATTCCTAGGAAGTTCACCTTCTAGAGAAACCTCAAGATATTTTTTGAGGTAAGACGTAGTGTTCTTTTGAAGCTTCATCAAAAAATAATGAATGGGACTATCTGGTGCTATAAGTTGACACTAGTACAATAATAAATGTAGAGTTGCCACCCAGAACAAATATGGGGAAATATAATTTTCTAAAATGATATGTGAATGCAAAATATGACACTTAAAGACTTAAACCAGCCATTTGCTTCCCCAGGAGAGTCGCCACTTTTGTTGGAGATTTTTGTTGCAGATCACTATATCATAGATAATTCCTATGAATCTCTATAACTGAACTCCAATTTTGGAAAGAAAAGATCTAACTTAATGAGGATTAGATCCTCCTTCATTTTGAGCTCTACAGGCTCAGGAAGGTGTACCTTCTTGATTTACCTTTTCTTAGTAAATCACATAGTGGATATGTGTCTCTTAACATAGACATTTAACATTCTTTGTACAAAACTTATAAGTAAAGTGATTTGAATTAGCTTTAAGGATTTTCATGCAATTCTAGAACCTGACCAGGGCTAATATTCTAGGGCACAGAGTCTAAATGAACATACATCCACTAAAACATATCACTAGAAAAAAATTCTAAACCCATGAAAGATAGTTATGCCTTACATACAAATTCCAACAGTTCTCTACAAAATCATCAAATTCATATGTATTCTCTAAAACCCTCTGAAATCATTTTTAGGACTTATACTTCCCTTGAAAGCAACCTAAAAACCATTTCACAATTTACCTCATAAATTGATGAATCAGAAATACTTTACAATCCAAATTCACAAGAATTCAAATAAAACATACGAAGACAATCATATATTGAAAAGAGGCTCAAACTATATTTTCATTGATATATCTTTTCTTTAGTACATTCAAGAAAACTAAGTACACTAAAATTAGAGCAAAAAGTCTCAAACCAGAGTTGTATTCAATATTGTAATGCTTTACAATTATCTCAAATTGCAATATATATCACTAGAAATTTTGGAATCC
Organism: Chamaecyparis obtusa; assembly: GCA_027943335.1. Classification (NCBI taxonomy): domain Eukaryota; kingdom Viridiplantae; phylum Streptophyta; class Pinopsida; order Cupressales; family Cupressaceae; genus Chamaecyparis; species Chamaecyparis obtusa. Next base: position 256,063 of record BSBK01009236.1, on the reverse strand, counting down.
TATTATAACTCAAGATGCAACAATCTTCTAATTTCTAATAAAAAGACAAAAATGGTTACAACTAGGAATCATTTCCTTTTTACAAAAACCCATGCCACAACCACTACGTATGGAACAAGCTTGCAACAACCTCATAGGATAACATGATGGCACCTTTTTCTAGGAATATTTAGGACATCTTCAATGATTGCAATGAAAGGTCTTAGTCACTTTTAAATAATTGACCTCCCTATGCTCAATAATCAGGAAGCATGTGTCTCTCACTCCTCTGCCTCCAATGGTGGGTCATCAAAAACTGGCCTTTTCTTCTTATTTTTCAAGTTGCTATCCCTCTTCACCAACTCTTCATCAAATGGCCACTCAAAAGATTTGACATCATTCAACTGTTTGACTACTTTATCCCATATGTATTATGTTATAGCTCTAGCATCAATTACAAACTTTGCAAAACCCATCTCAACCTCAAACATAGCATCCAATACTTTGTTGAAGGCCTCCATATCTAAAGTGTCACATTTAGTTATGAATGATTCCCTTTTTTACATCCTAGCATCAAACTCTCCATTCCATACAATCATTACCTTTAAGTTTCCATTATCATCATAAATCAGGGGAACACATGGGCTATAGCCAAAAAGAAACATATTTAATTTTAACTTAACCTGATTGGCCTTACTCTTGAAAAATGAGAGAGATGAATTGATTGCATCAATCATTTCTTTGGTATCTTTGATTGTGTCTAGAAAATCATGTTTGTATGGTTGCAGTATCGCCTCTAATTTTTCAAACAAGGCTCCCCTACCTGACCATATAGTAAAGAGTGGCTCCAAGGTAGCCAGAGTATCTATGATGTCCTTTTCTACTATCTTCAATGTGATTTGTGAGTTGTGCACAACATTAATACTTTTCTTGATTATCTACATCCTATGATTCAAGAAATCTATCAGTGTTGTGATTGCAATATTATTCTTCTCACCATATGATGCCTTATTTTCCTGTGAATCCTCAACTTGTATAGGATATACATCAGAAAGGACTTCCACAACAATACCTAAATTATTGTGTGCATCTATTGATGCATCTCTCATTTCCTTTTTCTCTATTGATTGCGTTAACTCTGTGAAATTTTCTTTTGTTGTATCTAATTGCTCCTGAGTGTGAGAACACTTCACTATCACAAACTTATATTTCTTGGCCACAATAGTCAACTGATGGTATGTCTATGTATACCTCTTTTATATCTTCTCTATCTGGGCCTAGTTTAGGAAAGATAACTATTGCAAGGAAGAGGCAACCTCAATGTCACATGTATTCTCTAAATTCTAAATTATCTTGTAAGATCTCCTATCCTATTGGATATTGAATACATGAGGCTTTTGAATGGAGGGTTTTAATTGCCTTAATACAAAAAAAATTGACTTAGGATCAAATCTTGATCCTCTAGCTATATCACCTATCTCCACCTCTTTTCTGAACTTTGGATCTGGTTGTTGTCTAATCTGGTCAATTAAAAATGTAGATTGCAAGTCCTAGTCCAGTAGTAATAGCATTTCACTTCTCTTTACTATCTCTCTATTTTGATCCTCAATGATATGCTCAAATTCAAGATCATATTATTGCAAGGCCTTTATGATTTGTTCTTTCTTTTCTCCTTCGTCACCTTCAAAATTGAGAGTTGACCTTAGCTCCTTTTTCCTTAAGTACATAAAACATGATCTTGAATTCAAGAGTTTTTGTGAATTGATCATCCTTCATAAATTCTTAGGCCTCCAATACCCTTTCATCTTTCCTTAAAGCCAATGGAAATTTTGTGTGCAATACCTATTGCCCAAAATTTCATATCTATTCAATTTGGTTAGGCTAGATTCTATCTAAGATCTCCATTATAACCCTGTCGAGCACCTCAAAAAAATTCATGGCCTTCTGCCTTTTCTTCTGGTCTTTGCAATTGTTTAGCTCTCTAATCTGCAAGCCTTTTGATTTGAAAATCTAGCCATTATCACCAAGAAACCATCAAAACCCTAAGGCCTATTCTAATTTGCAATTACTTTTCTAGCCACTTAAACTTTTACTTCCCATGTGTGCTTTAAGCCCTGCCTTAGTCACGAGATCTCCTATTACCCGTGGTTAAGTCCTTAACACTCTGCGACCTGGCGAGCAATTAAAGTTTTGTTTGGTGGTCTTGGCTCTATGGTTAAAGTTTAGAAAAGTAAGATCTACGGTTGGTGCATGATCTAAAGGAATATTCTGAGCCCTTCAGATCATGCGACAACCATTGATCTTTATTCCAATGCAGCGCTTCTATGTCAGTGGGTCCACTGCCACGTAGTCTAAGGTGTATGCTTCTAATTGGTCAAAGGATTATGATGTGGTGCCATGTCAGAGTGTGCCCAGTGGGCTATCTTCCCTTTAAGATCTAACGACTAGCATATGATCTCAAGGAATCTTCTGAGCCCATGCGATCATATGCCAGCCATTGATTTTACCTTTTGCCAGGGCTCTATCAAGTGGGTCCCTAGTTTCTGACATGCTCTCATTTGATTGGATGATGGAGTGATGACTAGGATCTATCAGTGGGACCATTTTAGAGGATCTATAGGGATGTCAATAGAATTGAGATCTACGGTTGTCTCATGATCTCATAGAATCTTCTGACCCTATGAGATCATGCGATGATCATTCGATCTTCCAAGTGTTCAGGCTCTATCTTGTGGGTCCGTCTGACATGGTTAGTTCTTATTGGTCACTGAGTATTATAGTTGGCATTTTTTCACTGGGTCCGGGAACCTCAAGTGAGGTGGTAATCAAGAAGGATCTATGATCGTCACATGATCTGATGGAATCTTCTAACCCCATTAGATCATGCAACCACCATTCGATGTAGATTCAAGGATTCCTCTATCAGGTGGGTGCCAGTCACGCAAACATGGTCACTTCTCATTGGTCCCAATCGATGAGGTGGCATTTGACTTTTCAAAGGGTCTCCCAACTTTTACAAGGATGATCTAGGCCATTCATCTACCAGGAAAAATAAATAACGACAGTCACGTTTCAAATTGGATCAACTAGCCATTGCTTTTCAAATTTAAAATATCTTCTCGAGGGTTTCTTGTTGGTTAGTTGCGGTTGGTTGATTGCATGGCTTTGGGTAGCTCATAATTGATAGTTCTATGATGGTTGTAGTTGGGGGAATGTTGAGAGGATTTGGTGGCCATCTCTTGCAATTTCTCAAGGTACTGTGTTGGTGTTCTTGCACCGAAGAAGCATTAAAGGTTGGCGCCACCTGTGGCCTCCTGTAATTTAAAATACAAATGTTTACCAGGATCAGATTTTGACCATTCATGATGAGCCCAACTTGTAGAGAGATGGGATGGACTTGCATGAACTGATATATGATCAGCCATGATATTTTCAAAGACACATTTATGATCAGACATGATAGAATTAGGGTTTTTTATGTCAAATCTGTAACCCTAATTAGGTTTTTCTCCTGCCTGCATGCAAAAGGAGATGTATATAATGTTTTTGGAGCTTTTTAGAGCTCAAAGTTTACATTTTGTAAAGGAAGATTTTCTTTTTGAGAAGTTGTCTGAGGCATTCTTTTTGTCCTCTAGCTTCTGCTTCTTGTAACCTTTCATTGATATTTGGATATTACAAAGGTATTTTGTGACATTCTTTATGTCCCTATGCCTTCTTGTCTAAATTTTCTCTTATTGAGTTCAGTATAAGCATGTTTTCAGTGATATCTTAGGGTTCATGATCCCTCTTTCTTTCTGCAATTCATGTGTATTCTTGTGGGTGATTTGATTTGAATGATCTTGTGGGTATACTTCAACCCCCTGACAATCTGTCTCATTCCTATACCTATTTGCAGAAGTTGATGTTTGTTTGTAGGTTATAGATTGTGTCCAATTCTTAGGAATGCTATTGTTTGTGAAATTCTCTCTTTCCCTGAATAGCCTCTTTCTATTGCAGACCCTCCTATAAAATATTAATGCAAGCCTATTTAGTGAGTTGTGATCTCCTAGACCTGAGTTTGTGTACAAATTTCATTCTTTATACTCTAATTCAAACCATCATTTTGGTGTATCACCTAGTAGGGTAGTTTTCTTTCAGTCATTTCCCTTTCATGCACTCCTTCTATCGCTTTTCCCCTCAAGCATTTACTTTCCTATCAAAGAAGCAAATTAAGGTGATTATCCAAGAGGAACCATCCTAAAACCTAGAGGTCTCATCTTAGTTAGCATAGGTCCCACAACTTGGAGATGATTCCCATGTTATACTAAGTTATCAAGACCAAGAGAGCTTGAAACAAGGGTGCAAACTTAGTGTATAACAATTTATGGCATGCCCGGTGGGACCACAAAAGAAGTTCATTTTTTAAAATATTATGTTATCTCTAATATACTGATTGCATAATACAGACTTTTAGAAGTTTTCTATCAAGTATATCTGGTGACTCCACTGATTTCATAGATCCAGGCTAAATTCGTTCAAAGTTTATGAGAAAAGTTGAGACTAGAAGCTCAAAGCCTACCGAATTTTTAGAGTTGCCCTTAAAAAGAGGCTATAAAGGTAGATCAACTCAGAGAACATCTCCTACAAGGAGAGTATAGTCTACACCACCTAATACTTCAGAAAGGACACCTTTTCCCTTTCCTCTTAGAAGAAGAGGAAGATCTCTAACCAGAGATCTAGAAGAAGATTCAAATCTAGCATCCAACAAAACTCACACAGTTGCTACTCAGCAAGTTTCAATCCCTACAATGGCTAGACAATTTTCTTTTGCACCTTTCAACTAGGGGAGCCCATTGAAATTTTCTCAACATCATGATGTGCCCTTGGTGGCACTAAAGAGTCTACCTGATTTCATAGGTGAAGGACAAATTACAGCTTTTGAGCATATAAGAGATGTGATCACTATCTGCAGTATACACAACATAACTCAAGAGGATGTGGCCACCAAACTATTAGTAGCCTCTCTCAAAGGTAAGGCTCTTGAATGGTTTAGAACTTTAACTGTTGGTTCCATTACTTCATGGGATGAGTTAGGAGATACATTGAGTAAGCATTTTGAGGATAAATTAGACAACTTGTCTTTGGTTGAGCAATTGACAACCTTTAAAAGAGACCCTCAAGAACAAATGACAGATTATAATAATAGATTCCTGAAGACATGGAATAGAATTCCAGTCTCAGTGAGGCCATTAGGTGACCATGCTTTCCTATACTTCTTGCAAAGTTTGAATGGTCAAATCTCTATCATGATCCAATCTATGGGTGGTACCTCTTTACCCCAAGCTTTTGATACAGCTATTAGAGCTAAAAATTATTTAATCCAAGTAGGTATGATAGCTAGAAGGCCACCCATGCCCATCTTTCCTAGTCTTCATCTTGTTGCACCTCCACAAGTACCCCCATTTACCCCTATTCCCACCATATTAGCACCTTAGGCTAGTACTAGCAGTCAGGAGCTAAAAACAAGTTTCTCTCAAGAGCTGCAAGAGATAAAGAATAGTCAACAAACTAGTCAGCAAGAAATGACAAATTTACTACAGACTCTGACTAAAGAGGTCACAAACCTAAAGAGGCAAGGGTAAGGAATCAGACCACCCTTTTAGCCACAAGGCCAAGGTCCTAATCAACAATATCAGAATCAGGGATAGCCTTATCAACAAAATAGGCCACCATACCAAGGAGGCTATCAAGGGAAAAGGCAAAATTTTAATCAAAGACCATTCCAACCATACAACCCTGCACCTCTCAATTCTATGAATCTAGTTAGGGACATGGTCCCTAGTCAAAATAATATGGCTATGGACAATGAATGGTGTTTCCCTTGTAATCAGCCTCATAATCAGACTACATGTTCAAATGGATGGATGAACCAAGCACTGATGGTTCAAAATACCTCACAAGCTCAATTAGAAGCTTCTTCTAGTGGATCAGCTCCTCAATGAGAACCATAAGATAATGAGACTACTCTCTTCAATTGGGAGCAACAAGACTTCAATGGAGTCATTGGTGAACCTTCCATTGCTGCCAACACAAGGTCAAAGAGAAGAGCTCAAGATATGGAGCGAGTAGAATTTGGTACTAAAGCTACTACATTTGTAGAGCCAATATAGCAAGCTACTCCTATCACATTCAAGAAGGCTCCTGTCATTACAAGCAAAGAGGGCTAGACTCTCAAAGAGGTGGAGCCCATCATAGTAAAAACACAACAAAGAGGACACACTATGACACCTTTCAACATTGTAGACAACATGAAGAAGGTGAACATTACCATGTCTATGTGGGACTCTTTGGCTATTCTAGGGAAACCTGAGATTTTGAAGAAAGCTATGATTGAAATGACTACTCCTCAGCCTACAAAAGAAGCTGCAAAGCCAGTGTTGGTCAACACTGATCATGGAAAGGAGGCTCCAAGTTACAACTCCAAAGACAATCCCATCCAAGGTAGGAACTCAAAACCACCTCCCTTTTATGTATCTTTAATCATTGGAAAATCCTTAGTACATAATTGTATGGTAGATAGTGGAGCCACTAGTACCGTAATGCCCAAAAAGGTGGCTGACCAATTAGGACTTAAATATGAACCCCTCCAAAAGAAGGTTACACAACTTGATGGATCCTCAATTAATACTATAGGTGTGGCTAAGGATACCAGTCTAATCCTTCATGCTAGTCCAAATTTCTCTATCCTACTTGATATATACATCATAGATCTCCCTGCCTTATTTTCCATATGTCTTTCAATGGAGTTCATAGCCAAAATAGGAGGCTACCTTTCTTTTGACTGGTCCCACATGCTATTTCACACAAGGTATGGTACCAAGGTTACCATCAAATTAGAATCATTAGCAGTACATCATATAGAGCCATATGTGTCCAATACCATCAATGCAAACTGCCTTATATTTGATGACATTGATTTCCCAACTATCAGAGAAGCAAACACTAAGATGGAAAGTATCCCTGATATTTTCCTTGATGAATTAGAATCAGAAAAGTCTTTTGAAGCACAAGAAAATGTTATTTGGGATGCTGGTTTGGGAAGTTATTTAATACAAGAAAGTGGATCCATAGAGCCAAATCTTCTCAAAGAGGACACTCATTCAAAGGATCATAGCAATCAGGTTTGGGAATTGTTTTTTGATGGAACTAGGAGTAGACATGGCTATGCTACTATCCCCAAAAGGAGAAAGGTATTATATAGCTTTTAGATTCAGTTTCTCCTGGACTAGCAACACTGCAGAATATGGAAGTCTAGTGAATGGACTAGAGTGGGCTAGAAAAAGAGGGCTCAAAGCCCTAAAGGTTTATGGTGAAAATGAATTAGTAGTCAGTCAAGTGAGAGGGATAAGTGCAACTAAAAATGACACCTTGAAAGCATACAAACACAGAGTTTGGGATACAATTGAAGACTTTTGTGCTTTCAATATTTTTGCTATCCCTAGGAAACTAAATCAAAATGTAGATAGATTAGCTACTATTGGGTCTCAATATGACATTCCTAATAGTATTTCTAAGGAGGAGACCCAAAAACATATTAAATTGATTTTTAGACCTTCTATCCCTGATAATAATACTAATTGGCAAGTGTTTGACAATGATGAGCAAATTCTACAATTCTTGTTTGAAGAGGATGTCTTCTCAGAGCATAACCAAGACAGGCTATCACAAAACTATGGTGACTAGGTGATACAACTCAAGTCTAATAAGATGCCTAGAGGTCTTGTTACCTTAGAGACTGTCTTCAACAAGGATGATCAAGTTAAGAAAAACAAAGGTGGCCTAGTAGTTCAACAAAAACATTGTGTTGAAGTAGAGTTAGAACCAAGTAAAAGTTTACAATTTGGAAAGGTAAACACTGATTTGGAAAAGCAAGCTTACACCCAATTATTCAAAGAATTCAGTGATGTTTTTTCATGGCAATATGAAGACCTCAAAGGTTTTAATCTAGCCCTTGCTCAGCACACTATTGAATTAGAACCTAATGCCAAACCAGTAAGGCAAAAACAAAGGCCTGTTAATCCCAAGCTTGAGCCACTTATGCACAGAGAAGTGCTCAAATTGATAGAAAGTGGTATCATCTACCCCATCAAACATACTAGTTGGGTTTCCAACCTTGTTCCTATCAGGAAGAAGAATGGGGAGTTGAGGTTATGTGTTGACTTCAGGGATCTTAACAGGGCCTCTTTAAAAGACCGCCATCCATTACCCTCTATGGAACAAATCTTACAATGTGTCTCTAGATCCAAGAGATTTTCATTATTGGATGGCTATTCAGGATACAATCAGATCCTAGTTAATGAGGAGGATCAATATAAGATTGCATTTACAACCAAGTGGGGAACCATGGCTTATCAAAAGATGCCCTTTGCTTTGTCAAATGCAGGTGCTACTTTTCAAAAGACAATGGATATGGCCTTTAAAAGCCTCATGTACAAATTTGTACTGGTCTACTTAGATGACATAACTGTTTATTCTAAACATGTAGCAGATCATATCAAACATCTAAGGAAAATCTTTGAAAGATGTAGAGAGTTTGGGATATCTCTTAATCCCAAGAAATGTGTGTTTGTATTTCATGAAGGAAAGTTGCTAGGATATATAGTATCCAAGAAAGGAATTACAGTAGACCCTGAAAGAATTTTAGCCATCCTAGAGCTACCATTGCCATGTTAAAGAAGAGTTCAACTTTCAGTTGGACTAAAGAAGGAAAAGCCAATTTTCAGGCTATCAAAGAGGCCTTGACTGAAGCCCCTGATCTATTAAACCCAAATTTCAGTAAGGATTTTATCCTTTATGCTTATGGAGGTCATGATGCTATATCTGCTATGTTGACTCAAGAAAATTTAGAAGGGTTGGAGCAGCCTATTGCTTTCTTTAGCAAAGGTTTAGAAGAGTATGAACAAAGATACTCTTTTTTAGAGAAACATGTACTTGTTGTGGTGAAGAGCATTAAAAATTTTAGATGTTTATTGACCCATAACAAGGTACACTTGAAGGTTACTCATCCAAGTGTCAAAGTATTTTTTCTTTCCAAGGACCTGAATGAGAAAAGAGCTGGTTGGATTACCAAAGTAATGGAATATGACATTGATATCCAAACCACCAAGCTGGTTAGAGGAAGAGGTCTTTGCAAGTATTTGGCAAGGGATGAAAGTTTAAAGAAATCAGAGAAAACATATGCATCTCTGATTGTGCATTCTATAGAAGAACATGCCAAGGCATCAGGTTGGTTGCCTAACATGATTCATTACTTAAAGATAGGACAATGTCCCATAGGCCTAGATTCAGCAAAAAGAAGATATTATAGGTTACAATCTATTCCTTTTGTGTTGATAGATGAAGTTCTTTTCAGAAAGGATCACAATGGTGTCCTTTTAAGATGTATTGATTCAGAAAAGATAGCTAATGTCCTATTCGAATTTCATGATGGACCTTCTGGAGGTCACTTTTCTCCTAGGACTACTACTTTTAAAATCATGAGGGTTGGATACTATTGGCCATCTATCTTTAAGGATAGTCATGATTATGTGAGGAAATGCATCAAATGTGCTATGTTTGTAGGAAAGGAAAGGCTTGCAGCTCTACCCCTTTAGCCAGTCAGAACAGAGCAACCATTTATGAGATGGGGCATAGACTTTATTGGCATGATTAACCCTCCATCTAGTGCAGGACACATGTGGATAATCACTGCAATAGATTATTTCACTAGATGGATAGAGGCATTTGCCTTAAAATAATCAAATGAGAGTGTTGTCTTAAGTTTGTATGATGATATAATTCATAGATTTGACACTCTAGACTCCATCATATCAGATAATGCATTGGCATTCACAAGCCTTAAAGTCTCAGAATGGGCAATCAGAAATGGCATCTGTCTGAATGCAAGTTCAAATTACTACCCTCAAGGCAATGGTCTTCCTGAATCAACTAATAAGAACTTGATTAGGATAATCAAGAAAACTTTGCAGGATAACCAAAGGGATTGGCATACCAAATTGAAGTCTGCCTTATGGTTAGATAGGATTACCCCAAAAAATATTATTGGGAATTCTCCTTATGTGTTGGTATATGGTAAGGAGGCTAAGTTGTCCATTTCAACTGAATTGCCAGCTTTGGACATGGCTACTCAATATGCCCTGTTTGAAGAAGGAGATCCCTTACAAATCAGGTGGGGTCAGCTCATGGAGTTAGAAGAACTTAGAGACAAATCCATGAAAGATATGGAGTTCCATCAGGATCAGACAAAGAGGAGTTTTGATAAGAGAGCTAGGGCTAGAAGCTTCAAATTTGGAGATGTGGTTCTCAAGTGGGATGAATTCAAATCAAAGCCTGGTAGACACACAAAGTTTGATTCCTTTTGGGGTGGACCATTTATTATTATAGAATGTAAAGGGCCTAATGATTTTTAGCTATCAACTCTTAGAGGAGATACCTTTCCTATTTCATTTAATGGTTTCCACTTAAAGCCCTGCTTTGAGGTCAATCCTTCCTTGTAAATATCTATGAATATGTTTCTTGCTTGCTTTTTAGGTTAAGTTTTCCCTATTTTCCAAGAAGTGCCTGTGCATAGTTTTTGTCTTTTAGCTCCAGGTCTCTCTTTCAAGCAAGTTTTATATTTCTGAGATGACTCCTATGCCCAATGGATCGCTTAAGGCCACTGATCAATGTCCAGCAGGCTGACATCCAGTAGAAATCACCAAAATGTTGCCCAAAACTTTATATCTATTCAATTTGGTTATGCTGGATTCTATCCAGGATCTCTATTATAGCCTTGCCAAGCACCTCAAAAAATTTCATGGCCTTCTACCTTTTCTTCTGGTCTCTGCAATTGTTTAGCTCTCTGGTTTGCAAGCCTTTTAATTTGAAAATCTAGCTGTTATCGCCAAGAAACCCTTAAAACCCTAAGGCCTGTTCTAATTTGTAGGTACTTTTCTGACCACTTAAACTTTTATTTCCCATGTGCGCTTTAAGCCCTGCCTTAGTCATAAGATCTCCTATTCCCCGTGGTTAAGTCCTTAATACCCTGTGACCTGGCAAGCAGTTAAAGTTTTGTTTGGTGGTCTCGGCTCTGCGGTTAAAGTTTAGAAAAGTAAGATCTATGGCTGGCGCATGATCTGAAGGAATATTATAAGCCCTTCAGATCATGCGATGATCGTTGATCTTTATTCCAATGCAGCACTTCTGTGTCAGTGGGTCCACTACCATGTAGTCTGAGGTGTACGCTTCTAATTGGTCAAAGGCTTGTGATGTGGTGCCATGTTAGAGTGGGCCTAGTGGGCTATCCTCCCTTTAAGATCTAACAACTATCATATGATCTCAAGGAATCTTCTGAGCCCATGTGATCATATGCTAGCTATTGATTTTACCTTTTGCTAGGGCTCTATCAGATGGGTCCTTGGTTTTTGATGTGCTCGCATTTGATTGGCCGATGGAGTGATGACTAGGATTTGTTAGTGGGACCGTGTCAGAGGATCTATAGGGATGTTAGTAGAATTGAGATCTATGGTTGTCTCATGATCTCATAGAATCTTCTAACCCTATGAGATCATGCGATTATCATTCGATCTTCCAAGTGTTCAGGCTTTGTCTTGTGGGTCTATTTGACATGGTTAGTTTTTATTGGTCACTAAGTATTACAGTTGGCATTTTGTTAGTGGGTCTGGGAACCTCGGATGAGGTTGTAATCAAGAAGGATCTATGGTCATTGCATGATTTGATGGAATCTTCTGACCCCATCAGATCATGCGACCACTGTTTGATGCAGATTCAAGGATTCCTCTGTGAGGTGGGTGCCAGTCATGCAAACGTGGTCACTTCTGATTAGTCTCGACTGATGAGGTAGAATTTGAATTTTCAAAGGGTCTCCCAACTATTACAAGGATGATTTGGGCCATTCATCTACCAAGAAAAATAAATATTGATGGTCACATTTCAAGTTGGATCAGCTGGCCGTTGCTTTTCAAATTTAAAATATCTTCTCGAGCATTTCTTGCTAGTTAGTTGCGATTCGTCAATTGCATGGCTTTGGGTAGCTCAAAATTGATAGTTCCAAGATGGTTGCAGTTGGGGGAATGTTGAGAGGATCTAGTGGCCATCTCTTATGATTTCTTAGGGTACTGTGTTAGTGTTCTTGCACCGAAGAAGCATTAAAGGTTGGTGCCACCTGTGGCCTCTTGTACTTTAAAATACAAATGTTTACTAGTATCAAATTTTGAGCATTCATGATGAGCCCAACCTATAGAGAGATGGGATGGACTTGCAAGGACTGATATCTGATTGGCCATGATATTTTCAAAGACACATTTATGATCAGACATGATAGAATTAGGGTTTTTTTATGTCAAATATATAACCTTAATTAGGTTTTTCTCCTGCCTGCATGCAAAAGGAGATGTATATAATGTTTTTGGAGCCTTTTAGAGCTTAGAGTTTACATTTTGTAAAGGAAGATTTTCTTTCTGAGAAGTTGTTCGGGGCATTCTTTCTGCCCTCTAGCTTCTGCTTCTTGTAACCTTTCATTGATATTTGGATATTGCAAAGGTATTTTGTGACATTCTTTCTGTCCCTATGCCTTCTTGTCTGAATTTTCTCTTATTGAGTTTAGTATAAGCATGTTTTCAGTGATATCTTAGGGTTCCTGATCCCTCTTTCTTTCTACAATTCATGTGTATTCTTGTGGGTGATTTGATTTGAATGATCTTGTGGGTATACTTCAACCCCCTAACAATCTGTCTTATTCCTATACCTATTTGTAGAAGTGGATGTTTGTTTGTAGGTTATAGATTGTGTCCAATTCTTAGGAATGCTATTGTTTGTGAAATTCTCTCTTTCCCTGAATAGCCTCTTTCTATTGTAGACCCTCTTATGAAATATTAATGCAAGCCTATTCAGTGATTTGTGATCTCCTAGACCTGAGTTTGTGTACTAATTTCATTCTTTATACTATAATTCAAACCATCATTTCGGTCTATCACCTAGTAGGGTAGTTTTCTTTCAATCATTTCCCTTTCATGCACTCCTTCTATCCCTTTTCCCCTCAAGCATCTACTTTCCTATCAAAGAAGAAAATTAAACTGATTATCCAAGAGGAACCAACCTAGAACTTGGAGGTTTCATCTCAGTTAGCATAGGTCCCACATCCTAGAGATGATTCCCATGTTATACTAAGTTATCAAGACCAAGAGAGCTTGAAACAAGGGTGCAAACTTAGCATATAACAATACCTTTTCCTCTTCAAAATGGATGTTAGTTAATTCATTTCTAGTTTTCTTGAAGTAAGGGCCCTTCCCTAGGACTAGTGCACTAGCTCTATTCCTTTCTCTATATCCACTATTGGATCATGTGAGGTTGATTCATCTTCCTTCTTGCTGCTAGCGTCCTCCTCAGAATCAATGTCTATTATTTCCTCTTGCAACACAACCTCCTTGGGCATTTGAGCCATTAACTGCTCATAGGCATCAATCATCTTTTCAAATCTATCGAGGTATGAAGTATCAGGGAAGAGACCAAAGAATGACTTATCCATTTATTTTAACTCCTTTTCCACTCTTACCAAGTCTCTCCACTTTCAACTCCTTTCAACAATTTCATCTAAACTTATCCTATTTTTTATCAGATCTTCATACTACATGGGCTCATGATCTTTATCCTATTTCTAATCAGATCTTCATACTGCATGGGCTCATGATCTTTTACCTTCTAAAAGAAAGGAATTATCTCCTTATAGGCCTACTTAATAAATCCCTCAGAGTCACAGTACCTAGACACAAAAAAGGCATCCTAAACTACCTTAGTAATTTATTCATCCGATCTAGGGATTTCTTCCCTATTGTAAAATAATGCACCCCCCATAACCTAGTTAAAAAGGTGCCTTTCTTATGTCATTCTAATAGTTATTTTTCTTCTAGAGTCAATTTCCAGATAAATTCAATCTATGCTATCTTAGGTGGCACTATTCTAGGCAAAATATGAGGTGGTTGTGGGCATCCATAGACTCTGATTATTATGGCATTATCAAACAAGTAAAAATCCCCCTAATTATGTAAAAGAGGCCAGTTATCCATGAACTTCCTAGGTCTCAAAACTCTTCTTAGTCCCCCTAATAACCTCTCAATTGGGGTTCCTAGCATAATATATAGGGGTTGAACAATCCAATTTTGAAAAAAAATTAAATTTGACATATGGGATGAACTATCCCAAACCTGGGTCCATCGTTGAACTAGTTGTAAACAATTAAATTCATTCATGAACAAATCCAGGTCATTATCCATGCTTTGGTAGTTGTAGAACAAGATCAAGTGCATTAAGAGTGATTAATTCTTGAATTTGATCTCAGAGGGTTTCTCAACTACAACTATTTTCTTCAACCCTTCATGAATTTCACTCACTATCCAACCAACATAGTCATAATTCTTGTTGACATGTGGATTCTGAATATCCATGGAAATTTGCAACATGTCCCTAGTCATAGTTCTATTGGCCTCAATTCCAAACACCTTGTAGAATTCCTACACTATACACTAGAAGAAGTGATGGAACTTTATTAAATCATACTAAAGCATAAACTCATGCAGAATGAGTCTTCCCTAGGAATGAATTTAGGCATGATTTTATTCTTGATAAACTTGTAAAACTTCATTAAGTATTCCTTTTCTTTATCGAGTTCAATTTCAGTGCACATTACACTAGTGATGTCAAAAGCCTCCACTATGATGGCCCTATCAATCCTACCAAGCTCATACATATCCTTCTTTTTTATTAATCTAGTCACAACATCGTACTTTCTTGCTAACTCTCTCAATAATTCCATGTCCATGTATATGTCTGGGAAAATTATCTTTCCCAGACCCAACTCTTAAGGGTTCAAGATAGGGACTCCTTTAACCCTATTCTCCCAGAAAAAGTGGAAGAGAAATGCACCACTCATGCTAGAAGTGTCAACATTCTTGCATTGACTCCAGGAATCTTTCCATTGAAATTCATTTGTAGAATTTTAATTTTAACATCTCAAGAGAAACCTAATAAGCTCATCAGACAATCTACTACCCTTCTCCTTCTTTGTGAGAAACCTAGTGGTTGATTGACTCATGCTGATATACTTCTAAAACCTGCAACTGAGAAAAAATCCTTCACTACTGCTTGAACATTGGCTCTAAATTTAAATATAAGTGCACACACAAAATATAGAAAAGTTCAAAGGGAAAAGTACTTAAAAATCGATAGTATACATTCTTAAATAGCTTCTCGAGCTCCTTTCATGTCATCACCTCATTGCACTATCATCATCATGATGCAATCTTCATAACAATATTTTCCTCATAAATTTTTTTCCAAGTTGATACATTGTAATAACTTCAACTTTTTTTTACTAATTCAAATCATAATCATGTGTTTCAATAGATAGCTCCAGGTTTCAAACAATGATTCGCTATACATTTTACTTTTCTTCACTTTATGCAGAAGTCTTGCCAAATCACTAACATTTTTCATCAAATCTTACTAACCACAATGAGTTAGAGATCAAACCCAAACATACACCCTCTAGGTCACCAACATTTCTTCTTAACCACCACTTCCTTCATGACCTAGAGACCAAAGGAAAACTATTTAGCCTTTAACCTTTATCACCAACTCACTAACATTCTTCTTAACTACACAAAACTTCCACAGACCAAACCTTTTCCTTTAGCACTTTCTTTTTATCATAGGCTCACTGACTATTTCTATTAACCATTCAATCACTTCGCAATATTGTCACGAAGCCTTCATTCTTCTTTAAAAAACTTCCACTTGTCACATTTTCATTTACTCACCAAGATAAATAGAATATTTGCAAATACCTTGTGAGACAATGACCACCATAGATCTAATCTTCTTAACATGTCACAACTTGGACACTTGACAAAATCTCATTAACTTGCAAGGCAAATACTTAAATTATTAAAAGGGTCTGTGAGTTAGCGATTAACATTCAAAAATCATACTCTCCAGGTTACCAAGGTTAACATAAACAACTACAAAAGGTATGCAAGCTTTCAACAAGGCTATAACACATTCACTCGGTAGGTCGCTATAGTTAGTTAAAGTTCTATTAAACAATCCATGAGATAGCAACAAGAGCTTTAACCTAAATAATTACCCACTCACAAAGGTTAACTTAACATTCATAAAGGATCCCGTGAGATAGAGACAAAGGCATTTTGACAGCTGGTGAGTTGGAGACTAAGAAAAAATAGAGCCAAGAATTAATATGAAAATTTTAGGACCAATAGAAGCAATGGAGCATAGTGTTGAAAAATATCATGAACTAACACAAAACTATTCTAGCAAAATTTGAACCCATTTGACACCCAAAGGACACCATTTTGTTTTTTCCTTTGGAATTGTTGTCAAAGGGGGAGAGAATATCAAAGGGAATATTAGTATGCTATAGAGAAGAACTCTAAAGGAAGAAATATATGAGGGGGAGAGATACAAAATGAAGAAGCATGAATTGTTTTCCATCAATGCCAAAGGGGGAGATTTTTACTTGATAAAATCCTCAACAGGAAATTACTAGGTAATCAATGATGCTTTTGCTAAGGTTTCCATTGCTAGAAAATAAAATTTAGTATATAGATAAATTAAGGAAAGACTTATCTACATAAGATACCATCAGAAAGTGATATTAGCATAAAGAGAGTATTATCAGCATAAAGGAAGAGTTAGCAAAAAGCATTAGCAGTGGAAAGAAAAGAAAAGGTTATGATCAAAGATGACATCAAATTAGAAAAATAGTTTATGGAAGATTGAGAAACCCTAATCAGGTCAAGCAATTATAAGAGGAGATAGAAAGGAAAAGAGATAGACATGGTGAAAGAGAACAAAATATTAGAGATACAGTTCAAAGGCTGCAAAGACAAGTGTATGGATCAGATATCAGAATAAAGGATAGTCATATAATCCATTGGCTTAATAATTCTACTCCACCTTTTTGTTTTGATACTGCCTAGAAACACCGTGTCCCTTTTACCAAAGGTATGAAGAGTTCTAACGTCGGTATACATTGTATACAATGAGAATAAACAAAGATCATTAAAATTAGCAAGAAAAGTCTTAGATGTAAAAATTTGGGTTGTGGTAACATACCTTAGATGAATACCAGTTTCGTATGATTGAAACTTATAATGAAAATAGCACACAGATCCTTTTCTTATAAATAGATGCATTAAACTAGAATTTGAAATGCTTAGTATAGGAAAGTTTGTTGTTCACAAATGTAAATGGTGTTTTAACTAACCAGACTATAAAGTCAAAATAATTATGATTGATAAAATGTGATGAGGAATTTCAGTTTATTGGAGGAAATGTTCCTATGTTCCTAATGAGCTATTTATTTATGGAGTTCTATCTTAAGAGAATCCAGTATTAAGGCGGATCAAAGCTTAGGATTTTCTGACATCTATCTCTCCTTGCAATTATATATTAATGTGTGCAACTATGTGAGGCATAATTACCTTTAGTCTGAATATGCTTTTTGATTAAAGGTTTAGCTTTTCCTCTTCTTTGAATCCTACTTCGTGGTTTTATCAAACATTTAATATATGTTATGGGTAATTCATCTTTTCTTGTGGCGTCTAGAGATCGACCTACTATGTGGTTCAATTAATGAGTACATATTCATTAATGATTCCCTTTTAAATAATTTATATTTTGTTCATGTTCCAATCTTCTTTTTTATTAATACCTCTATGGTTTATATATATTCGCACACCCGAATAATGATTTTATATAATTATGGGTATATATCTGGTGATTTATCTATTTGTCTAATTTACTTATGAGCCCCTATATGTATGAATTCTTATATATGTATATAGACCAATATATATCCATACTATTCCCTGAGATACATGTGTATCTATACAATATATGCATATTTTATACCTATAAATCATTTCATAATGAGTCTGAATGTCTATATGCCTAACAAAATATTGCATCTATAATAGTAAGTATATGTGTATCTGTATTCTTGTTGGTATATATGTCTCTATAAATATTTCTCATAAATATGAGATGTGAAAGAATCTATAAGTGTATCTTTCTAAATACCTTTAAATTTATTTGTATATACATATATATATAGACACACACACACACACACACACATATATATATACATATGTATATATATACATATATATATATATACATATACATACATACATACATACATACATACATATATATATATATATACACACACACACACACACACACACACACACACATATATATATATACATATATATATACATACATATATATATATATATATACATACATATATATATATATATATACATATATATATATCTATATAGATATATATATGTGTATATATATATATAGATATATATCTATATATATATATGTATATATATATATATGTATATATATATATATATATATGTATATATATATATATATATATATATGTATATGTATATATGTATATATATATATATATATTTATATTTATATATATACCCTTAATGGGTATATGTTATCACATCTGCATGGCTTACAAATTAATTCATATTCATATATATATATATATATATATATATATATATATATATTCATATATATATTATATATATATATATAATATATTTTTGTTTGGCGTGTATACCAATATATATAGATTTCATATATCTATATATATGGGTATACACTTATCAATAGCCATGTATAAGTATACTTATAGGGTATAAACTTGATCTCCAAATAATAGAATGTGTTGAGTAGTTCTGATAGTTGCTTGGTTACAAGCCTCGCTTAGTGATTTGAGCTATGTTATGTTAATTAGTTTATGTATATATCTCTATATATTGAGTTATGAGTATATATATCAATATGAATGCAACCTCTGAACATGTGTTATTCTATATGGCTATTTATTAGAAGCATCTTTTTTGCACTTTTATCAATTTTACAACAAGTTTCAAGACATAAAATACATCCTATGGGAAAATTTCATATTTTTCTATTTTGATACCAAGAAAGCCTTCCTTTTTATTACAATTATTTTCAAACATTTCTAATTATATCTCAATATTCATTTTCAGTAGTTAGGCGATTTCCTCCTTTCATCCCAATCCACCACGAGCCCTATCTCTTCCTCAAGGAGATAAATATCCAACCACTTATGGGGGAAGGGGGTACTTATGTGAAGAAAGGTCATAAGAAAATCCAAATTCCTTCTAATAGATTGAGTTTATAAAATGTAACTCTTCATATCTGTCACTACCAGGGTAGGGATTCTTCTTCCATCAATTGTCCATCTCATGTAGTGTTTTGGTTTGGGAATAGTGAGGTCTTCTCTAATACTGCCTATCACCTTGTCCAAATCTCTTAGGTATTTCTTCTTGAAGACTCTTCTGCATAGTCTATGAATAGATAGTATTAATGGCTCAACCGGTGTTGTTGAGGAAAAGAATATTGCAGGGATATCCATGTTCATACGATACTTGCTATCATTTCTAATAAATTCTTCTCCTATAATTTTTTAGACAATGTTGGATATTAATAATGCATGGGTGGTGATTGAGACATTTATTATGTTTAATCACTACGTTACTAAATGGGCACTCACACTGTTGTCATTTGTGTTTTGTCACTGATGTCAACATATGCTTCTATGAAGGAACCAGACTGGTAATCACAATGTACGGTTGGTGTAGGGATGTTTCAGATGCTGCAAAGTTAGATAAGAGCTCAGGAGGATGTTGTGATCTTATATCTGAGATCACATCATTAATTTTTTCATATTAAGAGAGTTACACCTATTTTGGTAAAGACTGGTCACTGGACTATGACAGTGAGAATTGATAGAGTTAGTCTCCTAGTTTTTGATATATCTTTCAGAGGGATTGGATTCAAGGTATGAGAACTTGAAGGATTATGGAAGAGTTACTGATAGATGCTCATTGGTTAGTGTAAGGTATGGAGTGATTGGTGACATCATCTGTGATGTATGTTCTGATGATGGCTTATTCTGAAGCTGACTCAGGGAATGAAGTGTGTGTTTTGTTTGGCAAGCATAAATCAAGGATGTTGGTCCCTAATTGTTATAATGTAATCATTGTAAAATTTTTATAGATACCGTGTGTATCTTAGCAAGGGTTTATGTAATTGTTTGTAATTAGGAAAGCCTTATGGGTCGACCTCATCTTGGTAAATTTTAATAAGGTATAAATGAAAGGTCTTTTCTTTGGAAAAGAGATGGAAGGAATATATGTGACATAAGGAGGGTGTGAAGGTTGTGAATTTGTGTCTGTTGTATGTAGAGCCAAGGATTACTGGTTGATTTCATTGGAATTGATCAAGCAAAGACAGTTGCTAGTAAACAGTTCAAAGATTGTGTATTTCTTCATATACACCTGTTGCGAACTAGTGAGTTATGAAGGTGGATTTAACCTTCTTTGGGAAGTGAGCCCTATTTTGTTCTTGAATCCTAATAGGGTCTATCCTGTAACAAGGACTATGTACTGTAATGTTTCAATAAGCTCCTAATAGGGATATATCTTCTAACAAGGATTACTATACTCTTAGTACATCATTAGTGGGTGCTAATTCCCATTGGGGTTTTTACGTTTAATAGGGTTTCCCCGTAACCAAAATATTGTGTTATTGTGTTGGAATTCATTATGTTCATTGGATCTGATATTGATGAGCTTAAAGTTTAAAGTTTAATATTCTTTCATACAACTAATTCACCCCCCCTCTTAGTTGTATTATGGACTGTTATTCCTAACAATTAGTATCAGAGCTTCTGGTCCTTAGAGAGAAAGCTTAAAAGCTTGAGGTGATCTTGTAAATGACATTCTATAGGAAGGATAGTCCTAAGTTCGATCCTGAAAACTTTGACAGTTGGAAAAATAAGATGCAAACACATTTTCTATGTTTGGGCATAGACTACTGGATGATTGTAAAGAAGAAGGAAACTCTAAAGGCCGAGAATGATTTGGATTCAGCCATTGATGATGAAAAGAAGTTATTTTCATGTAACATGGTCGCAAGAGAAGCATTGATTAGCACACTATCAGAGGGTGAGTTTACTGAAATCAAAGATCTGGATTCAACACATGAAATTTGGAATAAATTAGAGGCACTTTATGAAGGAGACAAGTATACCAAACAAGTGAAGGTACAAAACTGTAAGAAAAATATGGAGAAGCTGCAAATGAATGAAGATGAAAGCATTAGAGCCTATGTTCAAAGGGTTATAGAGGCTATAGTTGGAATTAGAAATTGTGGAGGCACTTATGATGAAGACAAAGTGATTGCAAAGATTCTCAGATCTCTAACCCCTACTTACAAGTTCAAAGCTATGTCTATTCAAGAAACTATACCTTTGACACCAAACTTCAGTAGAGAAATGTTGATTGCAAAGCTAACCACCTTTGAAACTATGAAATTAGGAGAAGCTTCACCTACAGTTGAATCTGCATTTAGGGAATCCACACACAAGAATGTATCTGCACTTCCAAGCACAAGCAAAGAAGATCTAAAAGAAGAGCTTGGTGAGTATGCTGAGGAATGGGAGAAGATAATGGAAGAAGAAAGAAAGATGGGAGAACTTGTTGCACTAATTTCTAGAAGATAAAAAAGAGGTAAGGGAAAATTTGAAGGCAATTTACCTTTGAAATGTTTTTCATGCAATAAAATAGGTCATTTTGCATCTAGATGTCCTACAAGAGTTCCTAAGTATAAACCTGATTATGCAAAAATTAGAAGAGACAAAGAATGTTATTATGCTAGTGAAGGAATCTCTGATGATGATGAAGTAGACAATGAAGAGATTGTATTTGTTTCTATTAAAGATGAACCAGTTCATGAAGAAAAAGCCTTAGTATCTCATGTTGACAAGAAAATTGAATAGATAATTGACAGTGGATGTTCTCATCACATGACTGGTGATAGAAAAAAGTTTCTTAAATTAGAAAATTATGATGGAGGTGTTGTAAGGTTTGGGGACAATCTCCCAAAATCCATCATAGGAGTAGGATCCATTACTTTGGATGGAAAGACTAAAAGATACAATGTATTACTTGTTGAAGGACTGAAACACAATTTATTGAGTGTTGGATAGTTAATGGATAAGAATTTTTAGTTAAGTTTTGTTAATGGTAAATGCTTTATCAGAAGCTAGGAAGGAAAGTTGATTGCTACCAGTTCAAGATCTAGAGGTAATGCATTTGAACTAAAAACATTTGAAGCCTCTTGTTTTGTTGCTAAGGTAGATGACAATTGGTTGTGGCATAGAAGATTTTGTCATGTTAATTTTGATCATATTGTGAAGGCAAGTATGGCTAATGCAGTAAGAGATCTACCGAAGATTGTGAAACCCTCTAACACTGTATGTAGAGAATGTGTTATGGGAAAGAAAACTAGAAACAGTCATAAAAGAAAATCATTTACATCAGAAAGGAAGTTGGATCTAGTACATACAGATCTATGTGGGCCTACAAGAACAAAATCATACTATGGTGAAAGGTATTTTATACTCTTTGTTGATGACTTTTCTAGAATGATATTTGAGAGAAAAATTAGAAGCATTTGATAAATTCAAGTTGTTTAAGGAAAAAGTAGAGAATGAATTAGGATTAAAAATAAAGTGTTTAAGATCAAACAGAGGTGGAGAGTTTACATCATATTTATTCAATTCATATTGTGAAGAGCACGGGATAAAATGACAAACATCTACTCCTAGGACTCCACAATAGAATGGGATAGCAGAGCGAAGAAATATGACTATACCATGATGCTACTAGGAAAATGCTGATTGAATGAAATGTATCTCATGTACATTGGAGAGAGACTATTGGAATAGAAGTGTACACATTAAAAAAAAATTAGATCAGTAAAAGTACAAGTGGTGGTGCATTTTTCCTTGGGAAAAAGTTGGTTTCTTGGCTAAGTAAGAAACAAGATTGTATAGCACAATCTACTGTTGAATTAGAATATGTTGTTGCTGCTATAAATTGCACTCAGATTGTTTGGAAGAAATAAATACTGAAAGAAATTGGAATAACTTTTAATGAGCATATGGTTATCCATTGTGATAACACTAGTACAGTAAATATGTCAAAGAATCTAGTGATGCACTCTAAAACTAAACACATTTCTATCAAGTATCACTTCTTGAGAGACAAGGTGGTAGAAAAAGAAATCAAGCTTGAATATATCAGTACAAAAGAACAGATTGTAGACATTTTTACAAAACCACTATCGAAAGATACCTTTGAATATCCCATAGGTATGCTAGGAGTTCAGGCCCCTCCTAGTCAGAACTAAATGATGGAGATATGCATTAGTCCAGAAGTGCTCAGAGCCTCATCATTTTCTGGACTGGATGTAGGGATCTACTCCTCAGGGGGAGTGATCATGGAAGAAAGTTTATATGTGAAGGAAGTTGGCACCCTTTTCCATTGTTGTCAAATGGGGAGTGTTGTTATGAGAAAATCCTCACTGTATGGAGAGATTGTTCAGTTGAAGGACTTTTGGGTTGATACAACTTTGGGATAATATTTTCCCATATGTTGACATCAATGCCAAAGCAAGAGATTGTTGGATATTGCTAATGCATGGGTGGTGATTGAGACATTTCATATGTTTAATCACTACATTACTGAATGTGCACTCATATTGTTGTCATTTTTATTTTGTCATTGATGTCAACATATGCTTCTATGAAGGAACCAGATTGGTAATCACAGTGTGTAGTTGGTGTATGGATATTTCAGATGCTATGAAGTTAGATAAGAGATCAAGAGGATGATGTGATCTTATATCTAAGATTTCATCATTAAGTTTTTCATATTAAGAGAGTTATAGTTGTTTTGGTAAAGACTGGTCACTGGACTGTGACAGTGAGAATTGACAGAGTTAGTCTCTCAATTTTTGATATATCTTTCAAAGGGATTGGATTCAAGGTATGAAAACTTGAAGGATGATGGAAGAGGTACTGATAGATGCTCATTGGTTAGTGCAAGGTATGGAGTGATTGGTGATGTCATCTGTGACATATGTTTTGATGATGGCTTATTCTGAAGCTCACTCAGGGAATGAAGCGTGTGTTTTGTTTGGAAAACATAAATCAAGGATGTCGGTCCCTAATTGTTGTAATGTAATCATTGTAAAATTGTTATAGATATCGTGTGTATCTTAGCAAGGTTTTATGTAATTGTTTGTAATTAGGAAAGCCTTATGGGCTGACATGATCTTGGTAAATTGTAATAAGGTATAAATAAAAGGTCTTTTCTTTGGAAAAGAGATGGAAGGAATATATGTGACATAAGGAGGTTTTGAAGGTTGCAAATTTGTGTCTACTGTATGTAGAGTAGGGGATTACTAGTGGACTTCATTGGAACTAATCAAGAAAAGAAAGTTTCTCGTGAATAGTTCAAAGATTGTGTATTTCTTCATATACACCTGTTGCTGTGTGTGTAAAAATTGTACCTGATCTAAAGACACAACACTTCAGTAAAACATTAGAGGTTAACGATAATCAAAATCATGAAAAATTAAAATCTAATCTAACCAAACGATCTACTACCTTCTAATAGGTGCGATATTGATGTTCTCAGATTGTAATCGAGATCAGTGACCTAGACGACACCTAAATGAAGGATTTGAATGCAAAACTGATATGAAATATGAATGCAATTAATCTTTTTTTTATAGATATTTTCTATGAAATGATATGAAAACTTGATATGAATCTATGCTAATATGAAAATTGATCTATGATATGCTAAATGATCTAACAATGATATGAAAATGAATCTAAATGAATGAAAAAAAACAAATTGATCTCACAATAGCCTTGATTCACAATAAGCTTTGATTCTCCAAATTCCAATTCTCCAAAATAGTTGTGCAATTCGTAGATGACTTTGGCAAAGTAAGCTTGCAAAATTATGAGATTCTGTGGATGATTTGTGAAGAGCTAAAGCCTTAATTTATAGAAATCTAGGGCTTTGGAGGTGCATGGGAAAAAAAGCCATAAATCACTCAAATAACTCAGGTTGATTTTTGAGTTATTTTTAAATAAAGAATAATTAACTCACAAAAACATGCAAAAGCAAAGTTTAACTCAAAATAGAGTTTAGCTTTAATTGATAATTGATAGTTGTCTGCTTTTATGATTGTGCATGTTTTATTTATGAATTAATTTAATAATAAAGTGATTTATTTCCAACTTAACTGCTTTTAAAAATAAAACAATTGATTTATGAGTTAATCAATTATTAAAATCAAACTTTTATTAAAAACTATATTATTAAATAATGACAACTTGCTTTAATTAATTAAATAAAAATTTAATCAATTATTCATAAGATTTTGGATTTATTGTCAAAATTTAAATAATATAATTAATAATAGATAGAATTAAATTTAATTAAACAATTAAGTGGCAAATATTACATCTAATTAATTAAATATGAAAATATTCAATTAATCAAACTTAGGATAAATGTGATTTATTGCCAAATAATTATTAAATTAAAGATAATTAAGATAGTTAGAAATATTGCTAGGAATATTCCTCGATGCAGAATTTAAGATAATCAATTAGGATTCGATGATGTGTATATGTGCCTTTGGTTAGGACTTTGATGTCAATTTTGTTCGATGTGTCGATATAGGAGGTTAATGAACTTATAGCCCATTTTTGAGGTATTACATTTTGCCCCTCTTTGAATTGGTGTGCGAAGCGCAGTGGTTCAAAGATAGTCTGTGTTTGATAGAGATATGAAACAGATTCGAAATTGATAATTGATATGAGACAGAAGCTGATTGATATTGATTTGATATGAAGATAATAGGTCCTGAATGACCAAAGATAATGTTCACTATAGCAGTGATGAACTGAGGATTGCGAAAAAAAGTGTCAAAATGCCTGATTCTGAACCTTATGATTGTGGAGAAGTGAGTGACCGATTCTAGACACGATTGTCTTAGCAGAACTAGTAGGTATCACATCCGAACCCTTCAGTTGCTGAAGAACCAAGGAAAGAACACTATGATCTGATGGTTGCAAAAATTGATACAGTTTACAAGATTAGGAGAATACCAGATTGATATGGATCTTGATGAATCTGATATGCCCCAAGTGATGATAGATTTTCCCCGAGTGATGAGGACTTTTGATGAATCAGTAACTAGATGTGGTTGTTGTCTTGATTACTAAGGAAGATATGATTTCCATAAAGATATGATTTCAAATTTGATTACAGACTTTGAATGATGTGCAATACCATGCCCCCTTCAGGATTAAAATTGAAATCTGACAAGAAAAGTCAATGTTGAGAGTTTAGAAGCATGTTAATTGATTTGAGAAGTGGTTAAACATGTCCGGGAACACATTCTGCATCATTTAGAGGTCCTATAGACCAAGTTTGACTAGGTTAAACCATGAGTTGACCATAGTTGACCAAGTTTGAAATTTTGATAGTTTGATGTAAGATAATCAGTTAAGTTGAAAAATGGATTTCTACTATGATTGAAGGTTGATTATGCAAGTAGTTAATAATATAAACAATCTCAGATTTTGATTTTGATCCTGAAAAAGGATTCTACTTGCTGTTTCATTGGAGGAACCTTCATGTATGATTCAGCTCTTGGTAGATGTGAAGAATTGATATGAAGATTTGTTTAAGCTTTGAAGTGTTTCCAAACATTTGTGAGATCATGCAAAGTGCAAAAATGCAAAGAAACGTGCAGGATGATAATGCAACCCTAGGACCTAGGACCTACTCACTGATCATGTGTTGATTTGTTATCATCATTGAACTTTTAGGTAGCTAGCTAAATCAATACAATGCCCACTAGCCATGAAACCATAGACATATGAATATTGATTTGTAACGCTCAAGAACCAATACAACACCCACTAGTCAAACAACCATGGACATATGAATATTGGTTTTATTTTTAGAATGTCGGATTAGATATAAGCACCAAGGCACAAATGCCAGGATGACCTAAATATCATGTCCATTTTGATATAGCAATTTGTATAAGCATCAAAACATAAACATCATGATGACCTGAATACGCCTTGCGTGCAAACACATCAAACAACCAAGAGATTATTCTAAATCCAATGTGAATTACCCGTAGTGACCCTTTATCGTTCACATCCTTAGGTAAGATTGCATTTCACAGTAGGAGAAAGAACTCACTCAAAAAGACAATAGTTAGATCAAACTTCCTTGAATTTTTTGGGTGTCAATGGTCGAGGTACACATGGCCATCCAATTTGAGATAGAGGCTCTTACAGTCGGACACCATTTCAATCTGGAATTTCCAAAGTTGTTAGATTTTCAAATACAAGCAGAAGACAAAGAAAAGATTATGCCCCCAGTCATCACTCTCTAAATCCTATAAAGGACATCATCGAAGAGCTCGAAGGGACACAATATGCAAAAATCTCAATGTGAATCAGTAAGCATACAAGGAGACAAAAGCATGAAAAGCACAGATTGTTTTCAGTTTGTGTTTGATTGTTGTTGTAGATGTAAAATCCTTTCTGGAGAGGAGACTGACTGACTGAATCAGATATAGCTTCAAAGGACTCTGACTGGATATGACATGTCTAAAGTATACTAGAGACCATAGGATATGGCATTGATTGCCCCCAAGTTTGAACATTGATAGGATACAGATGCTTGAGCTGATTGGTGTACAAACTGACTTATTGAAAACAAACTGGGAGATATGTACAAACTAAAGCAAGACTGAAAGTTGGGAAAGACCAAGATTGCGCTGATAGATGGAGCATTTTGAAACAAGTGGCACCCATTTGTTAGGTTTTCACCATCTTGGTAGAGATTCTATTTTTGCTACCAAGGCGCCTGTTTCTAGGTTTTCACCAAGGCACTTTTTCTTTTTCTCATTTTTTTTTTCATTTTTTTAAATTTTTTTGTACTTTTGATATTTTTTGATTTTTTTGTGAATCATCAAGGCTTCTATTGCTAGATTTTCACCAAGATGTTCATTTTTTCAGGACTTTTTTTTATTTTTATAATTATTTTTTTCAGGACATTTTACCATACACTGAATGCCTTAGGTGTAGAATTTCTTTAGATGGAGAACATTGATTGGTTCTCAGAGCTATTCTCCTTTAGTCGTTGAGAGTTGATAAGCACTAAAGCCAAAAGTAGCAGTGATTATAAAGGGACCCAGCCAATTGGGTTCAGACTTCCCCTTGCATTCTCGATGTGATTAATTTTTAGGATTTTCTCTCAAGACTAGATCACCAACCTGAAATTCTCTGTGTTTGACTTTCTTGTTGTAGCCTCTAGACATTCTCTTCTGATATACTCTGAGATGATCATATGCTACTTTTTTACGCTCATCTAGTAGTTCAAGTTCTTGCAACCTAGACACTCTGTAGTCATCATTAGTTACTAGACCATGCATTCTGATTCTTAGTGATGGGATTTCAACCTCAATAGGTAGTACCTCTTTAGACCCATAAACTAAAGTGAAAGGTGTAGCCCTAGTAGGCATTCTGATACTTGTTCTAATACTTGTTCTAATACTGGTTCTGATACTAGTTCTGATACTGGTTTTGATACTTGTTCTGATACTGGTTCTGATACTAGTTCTGATACTAGTTTTGATACTTGTTCTGATACTGGTTTTGATACTTATTCTGATACTTGGTATACTTGATAGCATCTTTTTCCATTGCAAACTCCCAAGCAAGATCATATCATGCAATCCCAATGTCTAGCAAGGTGGAGAACAAGAGGGATTAGCAAGTTGGTGGATGAGATGGAAGACAAGAGAATGAAGGAGAATGAAGGGAAGAAATCCTCAAGGGAAAAATCTTCAAGAATACCCAAGCTAGGGAAAAATTGTCATGTAAATCGCATTTGGAAAAGCAATGAAAGACTAGCATAAGATAACTCACAAAAGTGTAATGCCAGAGTAGTAAAGGATGCAATCCAAAGGAGTAGACATGTCAAGAGGCTTCATAGCACCGTGTTTTACTCTTTTTTTTCTATTAGATCAAGACCAAAGGGGAAAAGGATAGTGATAGGCTAAAATGAATGGAGGAAGATAAATAGGAAGGCTAAATAGGAAGGGAATGAAAAAAATATCATCGTAAAATAGCTCACAAGATAGCCAAATGTTTGTGTATAGATCAACATTGTCAAGATCAAAGAGAGAAGATGAAATGGATGAAATATGTAGAAGAACTACGCATGATGCCTGATTGCTAGGTTTTCATCACGGTACTTATCCAAGGCACCATAAGGGAGTGGTTTTCACCTGAGGATGAATTTATTTCTGTTTACTTTTGCTACCAAGGTGCCCGTTTCCAGGTTTTCACCATGGCACATTTTCATTTTTATTTTTTAAATTTTTTTTTTTTCTCTTTTTGGAAGAAGGCAAGCTTTTTAGATAATGCTCCTTGAAAGGATAAACCATGATATGCCAAGGATTCAAATGATATGCTCAAAGATGCTGATAGGGAAAAGAATATGGAAGAGAAAAATGGAGGATAAAGTTTTATGTAAAGCGAGTGAGGTTGGAAGATAGGAGGAATAGGAAAATGAGGAAAAAGGATAGAAGGTAGAAGGATAATGAATGAAAGGATTGTGAAAGGGTAGATGGAAAGGAAGGCAAGATCAACATCAACACACACCTTGAAGGGTGGTGAGAGGATGGAGAAAATGTGAATGAAGGAATACGTGAAGGAATATGATGAATGGATAGTAGAGGTTGTGGTTTAGGCGCATGGAATGGAAGAATATTTTTGGAAGAAGATGAGGTGGAAGCCTTTGGAAGCTTGAATGTCAACTTTACTTTTTTCTCAACACCAGACTCTTTCAAGAGAGACTTTGGAATCCATATAGCCATAGGTTTTTTATTTCCTTTTGATGATCTAGAGAGAATATCTTCAATGATGGATTTTGGAACCCATACTTGTCTTGTAGTTTTTTTCTTAGATATCTCTTTTGACTTTATGCGTCCATGTCAATTAGAGGAGACATGGTGATCTTCTTTTTTTGATAGATTCTTGTATTGCTTCTTTTTCTTGTATTGAAAATTTAAGTTACTTCCAAAGGACTTGGGACTTGTGGAAGAAGTAGGATATGACTGGTTTAGATGGGTGGATGGATGAAAAGGATTCAAGGGTATGCATCTATGTTGATCTTGAGGAAAGATGGGAGATGGAGGGATGTAAGGACCCAAGATGGATGGAAAATTAAGAGAGTTAGGAGGGGAAAGTGAAGGGACATAAAGAACCAAGATGGAAGGAAGGTGTGAAGCCCTTAGTAGTGGTGGAAGAGGTCCAAGGATGGAAGTGGAAGATGCAAAAGGATAATCAAAAAGTTCATCAACATTTATATGACAACCAAGGACATCAGCACCTTTAGAGTGAGCATTAGAATTTTCAACAGAATCATGGACATCTTGAATATGAGCACCTTCTTTGATAGGATTGTTCAAAGCTTGCAAAGACTTAGGAAGAGAAGAAAGTGGAAATGAACATGGAGTGGTAGAATAAGAAGATGGAAGACTTTGATCTTGACAAGGATCTTTGGATAGCACAAGCACATCATTTTTTTCTTGATTTTCAATAGGCTTAACACTGGAAGTAACAACACTATTTTCGATAACCTCAATGGAAGTATCATCTTTAGAAAGTGCAAGTGTAGTAAGTTTATTTTTATTTTCAATAAGCTCAACGGTGTAAGTAGTAGCTTGATTTTGCTTAGGAGAAGGCTTAAGACATGGTCAAATGAATGAAAAAGGGTGTACAAGATCAAAAGAACCATGAAGTGGATAAGAGACATCGGGAAAAGGAGTGGATGACATGGAGGGTTCTTGATCTTGATATTTCTTTATGTTCTTTTCTTCATCATTTTTAGAGTCCTCTTGACATGGAGCCACTTCTAAGGACAAGGAAGCATGTTGGGATTGTATGGAAGACTTTGGAAGAGATGGTGGAGGACTAGCTGAAGTAGGAATTATAGCATATGAAGGCTTAGGCTCTTTAGGTTTAGCATCATTGAAAGTATTTGCAGCCAAGTGAAGGTTAGCTTGAGTTTCTTTAAGAGGTAGCCCTTGAGGATAACTATAGGAAATCGCATGAAAAGTATCAGGGCTTGTGTCGGATGAAGGTTCTGTGAAAGATTTGAAAGATTCAGAAGCTTTAGGAAATGTATGGGTACTGGAGGAAGTAGGGGATGGAAGGGAACCATCACAAGACAAAGGTCCAACATTAAAATGATCTTTCTTGAGACTGTAATCTTTATTTTCAGCCTGAGAGTTCTTAAAGGAGAGATCCTTATAGTATTGATGTTTTAAATTAGCATGGTACATTTTATATTCCTCAATAGAAGTAGATGTATCATCTAGATATTGTCCACAAAAGCCATCAAAGTCTCTTTCAAAATCATAATCATATGGATCACCATCACGATCTATCCAATGTGACAGCTCATTTGTAGTAAGTAGGAACACACGATGAGGAGGACTCTTAGGAACAGAGGTGTCATAGGTATCATTACATTGTCTGTCGTCATAGTCATCATAGTCTCCAAAGCTGGATATGTCACTCTCCATGGAAGAGATATCATAAGGGTTATCACATTGCTCAAATTCTATCCAGAGGCATGGTGACATGTACAAGTCTTTATCAAATGGAAAAGGGCATAGAGCTTCCATGGAGAACTCTTTAGGTTCCTTTTCTTTCTCAAGTTTGTTAATCTTAACTTGCATAGCGTGCATCTATTTCATCATGGCCCTCATCAGAGTTTCTTCCTCATGTGTACTAATTCTTTGAGACATGTGTACTAATTCTCTATAGCTACTACTCTATTCTTGACATAGTGATTTGTTCAATAGATTCTGGAATTAGGCCGAAAAAGCTAAGTATCTGACAATTCTAAACATTTTTTTGACAACTTTCAAAATTTTCCCAAATGACACTCTGCAGACTCGTACGACAGTGGGTATGCTATGAAATGATAGTTGCAAAACTCATACGACAATTGGTAGGTAATGAAATGATAGTTGAAAATATCATACGACAGTTGCAAGTAGGATTTTGACTTTGAGAATTTGCTGGCATGAAAACTCATACGACACTGGGTACTCAATCATATGACAGATGGGCTGTAATGAAATGACACTTTGAGAAAACTCGTATGACTTTATGACCTCCTGAGATGACTTTTGACTCCAGAAAAAGATTTTACTTCAGATTTTGTAAATTTTGAGTTTTCAGATTTGAATTGTTTGCAAATTTCAATGTCCAGATTTGAGGATTGTAACAGATTTGTTCATTTTCAGTAACCAGATAGATAAACAAGCACGCAAAATAGCAAGTGATTTCAAGCATGTCTGAAAATAATGAACAAGGGCAAAAGAAACCTTGCACATGAACAATCAAGTGAATTATTCATTCTAATCCTCAGAAGCGCTAATTGTGTATGTTCCAAAAATGTTTTGCAATAATGCACATATACCCTAGAAAATGAAAATTTGGCCTCGCTAGGGTTTTTAGTAATGGTTTGACTCTGCAACTTTTATGATCCAAAGGGGTGAACTCCAATCCCGGCGCACCAGGGTTTTGACATAGTCTGAGAACTTAATCTTCAGGAGCTACTAGGGAGATCTGACAACCCAAAAATGAACCATACCCATGGAGATTTCTTCCATAAGGACATTTATATAGTGGTTGTCACTACCACAATGAAAATGGCTATTACCACTTGAGGTTCCATCAACGCAGTTTGCCTTGTGAAGGGATTGTCCGCTACAGTTAACCCTCTCTAAAGGTGACTCACAATAGTATACCACAAGGGGACTTGGCTCTAGATCTAAGGGTTTGACACCTTTTCACTTTTAACCCAAAAAAAGTAGGAAGATAAATCTGACACGCTAAGATGAAGATTATCTCACCAAGGTCTATGATTCAACCCCACGTGATCTATCAACCTCTCCGGAGAGAGAATGTATCAATCAATAAGGGAAGATGCACAAACCAAGTAGAATGTGAGACACACTAAGTATCCTCCCTACCTACAAGGATTCTATCATCAAGAAGGATTTCACTGGGAATCCAATCTCTCAAGAACCACAAATAGTGTTCATAGGGCCTAATTACTATGTTTTCACAGATATATTTCCGAAAGCAAATCTACCGAAAGTACTCAAAAGAAGAAAGAGGAACACTTAACGTTTAAAGCGAATATGAGGTGAGTCCACAAGGTGGAAAAATTAACCCCTCACACAAGCTAAAAAGGAGTCCACAACTTAGAAAACAAGTGAGTTCCAAAAAACACAAAAGGGTTGCCTGGTGGAACAATTAATGCTTCTTTCCTGTAGACCCCTCCCCTTTAATCTGGCGTTGATATTGCAACCATGGGGTGGAACGAGGGGTCGGCAGATTAGCGAGTCCAATAACTCAAGATAGAAATCAAGATCAATCACAAGTATCTAAGACTACTTAATGAATCCTTAAGGGGTCACAACCTAGTATCAATTATGCAAGTGTGTAGAAATAGACAAAAGCATGAAAAGATGCACACAAGCCAGACACATAAGAGATTTATTTTAAGTCAAAATTGAAATGTTATTAGATGAAGGAGAATAATTGAGATCCTCACAATGTGCTTAGTAGATTTTACCTGATTTTTAGCAATTCTTGTTGAGCTTTTCCATGCAAGCAAGTGACGAACTCTCCAACAAGCAAACAAGCAAACAAGCAAACAAGATATGCAACATATATTCAACTTATGAAAACCATAGGGTTAGCTCTAAAAATCAATTATTATCGACAATAATAACCAACAATTAACCCAAATGACAACTAATATCATTTATTGAACCATGTAAAAAAAAAAAGTGCATACCCATCACAAAACTTTATTTTTTTTTATTGCATTTGACCTAGTCAACAAGATCTGATTTTTTTGATATGATTTTGGCCACAAAAATAAAAATTCAAAATAGGGACCCCTACTAAAAAATAGAGAGCTTTCCAAAAATGTAAATTTTTTAGAAAAATCTCTTCATTTGTGCCCTAGAGACCCATTTTATCAAAACAGACCAGTTTTTGTAAATTGACTATTTGAGCTATTATATTGCGTCCAAATTTAAAACACAAAAAATGGACCCCCTGTATAATTTAAAGAGCTTTCTGAAAATATACAAATCTCTAAAAAATATGCTGATTTGCGTTAGATATTAATTTTTTATGAAAAATAAAAATAAAATTATTAAAAATTCAAAAAAATTCAAAAAATTCTAAATTTTTTATTGAAGCTTCCCTGATATGTCTCCAAAATGAAAAACAAATTTTAGACCAAAAATCCAAGCTGTTTGGGAGATAAAATTAAATCTTTGAAACTTTAGGGTTTTAGCTCCAAGAATCAAAATCAACATGCAAAGGTGGGTGCTAGAAATCTATGTGTGAAAATTGTACCTAATCTATAGACACAACACTTCAGTAAAACATTAGAGGTTAGCTATAATCAAAATCGTGCAAAATTGAAATCTAATCTAACCAAGCGATCTACTGTCTTCTAATAGGTGCAAGATTGATGTTCTCAGATTGTAATCGAGATTAGTGACCTATACGACACCTAAACAAAGGATTTGAATGCAAAACTGATATGAAATATGAATGCAATTAATCTATTTTTTTTTATAGATATTTTCTATGCAATGATATGAAAACTTGATATGAATCTATGCTAATATGAAAATTAATCTATGATATGCTGAATGATCTAACAATGATATGAAAATGAATCTAAATGAATGTAAAAAAAATAAAAATTGATCTCACAATAGCCTTGATTCGCAATAAGCTTTGATTCTCCAAATTCCAATTCTCCAAAATAGTTGTGCAATTCGTAGATGACTTTGGCAAAGTAAGCTTGCAAAATTATGAGATGTTGTGGATGATTTGTGAAGAGCTAAAGCCTTAATTTATAGAAATCCAGGGCTTTGGAGGTGCATGGGAAAAAAAGCCATAAATCACTCAAATAACTCAGGTTGATTTTTGAGTTATTTTTAAATAAAGAATAATTAACTCACAAAAACATGCAAAAGCAAAGTTTAACTCAAAATAGAGTTTAGCTTTAATTGATAATTGATAGTTGTCTGCTTTTATGATTGTACATGTTTTATTTATGAATTAATTTAATAATAAAGTGATTTATTTCCAACTTAACTGCTTTTAAAAATAAAACAATTGATTTATGGGTTAATCAATTATTAAAATCAAACTTTTATTAAAACCTATATTATTAAATAATGACAACTTGCTTTAATTAATTAAATAAGAATTTAGTCAATTATTCATAAGATTTTGGATTTATTGTCAAAATTTAAATAATATAATTAATAATAGATAGAATTAAATTTAATTAAATAATTAAGTGGCAAATATTAAATCTAATTAATTAAATATGAAAATATTCAATTAATCAAACTTAGGATAAATGTGATTTATTGTCAAATAATTATTAAATTAAAGATAATTAAGATAGTTAGAAATATTGCTAGGAATATTCCTCGATGCAGAATTTAAGATAATCAATTAGGATTCGATGATATGTATATGTGCCTTTGGTTATGACTTTGATGTCGATTTTGTTTGATGTGTCGATATAGGAGGTTAATGAACTTATAGCCCATTTTTAGGGTATTAAAGTTGCGAACTAGTGAGTTTTAAAGGTGCATTTAACCTTCTTTGGGTAGTGAGCCTTGGGAAGTGAGACCTCTTTTGTTCTTGAATCCTAATAGGGTCTATCCTCTAACAAGGACAATGTACTGTAATGTTTCAATAAGCTCCTAACAGGGCTATATCTTCTAACAAGGATTACTATACTCTTAGTACATCATTAGTGGGTGCTAATTCCCACTGTAGTTTTTACCTTTAACAGGGTTTCCTCGTAAGAAAAATATTGTGTTATTGTGTTGGCATTCATTATCTTCATTGGATCTGATATTGATGAGCTTAAAGTTTAAAGTTTAATATTCTATCATACAACTGATTCACCCCCCGTCTCAGTTGTATTGTGGACTGTTATTCCTAATAGACAACGCTTACCACTAATTTGAAGGTGACAAGAAATGTTTTCTTTATCCTTTTCATAGTTATTTATCCTTCAAAGGTCATTTTTTTCTTCTTCATCTAATCCTAACATGTGTTTCCATTTCTAATTAGATGTAATCCTAATTCAGCTTGGCTTGTATTCAACGAAAATAATACAAGTACCTAAAATTAATCATTTTCAACTACTTAAATCTTCTGGTTGACTCTTGGTTTCTTCTGAATTCTAAACATCCCACGTTTTGTATTACTGTTCTTATTACATTCCCCTTGGGTTTGATTTAATTATTTCCCTAGAAGGCTTATATTCTATATTTGGGATAATTACAATGGGCATCTATGTTATAAGTATGCTGATTTAATGCTAGTGTCTTATTATAACCCAAATTCTATTCCATCTCTCGAGTTTCCCCTAACTTTTGATCCCCCTATATCTTTGTTCCTAATTTAGATCACCCTATTACACTTCTTACCTTATCAGCACCTAAATTAGCTAGATTTTTTTCCACCTTATTAACTTCTCTATAGATGTGATTCAATGTGAAGTGTTTTATGTAACCCAACTACTTGTTGAACATAACCATTAAGGTTCCAGTTTGGTGTTTCTCCTTTCCTAATGACATTTATTACTAGTGTGGAATCACCTTCTATTTCTACTTTCTTGATTCCTAGTGATTTGCATAATTTTAGTCCTTCAATAAGAGCCATAAAATCAGCTCCATTATTAGTTTTTATGCCTTTTGGTTCAGATATACTAGCTATCAAGTCACCATAAAAATTGTTGAGACATTCTCCTATATCTGTAGCACCTAGGTTTCCCCTAGAAGCTCCATAAAAATTAAGTTTACACTAGCCAGGGCCAAGTTTTTCCCATTTGAAATCCTTCCCAAGTTGTTCTTTATTAGTTTTGGGGTCATTATTAGTCATGCTAATCTTTATTCCTACCTATCTATTCCTCATTTTGTCATCTTGTGTTAAAAATACATTAGTCTAATTACCTAGGAGGTTTTTTTAATTCACTACTTAGACAATTGTGGCCTCCTCTTTGTTAAGGAATTGATTCAATTCCATTGCTGAATCTTTAAAGATTCTTCCATTTATTTCCTTCCAAATCTCTCAAATCATTAACGAAGGGGAAATGGTCCAAATGTAGCTATATAAGTCTTTTTAGTTGGGTCTAGGCTATTTTTTGAGGTGATCTATTAGTTTATAATGGAAAGTTGTGCTCTAGTTCAATCTTTTAACTAGCCATACCCATCACTTCTCCATGAATTCACATTTGAAGAGAAGATGGTTCACACTCTCTTCTTCTGATTTATAAAGTACACACCTAGAGGGCCCTTGGATACCTATTCTTCTCAAATTATTAGTTGTTAAGATCTTGCCTTGCATAACCAACCATGTAAACATTCCTTCTTTAGGTAGACATAGTTTGTTCCAACAAAGATGAATATGGAGACTAGTTCCCATTAGAAATTTGATCTTGTATAGGCACGTATACTCCTCTTTAGTATTCTATTCCCCATTCCTTGTTGGGTACCATATTTCCATATCATCCCTTTCACTTGGCACTATGGTTCTTTCATTTAATACATTTATCAATTGATTGTGGAAATCTTCTAATATGTCTTTTGGTCTATTGATATTCCATTCCCATGTAAGTGTTAGGTTATTGAGTGGGTATCTAATATATTCCTTAGCATACTTACCTTGACGTGTCTTCCATCTTTCCATAGTTTCCTTATTATTCAGTATATTAGATAGAGTTGGATAGCCACCCCAAGAATCTTCCCAAAAGAGTGTAGACTCTCCTCTCCCTATATTCCATAAGACATTACTCATGATTAGGTATATGCAGTTTCTCATAAAGTTCCAGATATGATATCCCTTAGGCAAGCTCTCACATATTAATATACTAAGTAATCATTTCCATCTAAATATCAGTATCTAGTTATCTTCACCCATTTGATTTCAGGTTGTATAATGATTTTCCAAACTAGTTTTTCTCCTAGGGCTATGTTTTGATCATTTAAGTATTTTATACTTATTCGAACATCTTCCTTGGTCTTGTATATTGTATCCCATATAGTGATGGACATATTATTCTTATCTTTTTCCTCTATCTAGAAGAAGATCCTAAATTTTTGGATCAGATTCCGTTGAATACCTACAGGTAACTGCAGGCATGATATTTGGAAAATAGGTAAAGATCAAATGATAGATTTTAGTATTGTTACTCTTCCTATTGAGGATATTAATTTACCTTATTCTTTTCTCTATCTTATCCATCACATTTCACCAAATATTTGAGTTCATATTACCTTTATCTAGAGGGAGTCCTAGATACTTGGTTGGGAGTGATCATTTTTGAAGTCCATAATCCTAAAAATATCCTCCTCTAATTCATTAGTGGTATTAAAGAAGATTATTTTTTACTTGTTCTTATTTATTAATTGACTTGAAGCTTCTGAGTACTTATCTAAGACTTTCTTTAATCTCCTAGCCTCCTCTCTCTCTGCATTCCCATAGAGCATTAAGTCATCCACAAATTGTTGGTGCGTGGTGGGTTATAATTGGATAGTGATTCTAATTCCTTTAAGAAGACCCATCTCTTGTGTCTTAGTTATGGATCTACCTATAAATTATTCCATTATGATGAATAAGAAGGGGGACAAAGGTTCCCCTTTCCTAATCCCTTGAGAAATCTCAAAGAAACCTTCAGGATTTTTATTTACTAATATAGAGACCTTAGGTGGATATGCATTCAAAGATGAGATTGATCAGTTGTCATATACTTTGTCATAATATTTTATAATATCTAGTTTTATCAACATACTAGGCTCTTTTTTATGATGGATAGTGTGTAACGCTTCTTGAGAAATGATTACTCCATCTACAATAGATCTCTTAGGAAAAAACCAGTTTGTTCCTCAGCTATAATAGTTGTGTTCATATTTGTAGCATATATCAGATAAAATATTGATCATACAATAATAGATAAATTGTGAGATATATATATATATATATATATAGTGTTATATATATATATATATATATATATATATATATATATATATATATATATATATATATATATATATATATATATATATATATATATATATATATATATAACTATATATATATATAACTATATATATATATATATAACTATATATATATATATAACTATATATATATATATATATATATATATATATATATATATATATATATATATATATATATATATATATATATATAACTATATATATAATTATATGCTTATTATTATTATTATTGATATCTATAATATATATATAATTTTATTGTAATCATTATTATTTCTATAGTATAATAATGATAATGATTATTATTATTATTATTATTAATGATAATAATTATCATTAATATATTATGAATATTCTGATCAAATTAAAACACATAACCTATTGACTACATTTACTATCGATACATATTAATGAGAATTATGTATTAAATAATGCTTATCGACCACTATAAGTATTAACCAATGACTGAAGAGTCACGTGGATTTGTATCGGGTCTGGGCATGGACTTTGGTATGAAGATCCATGCCTATAATAGGCATGACTCCCTGAGGAGTTGCATCTATCATAGATGTGGCCTCTCATACTCTCTCAATCCCATACATATATCGGTTGATCTTAAAATCAGAAGTACTCATAGAAATAAATAGTGTAGATACTTCAATAGATTTCAATATAATAATTGAGACATATCTAGTATAAGATCTTAGTCAGATTATGAATCATTCTAGAAATTGAATTTAATAGATTCAGAATTAATTTATAATATAAATATATTCAACGTTGCATATAAGATTTAATATTGATACTTGAACTATAAGTTTGCATAGATTTAACATGGTATCATAGCACTGGTAAAGGAAGATCCAAGAAGCTCTCAAACTTGAGAAAATTCAATATCAATTATTAAATTATTGTATATCACATTTATATGGCAAGTGCTATCAGATTTGAGGATAGAATTGGAGGAAATAATTTCTTGTCATGGAAATTTTGAACCAGAATGATTCTAAAAGAAAACAAAGTCGAGACTTTTATAAAAGAAGAGAAAGAAGAGCCTCAAAATGATCCTAAAAAATCATTATGAATTGAAGGAAATGAAAAGGATATGAAGATTATTGTTGATGGTGTTAGAGACCATATAGTGCCAATCCTAATGAAATATGAGACTGCCTACCACATGTTTAAATCACTCGAGAGTACATATGAAATAAACAATGCTTGCAGAACCCTAGCCCTAAAAAGAGAGATTAATCATATAAGTATGAACAAAGGAGAATCCATTAATTCATACTTTATAATAGTATCTTCTCTAAGGGATGAATTAACAACACTTGGATATGAAATTCAG
Organism: Chamaecyparis obtusa; assembly: GCA_027943335.1. Lineage (NCBI taxonomy): Eukaryota > Viridiplantae > Streptophyta > Pinopsida > Cupressales > Cupressaceae > Chamaecyparis > Chamaecyparis obtusa. Next base: position 215,484 of record BSBK01009236.1, on the reverse strand, counting down.
AGAAAAGAACTGACTCTCATTGCACTAGATAGTTTACCAAGCACTTGGAAAACATTTGTTCAAGGCATTAGTGCAAGATCTAAATATCTTGTGTAGGAGCATTCTTATTTTTACTTGTTTTGTAAGCCATATTTGGCATGTTTTGATTTCCCTAAGTTCATGTTGACCAAGTTGTGGAATCCACTAAGGATTTGGAATCTATCTAGGTCCTAGGTTCTCATTGTGAGACTATAGTATGATGGTCTCTTGCTTAGTAAATAAAGGTAGATGATGTCAAGATGATGAAATAAGGTTTAGAGTGTGTGAATAATCCATTTTAGAGTTAAGATGGGTCTAGAACTCCATAGGACATGTTGGTGTTTCAAAATGCTTATGCCAACTAGGGCTGCCAATATGCCTTGAGACTAGTATTAGGAATGGTTAGTTCCAAGTATGAGAGCTCTGAAAGACAATTGGACCAACTATAGGGACAAGACTACCCTCTGCACTTCTGGCTCTATAAAACCAAGGTGGGTGTACCTAATCTAGTATCTTATGGCATTTTAGGACTTTAAACTAGATTGAACAAAGAAGATGATAGAAAGAGACTACTAAAAGTTAACCAAGCATTCATTGAATCTCCATTGCAATGAAGGGTATTACTACTATCAACCAAATAATAATTAACATTTGAAATGGTGATTGGAACAAGGATTGCAAAAAGGATTGCAAAAAGCAAAGGATCATTTAGGGAAAAATTAGGTCTACAACAACCACTTTGAACAAGAAAAGAAAAACTGCAGAAAAGCCTAAAAATCTGGAAGAATCAGATCAAATTTGATGTACAAATATTTGGCTTCATATTCAAGGCCTACTGTAATTATAAATTCAACTAATTTCTTGTAGCAGATGACAAAATTTAATGCCATAGCCAACTTTGAAAAATCTTGCGTGTACAGGTCATGGAAATCTCTGACAAACACCAAACACTAGCTGCTTGCAGTCAAATATCAGTCCTTTACATTTACTTGGCATAGTACCCCAAGATGGAAAAATCAAATCAAGACGACCACCTATGTCCCCTACATTATTCTCCAACTACAAAAATCCTACAAAAAATCAATTCGCAACAACCCATTTGTCACAAATGACCAACCACTTCAAACCCTAGCAAAAAACTCTGCAAAAGATTTGAAATTTGAAAGACAACGGCTAACTGATCAGTTTTAAAAACACAACCGTCGATCCACCCAATTCCTAGTAGATTAGATGATTCACACTAATTGCTTAATAGTCATGAACCCTTGAAAATTCCTCAGCCATGCTAGCAGTCAACAACCAATGAAAATCGAGCACACCAACAGTAAACGACACACAGACCCACCCGCTGTAAGCCTTTAAATCAGATAGTTGTCTTAAGATCACATAGCCTAGAAAGATTCTATGCGAACATAAGACAATTGTAGATCTCTTCCTTATTGTCGTCACCTTTAGAATCTGGCCCCACTTTGTCTCAACCAATCGGGAACTGCCAAATCAGACATGTCAGCAGGTGGAGAACCCCACCTCATACTATCTCGTTCACCTCTACATCAGATGGTTGTCGCTATACCGCGATGCTAAACTTTGTGCATCTCACCTTAATGGTATAATGAAAACCACAAGATCTTGTTGTACTGTAACCATCCGAGAAATAGGCCCTACTGACACCATCCCAGTCATCGACCGACTGACCAATCAAAATAAGACAAATCAGCACACCTGGCAACATGGTCCCACTGCATCTTTATCTATTTTTCCAATGAAAATCATGCATGTCAGCTCCAACTGTCAGAGGACCCACCCTTTGTCGCTTGAGAAAAAGGTAAAATCGATGGCTGGTGTAAGATCTCGTAGCTCTGACAAAACCCATGAGAACTTACGCCAACCGTAGATCTTTTGCAGATGTCAAGACCCTCACAGACATGTCGGCAACTAGGTCCCACTGATACTTGCCAAATCATCAGTGACTTGACCAATCAGGAAAAAGCATGTTAGCACTACATGGCATATTGGACCCACCTTTATTTGGCCTTAATATACTGGAAGATCGGACGGCTGTGGCATGATCTCAAGGGGAAGGAATATTCCATGAGATCATGCACCCACCGTTAGATTGAAAAGGGACTAAGATGGTGGGCCTCGCTGACCATGCAAACACATGACTAAAGAAAATTAAACTGCCACCGGAGTTGCAAAATGTTAAGGGTTAAACCACTAGGAACAGGAGACCACGCAACCACTGTAGTCGCTGAATCACTGAAAAGAAATGTTGACCACCGGAGGACTATGCGAACTGATGATGGACCGGGAAAGATAAAATGCATGTGCATTTTCTAATCACTTAAGTGGCCTGAAAAGGTAATGAAGAAATATAACAGGGCTAGAATAAAAAGGATTTTCCACCCTAACAGCTAGATTTATGAATTTTTGACCCTAGGGTTTGAGCCAGAAACATGGAAAAATTGTAGAGACCAAAGGGAAATTGACCAGAAGCCATGGAAATTATTTTAGGTGCTAATAGTGGCTCTGTCTAGGGATGTATGCCTCTTGTAGGCATGGCAAGGATCCAAAAATTCTAGGAGAAGTAGACCACCCACTGGAAAAGAGACAGGGACCCTCCAAAGGAGGAAAAAACAAGAAAAATAGGAAAGGAAACACACCTATATACAAAGTGTACATGATTTAAAAGAAGCCTGAAGCTTCAAAACTTGCAATAGTTCTTTTCCCTAACAAAAATCTGGTTCTCATCTTCACAGAATAGAAACAAGCTGAGATTATCACTTTCATGCACCTTAAATAGGAAAACGCTGAAGGAACTACAACATGAATCACCTTCAATTTTGTCACCACATTCAGGAAGCTTACTGTCCAAATGAAAAGAAAAACACCCCAAATCTTTCAAACTATCAGTGAAAATGCTATTGGATCCATTCATATTAGAAGCTTGCATCTCCAAGGAGAAGACACACTAATCTTCATGCAAACATTGAGGAGACACATCATATGGGACATGATCATCAAACATAGGAGCATCTTGCATCTTGTCAGCATTTGACAAAACCAAAAATTGTTGGTAGGTGGGAAAGGATACATCAACATGCTCATCATGAGAACCTGAAGGGCCATCCTTCAATGGCTTAACAAAAGATTCAAAATCAAAAAAGGATTCAAAATCTATACAACTTTCCTAATCAGTACTCAATGCCATATCAGGGACATCTTCAATACTTGAAACTGAGTAGATACTGATGCTCTCACCATCTGATATATCATTTACAACCTGGTTGTTATCTGGTAATGCAGAAGTAGAAAAAGAACTAGAAATACACTTGTCAAAGTCAAACCCTACTGACTCATGCTCTCGGTCAAAATCAATGTGTGTTGGATGTGAGAAATCAGAGCTATCCCTCCCTAAATACCTGAGATATTCACAAGATAGGAGATCTGAAATTTTTTCACTATGAAGTGAACAACTATCCTCAAGAACATCCTCCTCTAATATACAATCATCAGAAACATCTTCATTCATCCAATCCTTTTCTTCATTTGACTGACTGCATAAATTTTCTGCCCCATATTGAGAAAAAGCATCACTCTCATGGTTATAAGAAAGAGTGTCAGCACTTGACACATCTCCTTCATAAGTTCCATCATTCTCAATAATAGTACTATTAGACACAACCCCAAATGCATCTTCAAAATCAAGATCAACATCATTAAGTACCCAATCCCTGATATGCACATAATGCTCCTCCCACAAAGGGGCTGGCCAACTGGTTGATTTAGGAAAACAAAGCTCCAAAAATAAACCAATGAACACTGACTCTAAAAACTCAATACCCCCCAGAAGATCATCATATGCATCACAAAAATTCTCATAGAACAAAGGTATTGACAACTCCCTTCTACCTCCTACCTTCAATCTCATCAATTATATGCAATCCCTCTATATGCCTTGGTCCAATAATGCAAGCTCCTCTTCAAGCTTACCCATCATAACCTAATGTAGTACTTCCATAAAATTTTTCAAAGATGCAACTGATAACTTGAAGTATGAAAACCTCTATTCACACCTCATTTCTTTTATTAGTGCTTGATCACTTAATAAGGAAACATTTCCAAACATGAAAGTATGATACCTGGAAGTTCTGCAGTAGAAAAAATTTGTTGACTGGAAGGCAGGGTAGATCTAGAGCTCATCTTGAAACTCCATCAAGTTCTTTGCTATGTAGAGCCACCACATCCTTGAAGAGGAAAATTTTGTACCTTTTGTGTCTTCTTCCAATCAACCAAGAACTTCACCAGGCCTCACTATTTATCAGGAACTGCATTGATCAAATAGAGAACTCAGAGTCACCACTCAACACTTAGTGAGAAGATTTAGCAAATGTTGTATTTGTTTATTTGACTCTTTGATCTTTCAACCAAGACTCTGGGATGATCCAGCCAAGCAAGGAAGCTTTCTATCTTTTACTTCTTCCCTGGTGGAGTTGCCAATTTTTTGGTGTTTCAAAATGCTTATGCCAACTAGGGCTACCAATATGCCTTAAGACTAGTATTAGGAATGGTTAGTTCCAAGTATGAGAGCTCTGCAAGACAACTGGACCAACTATAGGGACAAGACTACCCTCTACACTTTTGGCTCTACAAAACCAAGGTGGGTGTACCTAATCCAGTATCTTATGGCATTTTAGGACTTTAAACTAGATTGAACAAAGTAGATGATAGAAAGAGACTACTAAAAGTTAACCAAGCATTCATTGAATCTCCATTGCTATGAAGGGTATTACTACTATCAACCAAACAATAATTAACATTTGAAATGGTGTTGATATATGAAGATGGAAAGAAGTAAACAAGAGCCAATCAAACATTGAATTCAAATGAATATACTAATCCCTGATCAGTGCCATTATCCATTGGGTAGATCTCAAATACAGACATTGAAACATGAACCAACTAATGTCAAAGACTCATAGCCATAAAAATAAACATTCCAACCCATCCACTACTTATAGTATCTTTCTGTAGACAAATCAAAATGAATCTATTCCCTATCTAAAGTATATTTCACTTGATCCCAGATCAAGAACTAAAGAAGAGAACATATGCAAAGGTAACCCTATGTAATGGATCAGAAAATCCAGAATTCACAAGATTGACACCAAGGAGAGACTTGAAAGCTTGAAATAATTATATTAAGTATGATGAGTCATGTACATGTTCAAAGTAGAAAAGAGAGAAAACCACTTCAATAACTTATAAAAGACTACAAGGAAATTCTATTCAGTCTACATACAATATGTTACAACCTGCTACAACCCCCCTGGAACTGACCTAGATCAGAACACTTTAAATGATCTTGAAAAATCCCTTTATAGGAACAAGGATTGCAACAAGTAAAGGATCATTTAGGGAAAAATTAGGTCTACAACAACCACTCTGAACAAGAAAAGAAAAACTACAGAAAAGCCTAGAAATCTGGAAGAATCAGATCAAATCTGATGTACAAATATTTGGCTTCATAATCAAGGCCTACTGCAATTACAAATTCAATCAATTTCTTGTAGTATACAAGACAAAATTTAATGCTAGAGCCAACTTTGAAAAATCTTGCATGTACAGGTCATGGAAATCTCTGACAAACACCAAACCCCAGCCACTTGTAGTCAAATATCAATCCTTTACATTTACTTGGCAATGCACCCTAGGATGGAAAAATCAAATCAAGATGGCCACCTATGTCCCCTACATTATTCTCCAACTGCAAACATCCTACAAAAGATCAATTTGTAAAAACCCATTTGTCGCAAATGACCAACCACTTTAAACCCTAGCAAAAAACTCTGCAAAAGATTTGAAATTTGAAAGACAATGGCTAACTGATCAGTTTTAAAAACACAGCCATTGATCCACCCAATTGTCAGTAGATTGGGCAGTTCACACTAATTGCATAATAGTCACGAACCCCTGAAAATTCCTTAGCCATGCTAGCAGTCAACAACCAATGAAAATTGAGCACACCAGTAGTAAATGACATGCAGACCCACCCACTGTAAGCCTTTAAATCAGACAGCTATCTTAAGATTGCATATCCTAGAAAGATTCTATGTGAACATAAGACAACCGTAGATCTCTTCCTTATTGCCGTCACCTTTAGAATCTGGCCCCACTTTGTCTCAACCAATCGGGAACTGCCAAATTGGACATGTCAACAGGCAGAGAACCCCACCTCATACTATTTCATCCACCTCTACATCAGATGGTTGTCACTATATAGCGATGCTAAACTTCGTGCATCTCACCTTAATGGTATAACGACAACCACAAGATCTTGCTATACTTTAACCATCTAGGAAATAGGCCCTACTAACACCATCCCAGTCATCAACTGGCTGACCAATCAAAATAAGAAAAATTAGCACACCTGGCAACACAGTCCCACTGCATCTTTATCTCTTTCACCAATGAAAATCATGCACGTCAGCTCCAACTGTCAGAGGACCCACCCTTTGTCACCTAAGAAAAAGGTAAAATCAATGGCTGGCATAAGATCTCGTAGCTCTGACAAAACCCATGACAACTTACACCAACCATAGATCTTCTATGGATGTTAGGACCCTCAAGGACACATTGGGAACCAGGTCCCACTGACACTTGCCAAATCATCAGCGCCTCGACCAATCAGGAAAAAGCATGTCAGCACTATGTGGCATATTGGACCCACCTTTATTTGGCCTTAATATAATAGAAGATGGGATGGCTGTTGCATGATCTCAAGGGGAAGGAATAGTCCATGAGATCATGTGCCCACCATTAGATTGAAAAGGGACTGAGATGCTGGGCCCCACTGACCACGCGAACACACGACCAAAGAAAATGAAACCACCAGCGGAGTCACAAAATGTTAAGGGTTAAACCACTGGGAACATGAGACCATGTGACCACTACAGTCATTGAATCATTGAAAAGAAATGTTGACCGCTAGAGGACTATGTGAACTGGTGATGGACCAGGAAAGATAAAATGCATGTGCATTTTCTAATCACTTAAGTGGCCCGAAAAGGTAATGAAGAAATATAACAGGGCCAGAATAAAAAGGATTTTCCACCCTAATGGCTAGATTTATGAAATTTTGAACCTAGGGTTTGAGACAGAAACATGGAAAAATTGCAGAGACCAAAGGGAAATTGACCAGAAGCCATGGAAATTATTTTAGGTCCTAACAGGACCTTCCTAAGGTCTCTAGGAAAGAAGATTTGAAAAGTTGCTAAAATTGTTGTAAAAGTTGCTTAGTAACTTTTGCAACTTTGAAACGTTGCTCAATGAAAAGTTGTCCTAAAGCTATAATAGGCTTAAGAGGACTCTAAAAATTCCATAAACCTATCTTAGGGCTATATAAGTTAACCTTAGACCAAATCCCAAGGTTGGTCATTCTACTGTACGGAAAATAATTTCTGGAAGTGTGCATAATGCTTAGGTTTGTAAGAAGTTTAGTAAATAGTGAATTCAAGAGAGTTTCCATGAATTAGATTTTGATCAATGGTATATAGTAGATGTTAGTGTGTTTGTTTACTTTCAAGTTCAGAAATTATTTTAGTCTTTCTTGTTCATTTCTTTATTATAGTTTAAATCTTTGTATTAGCACTACTCACTGGTTCATACCAGGGGAGTTGTAGACATAGGGATCTAACTCACTATCCCACTGCTCATTCTATATAGCCTTTTGGGAATAGTGAGTAGAATCCATGAGTGTATCATATGTAGAAAGAGGGGACCTAGAAATCTTGCTAAATTTTTTTAGAGTCAAGCCCTAGGTAAGCCATGGTGAGCCCGACTAGGAAGGACTAAGCCAAGAAGAATGATATGTTGCAGGGATGAATAGGAGAATGTGAATTAGTGTTTGGACACCATAGACATGATCATTGAAAAGATATTTATGCAAGGAGAGGGTGTGATCAATCCATTTGGTCACCCAAGAATAAAGAACATTTCATGCAATCAGTAGAAGCCTCAAACTCTACCAAAATCACATATATTTGGTTAGGGGATTGTATGGCCTGGAGAAACCCTAAAACATAAAAAATCCATGAGAGGTTCACCACTATTGTAAGAATCAATTTTTTTTTTGAAGGGTCATTTGGAATAAAATAGGTGAAAGACCCTACTTTCTCAGAGAAGGAGGCCTAATTGGGGCTCTCCCTTGTAGCCCTAAATAAAGAAGGAAGTGTGGGATCAGTAAGTGGGATTGGAGAAGTAGGAGTTCAAAGAAATCAAATGGAACCACATAAGACATTTTCCAACACCTCCTCATCTCTACAAGTTCCTATGTTCATTTGGAGGTGGTGAGCCCTTATCCTAGTTTAAGGGTCAATGTATGCATGGAAGGAGTAAGCACCAATAATCATGTTTTGTATTAGTAGGAGTGAATTGGTAGTTTGTTTGGGGTTGAAGACTAGTGGATTGAACCTTTGAAGGAGTCCTAAAGGTCATTTGTGTCATTTGAGACACTAAGGGGTCACTAGGTGGACCTAGGCAAGGGCTAGTGATTGGCTCTTCCAACCTCCCTATCATATTGGTATCAGAGCCCCAATTTTTTTTGGGATTGCATAGTGCATATTAGAGTGTGAATGTAGTAGGTCTTCAAACATGGTGAATAATATGGATTTAGACAAGAAGGTTGAGGACCAAGAAGAGGACAATAGGTTGCTAAGATAAAGAATAGCCCAATTGGAACAAGCATTGGGTGAAGTATAGATCAAAATTGAAAAAGTCAGTGATAAGTTGGATTGGAGAGAAGAAAAGGAAAAAAGAGATTTATGAAGAGGACAAGAATCCAGAGCTAGAACCTATGCTGCATGAAGAAACCCTCTTGAAAGATTTGAAAGTGATGCAAGAGAATCTCAGGTCCTTGGCAATCCTATGTCACCAAAAAAAACACAAGTTTAAGTTTTCTTGTGTTGCTCGGTTCCTTCTTTAACTGAGTTGGCTCGGTAGTTTTTCAGTTTCCTTTGTTAACCGAGTTGGTTGGTTATTTCCATGGTGCTCGGTTATCTCTTCCTAGCGCTCGGTTATCTTTTCTTACTGAGTTGTTTGTTTTAGTTTCCTATTGAGGCCAACCTATGCAGTTAATAATGGTCATGGATTTAATGTTGGTATCTATCATTGGGAAGCGTTTGGACCTAGATCTGGTCATTCCTATTTTCAAGTTGACTATACTATCATATATGACTAGATATAGTGTTGTCATTATGGAAACAAAGTTATATAGATTTTTGGAGTCAGTGTACATTATCATAAGGTCAGAATATGGCTAAGTATAGAAGACTGGATAGTTAGCTAGTAAGTGTGTATTCATGCTAAGTATAAGAATGCATGATCAGATGAGATAGTATGATGAAGATATAGTCAGTTTAAGTGGTACAGATAGTGAACACCAGAATAGAACAGAGTATGCAGCTGACTGTTAGTATTTTGATTAGCGCTTATAAGAAATTTTTTTAAAGGCTATGCTCCTATTGTAATTAGGTTGTAGACATGTAAAAATATTTGTTTGTAAAAATGGTTGAGCCAATTCACTTGGAAGTATTGTATGTAAACGGTTATAGGCCGACCTAGTTAATTGTTCTATTAGCGCATATAAATATAAGATGTGCCTTTGTAATAAAGGATGGAAGTGGATATATAGATAAGATAAGTAGAGCAGAGACATGTAAAGTGAAGATAGAATGAGTTAGAGCTTTATAAGGGGCTAAAGCATTAGCACACAAAAGGAACTAATCAGACAAGCAGTGTCACAACACCAGTTCATCCAGCAAATATAGTGTATCTGAGATCTGAAGGTTGTAGCCTTCACCACTTGAGCAGTGAGCTCTAGGACAGTGTGTCCCCACACCTAACAAGGTTATTGTAAAAGACTCCTAACAGGGTCTGACCTTTGACCAGGTCACTATACTAAAATAATTGTAAAGAAAAACTCCTAATAGGGTTGCAGATCTTCTAACAAGGATCATAAAACACTAGTGCAGTTCTTAGTAGGTGTCAATTCCCACCAGAGTTTTTACCTATTTGGGTTGCCCCATAACCATATTGGTGTTATGTATTGTGATTGTTTATCTTGTTTACATTGATGTTTATTTTAGTACTTAGGCAATCAAGTTAAGATTCAAGAGTTAAGAAAAAGTAAAGATATAGTGAACATTGATTCACCCCCCCTCTTAGTGTTCCCATTCCTAACAATTGGTATCAGAGCTCTGATCCTCTGAAGAGAAGTTTAACCACTTGAGGAGATCAATAGGTTCAGAAGAAGAAAAACATCTGAAGAAGAATCTTATGGTAGCTCTTGAAGACCTTGACAGATCTGAGAAAGAGGTTGAAGAACTAAAATTGAAAATTAGTGGTGCACAAGTTTTCATCAAGAAGCTAAGAAAAGATTTGAAAGATTGTTCAAATAGTGATTTAGGGAAAATGGTCAAAAAGCTAAATGAAGAGAGCACATCTTTGAAAGATTAGATTTGAAGAATTGGATGAAAGTCTATGCAACAATCAAGAAGCCTATGATGAGTAGGTCAAAGAAAACAAATAGCCAGATGAAGAGCTAAGGAAAGAAAACATGAAAATCTTGGAGTTAGAAAACAACAAGAAAAAGGTAGAATCTGAATTGATTGAAGCCAGGAATCACATTGAAAAATTACACACAAGCAAGGATCTGATAGAATCTCAATTATATGTACAAAAGCTAAAAGGAGATACTAGCAGTATTGGATTCAATGAAGCACAAAGTCAGATTGATGACATGGGAGAAAAGATGAAAGCACCAAAAGACACTACAGATGCTAAAGAGATTGGAAATTAGACTAAAGATAATGTTGAACCATCTAAGGATGAGCGCAAGCTAGTAGACCAAACTTGTTATGCCTATAACAAGCATGGACATATTGCAAGGGATTGTAAAGAGGTAAGACCTTTCAATGGCTATTGTTATTCATGCAATAAATTTGGTCATAGAGCTATGAATTATAGAACAAGTCAGAAGAACAAGAATCAGCATAATCAGAGAAATCAAAATCAACCAAATGCAAGAAGTTCTCAGAGTATTACATGTCAGATGTGTAATTATAATGGTCACTCAACTAGATAGTGTAAAATGGTAACCCATATCAATGTGCCAAGAAATATAAGGCCTCCAGTTATTTGTGACTCTTGTAACAAGGATGGACACATCTCAAAGTTTTGTAGATCAAGAACAAAAAGTTAGGAAAGCCCTAAAAAGCCAGAAGTATCAATATTGAATGAAGGAGAAGTCAAGTTTGTGAAAGCTACAGAAGATGCAAGCTTGATTTGGATAGAGGAAAAGAAGGATAAGGTTGATGAGTATGTATTGGATGCATCCACAATGGACACACCCTCTACATCTAGATGAATGACTCTCAGGGTCATAAAGGGAGCTAATTTAGCTGTAGACCCCTATGTAGTTAGTATACTCACCCTTAGAGTATGCACCTTTGGTTTTAACATTTTAGAGACTATTTGATGCTATGTGCAAGAGTGCACTGCCTGATCGATTACAGGATGGAAGTTGGAAATTCTCAGTCAAATTCTAGTTTATGCGGCAAGCATTAATGGCATAAATTTCACTTTATAGTTTATAGAGACTTACAGATCACTCATTGCATTTGAGATAGAGATATTGGAGAACATAGAAGCCCTAGTAGTTGGATTGTGAAGTGTTGGAGCTTGATTTACCAGCAAAGAAGTGTGATTGATCAATTGCGAAGCCCTAGTCTGATGTGATGATTAAAAAGTCTTTGAAAACTGATTTGAAGCGTTAACCAAGTAAGTCATGGCTACACCTATTATTTTTGATGTTGTGGAAAGGAAGATATATGTTTTTAAAAGGAACCCTTTTAAGTCCACCTTAGATGACCTAGAAGGTGCATTTTCAAGAACCCCTATGGGTATCATGCATGTTGAAGACATTCGTGCATATATATACTGTAAGAAGGAACTAGTTGGACTTGATAGAATAAGGTCACACCTTGAGTCCATGATGAAACTAGACAAAACATTCCTAGATAAGTTTGCACATTTAGAAAACCATCCCATTATTGAGTATGCTATGCAATATGAGTTTTATGAATATGAGTGGATCAAGATATTACTAATTAGGATTCATGATGACCTATTTTGGATAGGTAAAGTGCTAGTTAGAATCATAGGAGAACTCATTCATGAAATGAAAGGCCTTTATAAGACAGGTGCCATTCTTATAGTGGGCAAGGATGTGAGGAGATTAGTTGAATAGGCATGTAAGTCTAGAAGTGATAGGCATGGTATGACAATTGATCCTATTGAAGAGAAAGACATAAAATTGATGTCTATGATACTAGGTTATAGGTTTCAACACACCAATAGTGTGAATAGTGTGTCCGCAGCCACTATTCTTACAATAATTAGACTTGTTAGAGAAAATGGAGAGTTCAATATGAGTGAGATCTTTCGCACATAATTGATTGATAACATTAGAGCCATCAAGCATGATAAGACCAAAATATTTAGGTTTGGGTCTCTAATCATTTACATGTACTTTCGTATACTTGGACAGGTCTCAGATTTTTACTTAGACAAAAGTATGCCTAGAATGCCTCAAATATCTCTTAAGGCGATGCAGGAGCATCCTAGGATTCTTGGCAATCCTGTATCAACCAAAAATATGTTTTTCTTTGAAGGTAGATTGTTAGTTTTGATCTTGGTTTGGAGAGTTCTTTCTCGGTTTGGGAGACTGGTTGCTCGATTTATGTGGTTACTGGGGTGCTCGGTCTCTAAAGAATGCTCTATAACTGAGGGCATCAGTTCTATAGCACTCGATAATAATTGTGTTCCTCATTCATGCCTAGCTTGGTTAGTTGACTGGTCCTCAGTTATTTCTTTTGTTTCTCAGTGTTCTTGCTTACCGACGGGATTGTTTGGATGAATCAGCTTGGCAGACTAGTGCATTTAATTTGGGTTGCACTCCTCGAGTTATGGATTGACCGTTTGACATGTGGGGACCTAAATCTAGTGTGTTGCACTCTTCTATGTGGATTTGATGACCATTTGGGGCCATCTTTGAGAGTTTATTTATTTTGTATGGCTATGTGAGAGTTGAATGATGTTTTAGCATTTAATATTTGTTTATAGAGATTTATTGTTTCATCAGCTAACTTGTGGTTGGGAATCGGTATTTATAGGATGCTTGGGTAGTTGTTTAGGGCATCAGATTTTGGAAAGGAAGGTTAGTAGCTTGCAAGCTTAGGAACAGGAAGATTTCTTGGAAGTGTGAGTACAAGTTTAGATCTTTCCTGGGTGCCTACTAGTGTGCTGCCTATTGCAGACCTGGACTAGCTGGATGTTGATGTTGGGGAAAAGATTTGGATCCTATGAGATCTTGTAGACTATTACTTGCTTTGTAATTGGTCATAATTGGGAAGGCCTTACAGCCTGGCACATTGCATGTAATTGGTTTTTTTATGAATAAAGACTTCTGTTTCATTGCAGATCTATTGTTCTTGTTGTGTATTTCCACTGCATATTGGTTTGACTGCAAGGTCGGTCAGTCCTTAATTGGATCCACCTATCTTGACTGCATTAAGTGGTATTAGAGTGAATTTTTTTCCTATTTGAGCAAAGTCTGTTCCTATTGGAGCCAAGTGGATCTTGTGTATCTAGATCTTGATTTGCAGATGCCTTCGAGGAGAAATCATGAGATCTTTGAAGAAGAAGAAGCTACTGGTGAATTTTGTCTTAATGATTTTAGGGCTTTGCAGAAACAAGTGCAAGACATACAAGAGGAATTGAGAAATAAGAAGCCTACCTTGAAAGAGGATAGTGATGATGAATCTAAGGAAGATCATTTTGAAGAAGTTGTAAAAGAAGCTAGAGATTCCGAAGAGAATGGAATTCTAAAAGCTATGACTAAGATTGGGAAGAGACCTAAGATTAAAGTTTTTGCATTTGCTCAAAGTCTTAGGCCTGAAGAATTGATTGATTGGATCAATGAGATTGATGAATACTTTGAGTATGAAGAAATAGAAGATCCTAATAGGATTAGATTTGCAAAGACTAAGTTGAAAGGTCATGCAAATATTTGGTGGAGAGAAGTTTAGTTGGAAAGAGGTAGAAGAGGAAAAGAGAAGATCACTAAGTGGAACTAAATGGTGGACAAGTTAAAGAAGAAATTCATTCTGGTGGATTATGAATTGGATATGTTTAAGAAGATGCAATCTTTGAAGCAGACTAAAAAATCGGTACAGGAGTATACCAAGGAGTTTTATAGAATCCTGATTAGGACTGGTCATTCTGAAGCTGATAAAGAAAATGTTGCTAGGTATGTCTATGGTTTGAGACCTAGTATTTAGGAAGAATTACTTACTATGTGGATGACAAAAATAGGTGATGCTTATCAGATGGCATTAAAGATTAAAGAGAAGCTGAATAGGAAGTATGAAGGAAAATAGAATAGTAGGAACCAAGGTGGTAAAATTGGTGAGACTGTTGCTAAGAGTAGTGTGACAGAGAACCCTAAGCTTGAGGTAGGATCTGGCAATGGTCAAGTTACTAAAAATGTTGGATAGAGAGAAAGGTGGAAGAGTGAGTTCATCGACACTTTCTATAACTGTGGTGAAGCTGGTCATAGAAGTTGGTAGTGTCCTAAGAAAAGAGTTTCATTAGCTACTGAAGAAGACATTGAGAATGTTCCTAAGAAGGGTGAGACACTTATCACTAGGAGATTAGCTGCATGTGTTCATGAACTAGTACAAAGAAGGAATTTGTTCAGAACCAGATGTAAGTGCAAGGATAAGGTATGTAATGTCTTAGTTGATGGTGGCAATCCTAAGAATTTTTTTTCAGATGAAATGGTTAGTAAATTGAATTTGGAAATAAGGAAGCATCCCAATCCTTATCAGATTAGTTGGATACAAGATGTTTCTAAGGTTAGAGTTGAAGAAAAATGCTTGGTTAAGTTTCAGATTGGATCTTAACATGATGAGATATTATGTAATGTGTTGCCTATGGATGCTTGCCATTTTTTGCTTGGTAGACCCTGGCAGTTTGACATAAATGTTTTGTTTGATGATCGTGCTAACACCTATGTGGTTAGGCATGAAGGAGCTTGGCATAAGATAATACCTTTATAGGAGACATGAGTTAATGGATGTGGATTTATCAGGTGTTTTCCTTATGACAAACCTCAGGAGCAGAAGGTTGATGAACCTATTCTTATTAAGTCTAGTTTGAAGGAGAAGGAGAAGGATATCTCTGAAGAGTTTGTTGAGATTAAGAAACATATGGTTTTTCTAGAAGAGATGGTTTAGAAAATGGTGACATTTATGACATAGAGAGATGCAAATGATACTAAGTTGATTGAGAAGTTTGGAGAGGATGAACCTTACTGAGGCACTAAGGTGGTTGGTAGTGGTCAGATTTAGTTGCTGTCAGTTGCCAACCGAGGAAGTAAGAAAAGTGGAAGATAGAAAGAATTTTTTCATGAGACAGTGAATGAAGTGAAGACTACTTGGGATGAAGGACAAGAAGAAATATGGGTGAAGAATAGATTCAGCATACCTGTTCTGATTCCCTTGAGGTGTTCCTGATTTCCTTATGAGAAAATCTTTCTTACCTGGGGTGTCTGATATAGGAGCATCCTAGGATTCTTGGTAATCCTGTATCAACCAAAAATATGTTTTTCTTTGAAGGTAGATTGTTAGTTTTGATCTTTGTTTGGAGAGTTCTTGCTCAGTTTGGGAGACTAGTTGCTCGGTTTATGTGGTTATTAGGGTGCTCGGTCTCTAAAGAACACTCGGTAATTAAGGGCATCAGTTCTCTGGAGCTTAGTAATAACTGTGTTCCTCGGTCATGCATGGCTTGGTTGGTTGATTGGTGCTCAGTTATTTCTTCTGTTGCTTGGTGCTCTTGCTTACTGATGGGATTGTTTGGATGAATCAGCTTGGCTGACTAGTGCATTTAATTTGGGTTTCACTCCTTGAGTTATGGATTGACTGTTGGATGTTTGGGGACCTAGATCTAGTGTGTTTCACTCTTCTATGTGGATCTGATGATCGTTTGGGGCCATCTTTGAGAGTTTATTTATTTTGTAAGGCTATGTGAGAGTCGACTGATGTTTTAGTATTTAATATTTGTTTATAGAGATTTATTGTTTCATCAGCTAACTTGTGGCTAGGAATCAGTATTTATAGGATGCTTGGGTAGTTGTTTAGGGCATCAAATTCTGGAAAGGAAGGTTAGTATCCTCTCAGCTTAGGAACAGGAAGATTGCTTGGAAGTGTGTGTACAAGTTTAGATCTTTCCTGGGTGCCTACCAGTGTGTTGCCTGTTGCAGACCTAGACTAGCTGGATTTTGATGTTGGGGAAAAGATTTTGATCCTATGAGATCTTATAGACTGTTACTTGCTTTGTAATTGGCCATAACCAAGAATTCCTAACAGCCCGCCACATTGCATGTAATTGATTTTTTTTTTATGAATAAAGAGTTATGTTTCATTGCAGATCTGTTGGTCTTGTTGTGTATTTCCACTACATATTGGTTTGGCTGCAAGGCCAGTCAGTCCTTAATTGGATCCAACCACCTTGACTGCATTATAAGTCATCTACTAAGAGCACATTGAAGGATTACATGGAGCTAGAATTGAAGACATTCAGGATCAAAATGTAGATGAGGTACAAGATACTAGAAAGTATTGTTGAGAAATACAAAGACATCATTTATTTTATGGTAGAAACTGACATACCATGTATGGAAGTAGTTGAGCCTAGAACAAAGTGGATCCATCCACTTGGTTATGAGGTAGAGGAACCAATCTTGGAAGCATATGCACAAGTACTACTTTCAGCACCTAAAGACCCTAATGAACCTATTTGGGGAACTTATGAAGAAAAGACAAGGGAAGTTGATGCAATTATAAATAGTACACCAACTAAGAGGAAAGCCTCTAAGATTACATCTAAGATACTCATAATTCATGGTGTAACATAGGCAGACCTATAAAAAGAAAGAGAAGAAAAGATAGCATTGGAGATTGACAGTGCATCAACAGTGGAAGCTAAGAAAGATGATCCTAAAATGAAGAAAATCAAGATTGAGAAGACTGATGACATAAAGGAAAAGGAGAGTAAATCTAAAGATATCCCTCCTATGCCCAAAGAGAAAATTGATCTGGATACCGCATCACCTCCAGAATACAAAAGAATGCCAAAGAGGAAGAAGGAAACCAACACAAGTCATCCATCCTCGAGGACTACTAGAAGTTTGAGGAAGAATTATCAAGCACCTCCTGAGGTAGGTTTCAGACCTAGTCTTCAATTTTTGATAACAAGGATCATTGAGGAAGGCAAAATTGATCAAATAGGGAAATTATATGAGAAATATAGTGAGGTTGATAAATCAAAAATTCATGCAATGATAATTAAACACATGCTCAAGTTCAAGAAGATAGTCCTAGAACTTAAGACAGTAATTCCAAATAATGTGTGGAACATCTTGGAACTCTTGAAAAGATAGGCTATTGAGGAGGATCTAAGAATAAGAGAAAATATTCTAGATGAAAGCCTCCCTGCATGTTCTTTAGAAGAGAAAACATTATTTTTAGATCTAGTGAAGTTGCACCTCATAACAAAGTTGAGAACATTGCACATAATGGATAAGAACTATGAGTTGGTAGCTAAAGAGATAGAGAAAGCTTTTGAGAGAGTCTTTCTAGATAGGCACATGTACCCACCTACTATGCCCAAAACTCAAGTGCCCAGTAAGGAATCCAAGCAGTTAGAAACCACCAATGTACCAGTAACAGGTCCTCAAGATTTGGTGCCTATAGTGGTAACACCTACAAAGGTAGTAAAGTCTGTGCCCATGACTGAGACACAAAAATATTACATAATCTTTATTGATAATGTAGAGATAGAAATGGCAGCCACGGATAAAGACTTGGATAAATTTGAGGAAGCCTTTGTGAGAAAACAAGAGGTTTAAATTATATGTAGTGACAATTCACCTAAGCTACAAGAAGAAGTGTTAATAGAGGATCTAACAGGTGAAGAAGAAGAAAAGAAAATAGAAAAAGCGATAGAAAAAGAAAAGGTAGAAGAGGAGAAAGGGAAAAATAGTGAACCAATAGATGAGCCATCTATTGAATTACCAATCATAATAAAGAAATAAGTGATGGACAACACTCCTATCACTCCCATACCCTCATCATAATTGTTGTCAAGTTTGACACTAGACACCACAAGCTTGGACTCTTGGGGAGAAGAAGACTTGATTAAGATCAGTGTCATTGCCATGGAGAAAGAAAAAGAGAAGCAAGTGATGAGGAACCCTTTGTTTGTTGAACCAGTCAAAATTTTGAACAACTTTCTACCTTCAGACAAGAAAGTGTCTAAGGTTCATTCAGTTGATGATGTCAGTACCATATTGACAAACTTCAAGACAAACTTTTCTAGCTTCGAAGAATCCACATCCCAAGTTGCAGAAGAGAAATATATGAAGAAGAGATTGAGTGAACTAGTTGGAAACTTTGCACTTGACCTCAGTTCATTGAAGATAGGTCAAGAATCCTTGAAGGAGTTCATAGCTAAGGGAAGGAAGATCATTGTAGATTGTATGAACTAGGATAAGTTGTCTATTGATCACTATAAGAAAATTTTGGAAAGAGAAGCAATGATTGACAAAATAAGAAAACTAGTGGAAGATCCCTCCACCGATGTGAACATGTGTAACAATGTGTACTAGGGGTAGATAAACAAAATAGAAAAGGCTAAGAAGGAGATGTCTAAGATAAGGGCAAGGCAAACATAGCTCAGGAATGCTCTTGCACCCTCTCTAGATGTACTTAATCAGAACATCAAGGAGATCAATGCCACTATGGTGACATATGATAAAGGTCTGAGTATAGACTTGAAAAAGATGGAGAAGCTGACATATGCCTTATGTGCCCATCTATAGATTGTCAATACACTGATATAATTTTGGAAATAAGAGATCCAAACCTTACAGATAGCATATCTAGATGTACTTTCTTTGTAAGTACTTGTAGATACACTTTTTTGAGCACCTTTTTCATTAATGGGGAGTATTGTATGTAGAATATGGAGTATTATATATGATGTAAAGAAGAAGTATATTATAGAGTATAAGGGAGATATAAGTTAGAGTATATATTAAAGAACTTTGTATAAGGGTACAGTTAGTAACTTCACCATATTCCTTTGTTGCCATTAATGACAAAGGGGGAGATTGTTGGAAAGTTGACTATACTATTGTATATGACTAGATATAGTGTGTTCATTATGTCAACAAAGTCATACATATTTTTGGAGTCAGAGCACATTATCATAAGGTTAGAATATGGCTAAGTATAGAAGACTGGATAGTTAGCAGATCACTAGATGAACATAGCTTTAGCGCACGTGCGTATGACTGAGTTATGGTATGCACCCTTGAATTTAAGCTGCTAAGTGTGTATTCATGCTAAGTCTAAGAGCACATGATCAGATGAGATAGTATGACAAAGATACAGTTAGTTCAAGTGGTATAGATAGTGAACACCAGAACAAAATAGAGTATGCAAATGACTGTTAGTATTTTGATTAGTGGTTATAGTAATGTTTTATAAAGACTATGCACCTATTTTAATTAGGTTGTAGACATGTAAACATATTTTTTTGTAAACATGCTTGAGCCAATTCACTTGGAAGTGTTGTATGTAATCGGTTATAGGCCGACCTAGTTAATTGTTTTGTTAGCACATATAAATATAAGATGTGCCTTTATAATAAAGGATGGAAGTGGATATAGAGATAAGATAAGAAGAGAAGATACATGCAAAGTGAACATAGAATGAGTTAGAGCTTTAAAATGGGCTAAAGAATCAGTGCACAAAAGGAACTGATCAGCCAAGCAGTGTCACACCACCAATTCATCCAACAGATATAGTGTGTATGTGAGATCTGAATGTTGTAGCCTTCACCACTTGAGCAGTGAGCTCTAGGACAGTGTGTCCCCACCCCTAATAGGGTTATTGTAAAAGACTCCTAATAGGGTTCAACCTTTAACCAGGTGTTTTGATTGTTTATCTTGTTTACATTGATGTTTATTTCAGTACTTAAGTAATCAAGTTAAGATTCAAGAGTTAAGAAAAAGTAAAGATATAGTGAACACTGATTCATCCCCCCTCTTATTTTTCCCATTCCTAATAGTTCCTTCTATTAATGGTGGATCTAAAGGCTAACTTGTTTCGTAGCCTCTTGTATATAATGTAATCTTTGGTTGTAGTTTAGGGGAAAAAAAGTTTAGATAGAAGATATAAGTTATAAGATTGAAGATAGTTTTAGATCCTCACATGTTGGAGGACTATTGTACTTGAATTATAATATCTGGCAATAATCGGGAAGGCCTTACAACCCAGAATGTATGAATCAATCTAAAGAAATATAAGGAGTTGATCTGCATTCTCTCTCTCATTTGTGTGTTATTTCTTTCATGTGTGATCTCTAAAAGGGTAGATCTAGATTAGGGTGTGCCTTTGGCCCCTATCTATATCCTCCCTTGCACCAGGTGGTATTAGAGTTGTGGTGAGATCTAGATCTAGATTTGCGAATCTAGGTTTGAGGGTTCCTTCTTGTCAAACCCTAGTTGATTTGTTGTGGGGTAGTAGATTACGATATGGCATGCAATTTTAGAGGGTTTCAAGATGGTTCATGGGAGGTGAGATGCAGATCTAGGATTAGAAAACATGTTGAGACAACTTGTTGCTAGATTAGAAGTTGTTGAGACAGCCCAATGAAGAGGAAGACATCTAGAAGATGTTAGTGATGATGAAGTTGATGAAGAACAAGGTGATGTAGAACCTACATTAGTGATGGATCAAGGTGAGGAAAGACTATTGAAGGATTTGACAAATCTGAAGTCTACACCAAATTTCAATCCTCCTTAGTATAGTGGAAAATTGGATTTGGATGAATTGGTGGACTGGATCACTGAGATGGAAAAATACTTTGAGTATGAAAATGTTCCTGAGGAAAAGAAGGTGAAAATTGCAAGCACAAAGTTGAAGATTTATGCATGCTTATGGTGGGAACATCTGTAGTTGGATAGAAAGAGGAAAGGAAAAGACAAAATTAAGGTATGGAATAAGATGATGAATAAATTGAAAGGAAATTTTTTACCTTGTGATTATTAGATTAACCTAGTTAGGCAAATGCAAAGTTTGAGGCAGAAAGATAGCTTAGTAAAAGATTACACTGAGGAATTATATAGATTAGATATCAGATCTGGACATGATGAAGATGATGTGGAAATAATTTCTAGGTACCTGAATGGATTGAGATTTTCCATCCAAGAAGAAATCAATTTGGTTAAGTTGGAAAATATTGAAGAAGCCTATCAGTTTCCTTGAAAGTTGAGGAGAAATTGAACAAAAGACATGAGAAAAGACAATGAGGTAGAGGTGGTAGATTCCCTAGAGGAAGAGGTAGATCTTATGGTGAAAATAGTAGATCTGAACTAGAAAAGAAAAATTTGGATAAAGGCAAGATCGAGTGGAAATGTGAAAGTTCATCTAGAGGAAGAAGCAATAACTACCGAGGTGGTTATAACAGAGGTAGTTTCTGAGGAACTTGTTAAAATTGTGGAGAAGAAGGGCATAGATCATTTGAGTGTACACATGCAAGTAAGAAGGTCAGTAGTAGTAGAAATGCTTTGGTGCAAGAAGAGTCACCAAATGAACCTGAGAAGGAAAAGAACTTGATGGGAAGGAGAGCACTTTGGAGTGAAAGTAATAAGGAAGATCTGGTAAGGAAAAGTTTGTTCACAACTAGATGTAGAGTTTTTGATGAAGTATGGAAGGTAATCATTGATAGTGGAAGCTTAGAGAACTTGGCATCTAAGGAAATGGTTACAAAGTTGCAGTTGGAAAGGTTGGAACACCCAAAGCCCTATCAGATTTCATGGATCAAGGATGAGTATACACTCTTGGTAAGTGAAAAATGTTATGTGAATTTGAAAATTGGAGAGTAATATGATAAGGTGTTATGTGATATCATTCCTATGGATTTTTGTCATATTCTATTGGGTAGACCTTGGCAATATGATAGACATGCTATATATGATGGGAGATTGCATAAATATACTATTTGGGATGATGGGAGAAGAAAAATCTTATTACCTTTGATTGAAGAACATTATAGTAGTGTTTGTACATCTATGAAAGTTTTCTTGATGGAAGGAAGAAAGTTTGTTAAAGATTTGAAGAAGAATGATGTATGTTTTACTATGATTCTTAATAAACCAAGTAAGAAAATAGAGGATAACATACCTGAAGAGATTGATAAGTTAACTCACTGAGTATAGAGAGATCATTTATGATAATGTACCTAATGGTTTTCCATTGAAGAGAAGCATTGATCATTGTATGGATCTTATCCCTGGAGCTAGTTTACCGAATAAGGCACCACATTGGTTGACCCTACTAAGAATCAAGAATTGAACTGACAGATTCAAGAATTGTTGTAGGAAGGTTTGATCTAGGAAAGTTTGAGTCCTTGTGTAGTACAAGTTGTATTGGTACCTAAGAATAATGGGGAATGGAGAATGTGTATGGATTCTAGAGAAATCAATAAGATAATAGTAAAATATAGGTTTCCTATACTGAGAATGGATGACATAATGGATAGTTTGACAGGAGAAAAGTATCTTACCAAAATTGATTTGAAAAGTGGGTATCATCAGATCATAATTAGAGAAGGTGATGAGTGGAAGACTTCTTTTAAGAAAAAAGAAGGTTTTTATGAGTGGTTGGTTATGCCTTTTGGTTTAACTAATGCACCAAGTACTTTTATGAGATTGATGAATGAAGTTTTGTAGAAATTCTTAGGTAAATTTGTGATTGTATACCTTGATGATATTCTAGTATTTAGTAAGACCTGAGAAGAACATTTGTTGCATGTTAAACAAGTATTGCAGAGGTTGAAAGAAGAAAAGTTGCTGATAAATCTAAAAAAGTGTTCTTTCATGCAAGAGGAGATTGTATATTTAGGATTTGTGATTTCAGCATTTGAAAATGGATCTTGAAAAGGTTGAAGCTATTTTGAATTGGCCTACACTTGAGAATGCTAGTGAGGTAAGATCATTTCATGGTTTGGAAAATTTTTACAAAAAGTTCATTAGGAATTTTAGTTCAATTTGTAATGCTATGACTGAGACCATGAGAGGAGATAAAATAGAATTTAAGTGGACACATGGAGCTGATAAAATTTTTGAGGCTTTGAAGCAGAAGGTTGTTGAATTTCCTGTGTTAGCATTTATTGATTTTAATAAGGTATTTCAAGTAGAATTTGATGCAAGTGGTAGTGCAATAGGAGTTGTGTTGAGTCAAGAAGGTAAACCTATTGCTTTCTTTAGTGAAAATTTGAATGATGCAAAAATGAAGTATTTTTTGTATGATCAAGAATTCTATGCTATTGTTCAAGCCTTGAAGAAATGGAGACATTATTTGATACCGAGTGAATTTTTGTTGTATACCAATCTTAAAGCTTTACAATATTTGGGTAGTCAAAATAAGTTGAATCAGAGACATATGAAATGGGTTGAATATTTGTAAAGTTATACATTTGTGATAAAACATAAGAGTGGAGTCACAAATCGAGTTGTTGATGCATTGAGTAGAAGAAGATCTTTGATGACCGAGATGAAAATTGAAGTTCTTGGTTTTGATGACATGAGAGATTCATATGAATTTGATCCTAACTTTTTTGATTCATGGTGAAAGTGCAGAGAACCTATTCAAGATCAACCAAGTACTAAATGGGAAGAATATTTCATTCAAGGAGGTATGTTTTTTAAAGGTATTCAGTTATGTATACGAGAGGATCAATGAGAACTAATTTGATAAAGGAGAAACATTGTAGTGGTTTGGCTGGACACTTTGGTGTTTACAAGAAATTGAATTTTCTTAAGGAGAAAATTTTTTGGCCACATTTGTATAAGGATGTTCAGAAATTTGTGAAAATTTGTGGAATTTGTCAAGTTGCAAAAGGAGTAAGTCAGAATACTAGATTGTATACACCAATTTCTATTTCAAAGAAACCTTGTATTGATATCAGTACGGATTTTGTTCTTGTCTTACCAAAGAAAATAAGAGGTAATGATTCTATATTTGTTGTTGTGGATAGATTTTCTAAGATGACACATTTTATACATTGTAGAAAGACATTAGATGCAATACATATAGAAGATCTTTTCTTTAAGGAAATTGTCAGATTGCATGGATTACCAAGGAGTATCATCTCTGACTAAGACAGTAAGTTTGTTGGATACTTTTGGAAGACCCTTTGGAAAAAGTTTGGCACCGAGTTGAGGTATTTTTCTACATTTCACCCAAAGACTGATGGACAAACAAAGGTTGTGAATAGAAGCTTGGGTAATATTTGAGATATTTAGTTGGAGACACAATGAGTAATTTGGATTCTATGTTGGCACAAGAAGATTTTGCATATAATAATTTAGTGAATAGGAGTACTGGAAAAAAACCTTTTAAAATTGTAAATGGCATACAACCGAGAGGTATATTGCTGATAAAGAAAAGAGAAGTGCTGAAGGAGTAAAGTTTGCTGAGTTCATGACAACATTGCCTAAAGAGGTGAAACATAAGTTGGAGAAAAGTAATCAAAATTATAAAGATAGAGTTGATAGATCTAGAAGATATAAGACTTTTGCAGTCGGTGATGAGGTAATGGTTCATTTCAAGAAATGTAGATTTCCTATTGGAACATATGGAAAGCTGAAAATGAAGAAGTTTGGTCCTTGCAATATTTTGAGAAAATTTGATAGTATAAATACTTATGAGATTGAGTTACCTGATGACATGGACATATCACCTATATTCAACATTACTTATTTGTATGAGTACCATGAGCTGAATGAAGAAATGACAGTACCAAATGATTATCCTAAAAAATAGACAAAAGAAGTTGAAATTTTTTTGGAACAAAGAGTTGGTAGAAGTACAAGAGGAAAATAGTATATGGAATATCTAGTAAAGTGGAAGAAAAGACCTATTGAAGATAGTTTGTGGATTTCACAATCTGAGTTGGATTCAGCTTGGGTTGTACTTGATTCATGATTCAGAGAATCATTTCAAATAACTTGAGGTGTTTGATGCAGGAGCATCTCAGGTCTTTGGCAATCCTATGTCACCAAAAATAAACAACTTTGAGTTTTTCTATGTTACTTGATTCCTTCTTTGACTGAGTTGGCTTGGTAGTTACTCAGTTTCCTTTGTTAACTGAGTTGGTTGGTTAATTCCCTGGTGCTTGGTTATCTCTTCCTGGCACTCAGTTATCTCTTCTCACTGAGTTGTTTGTTTTAGTTTCTTGTTGAGGCTGACTTGTGCAATTACTTATGGTCATACATTTAATGTTGGTATCTATCATTAGGAAGTGTGTGGACCTAGATCTAGTTGTTCCTTCCATTAATGATGGATCTAAAGGCTGACTTGTTTGGTAGCCTCTTGTATATATTTTAATCTTTGGTTTTAGTTTAGGGGAAAAAAAGGTTCAAATAGAATATAAAAGCTAGAAGATTGAAGATAGTTTCAGATCCTTGCATGTTGGAGAACTATTGTACTTGAATTGTAATATCTGGCCCTAACTGGGAATGCCTTACAGCTTGACATGTATGAATCAATCTAAAAAAATATAAGGATTTGATCTGCATTCTCTCTCTCATTTGTGTGTTATTGATTCCATGTGTGATCTCTACAAGGGTAGATCTAGATTAGGGTGTGCCTTTGGCCCCTATCTATATCCTCCCTTGCACCAAAAATCCATGAGTGGGAAGGATCTAGAAGGGGTACCTTTATTCAATGACAATATGGAGGCAAATCTAGTCATGAACTAGATAGAGGGCATGGAGAACCATTTTGAATGTGATTGGGTCACTGATGCACAAAAGGTTAGGGTGGCCAAATCTAGGCTTAGAGGCTCTGCATTAACATGGTGGAAATTTATCAAAATCGAGAGAGAAAAGGAAGGCAAGAATCCATTCTCTAGTTGAAAGGGCATGGTGAGAAAAATAAGATAAGACTACATGCTAGATGACTATGAGATTCAATTCCATAAAAAGAAGTAGAGTTTAAGACAAAAGGACCTTGATGTGAATTCATATACAGAGGAATTTCAAAAGCTTTTCATGAGGTCAAATGTGTCAGAGGATGAAAGCATTAAAGTAGCTAGATATTTAAATGGCTTGAAGTTGAGTATTAAAGAAGAAATGACTCTTCTCAGTCCCAAGACAATACACCAATTTTATCAAATGGCTATCAAAATTGAAGACACAAGCTGAAGGAAACAAGATCAAACCTCCAAGAGTAGAGGTAGAGGAAAAGACCAAAGGGGACATAGAGGGAGCTACCAAGGTAGAGGAACTGAACAAAGAAGTCAGATAGAGTTCAAAATTGCAGAAAATAGTAGTGAGTCATCTTCTAGAGGGGACTTTGGTAGAGGTAGAGGAAACCAAGGAGGCTCCAATAGAGGTAGAAGTGCAGCCATGAGCAATTCATATTTTTCTAGGATGAAATTCTATAACTCTGGGCAGATGGAACACCCAGCCTATAGGTTCCTGAATAAGGCATTCTCTTCAAATGAAAAGAGATTTGCTTACACTCAAGAGGACACTTCAAGTGTCAAGTCACCAAAAGTTATTCATATTGAATCATAAATGGGAGAGAACCTCATGTTTAGGAGGGTTCTGATTAGATAACCAACAAAGGAAGAGCCAAGGAAAAGAAGAGCACTCTTTAGAGTGAAGTGTAAGGTCACGGGGAAATTTTTCAAGGTCATTGTTGACTCTGGTTCCATAGACAACATCATAGCAAAAGAGGAAATCAAGAAGCTCAATCTTCCCAAGGTACCTCATACCAATCCCTACAAGGTAACATGGTTAAATAAGGGACAAAGTATCCTAGTAAGTGAGAAAGCATGGATTAAATTTTCTATTGATGGGTATAAAGACAAGTTGTTGTGTGATGTGCTACCCATGGATGCATGCCACCTACTATTAGGAAGGACATGGAAATTTGACAAAGAAGCCATATACAATGGGAAGGACAATGCTGTCACTTTTAAGAAGGATGGAAGAACCTTCAAGTTTCAATCCTTGCGAGAAGAAGAAGGGGAGAAGTCCAAGTCTCCTAGTGTATTATTGAGTAGTGGGAAGGATTTATTACATGCACTCCAAGAAAGGGACAATGAAGGATATTCCATAGTAGTGAAGCCTAAGGAAGAGGATAAGTCTACTCAAGAAACACTACCAAAGGAGATTCAAGAGGTACTTGGTAGGTATAAGGATATTGTAAGTGATGGGACACCAAAAACCCTACTACCTAAGAGGTCAATAATTCATCAAATTAACTTCATACCAGGGGCATCATTACCAAATAAGGAAGCATACAAACTCACACTAGAGTAGAATCAAGAGGTGGCAAGACAAGTTCAAGAATTTCTTAATGAAGGGATCATAAAGAAGAGCATTAGCCCATGTGTGGTACTAGTGGTCCTAGCATCCAAGAAAGGGGGAAAATGGAGGATTTTTACTGATTCAAGGGCCATTAACCAAATAAAAATCATGTATAGGTTTCCCATACCTAGGATTGAGGACTTGATGGACTATTTAGGAGGAGCCCAATACTTCACCTAGTTGTATCTTAAGAGTGGTTACCACCAGCTTAGAGTAAGGGATGGAGATGAGTGGAAGATAGACTTTAAGACTGTTGAAGGGCTATATGAGTGGCTTATAATGCCATTTGGGCTTACTAATGCCCCTAGCACATTCATGAGGTTGATGAATGAAGTGGTAAAGAAGGATGCATGTAGATTTGTGGAGGTATATCTTGATGATACACTCATCTTCAGCAAGACAAAAGAGGAGCACCTAAAACATTTGGAGATTGTACTAAGGAGACTCCATGAGGAACAATTGGCAATCAACTTGGAGAAATGTGAGTTCCTCAAGAAAGAGCTAGTTTATTTGGGGTTTGTGGTATCCAAAGGTCAGCTAAAAATGGACCCAAGTAAGGTGGAAGCTATTACAAATTTTCCTACACCAACCATAGGGACAGAAGTAAGAAGTTTTCACAGTCTTGCTCAATTTTATAGGAAGTTCATAAGGAAATTTAGTGGCATATGTGCACCTATCCTAGACACCATAAAGGGTGGAGTGAA
Organism: Chamaecyparis obtusa; assembly: GCA_027943335.1. Classification (NCBI taxonomy): domain Eukaryota; kingdom Viridiplantae; phylum Streptophyta; class Pinopsida; order Cupressales; family Cupressaceae; genus Chamaecyparis; species Chamaecyparis obtusa. The sequence continues at coordinate 187,194 of BSBK01009236.1, read as the reverse complement.
GATGAAGTTTATTTGGACACTAGAAGCTAGCAAGCCATTTAAGAAGTTGAAGTAGCAAGTGGCAACACAACCCATTCTCCTACTGCCTAGTTTTGATAAACTATTCACATTGGAGTGTGATGCAAGTGGCATAGTAGTTGGAGGAGTGTTAAGTCAAGAAGATAGGCCCATAGCCTTCTTCAATGAGAAGTTTAATGAGGCTAAGAATAAGTATTTAGCCTATGAATTGGAGCTATATGCTTTAGTCCAGTCACTTAGGAAGTGGAGGCATTATCTCCTTCCTAAATAGTTTGTGGTGTTCATAGACAATCAAGCCTTGAGTTACATCAACACCCAAGAGAAGCTAAGTAATAGACATCTCAAATTGACGGAGTATTTGCAGGCCTTCACCTTCACCATCAAGAACAATAAGGGATATTTTTACAAGGTAGAAGATGCATTGAGAAGGAGGCTGCTAACAGTTAAGGAGGTTCAACTCCAAAGTATAGGGATAGATAGCTTCAAGGACATCTAGAAGGAAGATGAAGATTTCTCAGAGGCTTACAAGGCATGCTCTAATTTTCAAAGCCATTTTCATAGTCATTTGTCTGACTATACTTTGCAAAGTAGATTTTTGTTCAAGGGGAATCAATTGTGTGTCCCCAAGGGATCAATGAGAGAGAATCTGATTCAAGAAAAGCATAATGGTAGTTTTAGTGTCCCTTTTGGCATTAATAAAATAAAGGAGTTGGTACAAAGGTTCTACTATTATCCTAAGTTACCTAGGGATGTCAGGAGATATGTGGAGCAATGTGTGATATGTCTAAAAGATAAAGGAGGAGCTATAAATGTAGGACTTTATTAGCCACTACCCATTCCTAATAGGCCATGGGAATGTATTAGCATGGACTTCATAGTGGGACTTCCCAAGACAAGGACATGGTTCGATAGTATATATGTGGTGGCGGACCAGTTTAGTAAGATGAGTCATTTCATCCCCTACAAGACAACACATGATGCTAGTCACATTTCTCAACTCTTCTTGAAGGAAGTGGTAAGAATTCATGGACTTCCCCTTAGCATAGTCTCTAATAGAGATGAAAAGTTTATGGGTTATTTTTGGAAGACCCTATGGAATAGGTTGGGAACTAACCTATCATTTTTCTTAGCTTATCATCCTCAAATGGATGGCCAAACTGAAGTAATCAATAGGGTACTACATAAATTTCTAAGGTGCCTAACTATTGAGTATGTACAGACTTGGGATTTAGTCCTCCCTCAAGAAAAATATGCCTATAATTATAGTGTGAATAGAACCATAGGAAATTTTCCTTTTGATGTGGTTTATGGAATGCATCCAAGAGGTGTCAATGAGCTCATAGACCTAGGAGGTTCAAATTATAGGATTAGACATGCTGAAGACTTCTCCCAAATCATGAAGGAGGTCCAAGAACAAGTCAAAAGAACCTTGATAGAGGCAACTAAAAAATTGAAAGCCAAGGTAGATGAGAGAATAAAGGATGTTTAGTTTGCAATAGGGGACTATGTCATGGTACACCTAAATAAGGATTGGATGAAAAAAGGAGTACCTACTAAGATGAAAATGAAGAGAGTTGGCCCATGTTGAATTTTGGCTAAATATGGAACCAATGCTTATAAGGTGGATCTCCCACAAGACTTGTCTATTTCTCAAGTCTTCAATGTAGTAGACCTAGTCAAATATAAGGAATTTCTGGCTAAGATAAGTTAGAATATGCAGGAGGTACTGTCCGATATCAGTTCAGTGGCCTTACCTCCAAAGCCTAAGCCTCAATATGAGAAGGTACTTGAATCTAGGGTGAAGAAACAAACCAAGAACAATTTCTACATGGAGCACCTCATCCAATGGAAGGGACACCCTGAATGTAAATCCACATGCATAGAAGATGGTGACTTTAAAATGTCTGGCATCAATCCTTCTATCTTATCCTCTATTGTACCTTAAAGTATTTGGTTTAGAGGGGTAGTATGGTGTAGGAGAACCCTTTTTTCTACTTATTTTGTAAGCCATCTTTTGGATTTTTTTATTTCCCTAAGGTCATGTTGACCAAGTTGTGGAATCCACTAGGGATTTAGAGTCTATCTAGGTCCTAGGTTCTCATTGTGAGACTATAGTATAATGGTCTCTTGCTTAGTAAATAAAGGTAGATGATGTTAGGATGATCTCATAAGGTTTAGAGTGTGTGAATAATCCATTTTGGAGTTAAGATGGGGTCTAGAACTCCATAGGACCTTCTTAAGGTCTTTAGGAAACAAGATTTGAAAAGTTGCTAAAATTGTTGTAAAAGTTGCTTAGCAACTTTACAACTTTGAAAAGTTGCTTGATGCAAAGTTGTCCTAAAGCCCTAATCAGCTTAAGAGGACTCTAAAACTTCCATAAACCTATCTTAGGGATATATAAGTGAACCTTTGACCAAATCCTAAGGTTGGTCATTCTACTATATGGAAAACAATTTTTGGAAGTGTGCATAGTGCTTAGATTTGTAAGAAGTTTAGTAAATAGTGAATTCAAGAGAGTTTCCATGAATTAGATTTTGATCAATGGTATATAGTAGATGTTAGTGTATTTGTCTACTTTCAAGTTCTGCAATCAATTTATTCTTTCTTTTTCATTTCTTTATTATAGTCTAAATCTTTTTATTAGCACTTCTGTAACGCCCCACCAGGAAACCCAAGAGAGATTAACCTAAAACATGCTACTAATTTTGGTGATTTTTTTTTTCTAAAGTTAACATACAAGATAAACTCAGTTTAGAAGCAATTACCATTTACTCACACTAAACCAACAACTAACACATATTACAAAACTTGAGGGTCCCATGATGTAGAATTACTTAAGAACATACAAAACTAAAATAACATCAAAAAAAGATTCCATAACATAAATATTATAATTACATTATATAACAATAAAAACAATCCTCATGGACATCCATGAAATCTAAATAAACTCACATCCATTGCACATGTCATAGGGTATGTGGTAATCACTCTAGCAATAATAATACAATGTTTAGATTAGGTATCACATGTGATACTCCAATACAAGATTACATAATAAAGAAGATAAGTAAGGAAACATCAATGAAGCATCATAATGAATCCAATTGTAGAATCACCATCAAGCACTGACACAAGGATGTCGAATCTCAAATTTTAACGAATTACTACCACTCATCCATGTAGAACCATAAAGGCCTACCCCACCATGCTGAGGAGATAACAACAAACCCCAATAAGATAACCAATACCAAAGCAAGGTAAAAATGCTAAGAAAGAGGATTCCTAAAAGCTCTCTACTCAAGGTAAACAAAATATAGTGAAAGGTAAGACTCTCTAATCCAGAGGCAACTGACACATGTAGAATAACTAGACTATGCATAAGAAGGTCTCATCATGTACATCTAAACCTTGAGTTTTGTCCTGATAATCTCTCTAGATCCTGACACTCAAGTGACCATACATGGTTTCAATGACCTCTTGTATAGAAAAAGTCATCCACTATGCCAACACATACCTTTTAAAGGTGGTTGGTCATCATCTCTACACCCCATCTTATTTTGTACTAGCACTCAAGTATGGGTGAGGAAGCATATCTTATTAAGTTCATTTAAATACCCCTTAATTATATTAGGTTATCACTTGATTACTAATACTTACAATAAGTGATCCTGGAAGCCACTTGTGGACCCTAGTGTTTATTGTAAGCCACCTCCTTCTACATGTCTAGGTAAACTACCCTAGTCTCACAAATCTCACCTAGATCTAATCAAGTATACAACTAGGTAATCCCAGATCCAGTTTCACACAAAAGAACTAGAAATGATTACAAAGATACCATAAACAAAATACAAAGCATCTATAGCCCATATGGTCAAGTCAGGGTATAATTAGAAGACACACACACATAAAAACATAATGCTGAAAACATATCCAACTGACACATACCCCGACCTCTGTTTTCCCCCTAGGTCTTCTAGTGCCCGATATCACATTAAGAAAAGAAGACACTCCAGGAACGAAGAATACAACACTCACATCATAGTAAACTGGAATCTAACCAATAGGATGTAAAATTCCATAATGATCATAATTGAATTCAAGTGTAAAATCACATAGGTCTACTAAGAGAAACTAAACATAATATCAAAACAATGCCATAATTAAAATCATTCTCTATATACATCCAATAGGTTCTACAGAGCAAAAATGCCCAATCTTAGTAAAAACACAATTCCTTTACTTCATTTTCCAATTATCCTAATTAACAAACACACACACAGATATATATATATATATAGATATATATATATATATATATATATATATATATATATATATATATATATATATATATATATATATATATATATATATATATATATATATATATATATATATATATATATATATATATATATATATATATATATATATATATATATATATATATATAGGTCTAATTCAATACAAAAATCTAAATTTAGGAAATGAATTACATAAGAACATATTTTCGACATATATAAAAAATAAGAATGAGTAGACCCAAAACAAATAAACCAACTATTACTGTTTTTAAATAAAAACATTTATTAAATTAAATACAATTTCAAGTTTCAATAATAAAATAAAATTATTTTACTAAATACTAAATAACTAAAACTTTAATTAAATTTAAATAAGACCAAATTTAAATCAAATTAAATAAATATTAAAAATTAAATAACAAAATGATTTTTTTTTAAAATAAAAAAATAAGAAAAAGCATTGAGTGGGGGGGCGGGTCTCACGTGCCCCACCACACTCTCTATAGGCAGCCTCCCCACCCACGTAGGAAGGAGTACTGCTATGGCTGTACTCACTGCCCAAGGCAATGCGGTACTGCAACAGAAGTACCCACTGCTTCTGCGTGGGTAGAGGGGAAGGTAGGGGGTGTGGTAGCCCCCGCACCCTGTGACATGTGCAGTGGATGTGAGTTTATTTAGATTTTGTGGATGTCCATGAGGATTGTATTTATTGTTATATGATGTTTGTAATATTTATGTTATGGAATCTTTTGTTGATGTTATTTTAGTTGTGTATGTTCTTAAGTAATTCTACATCATGGGACCCTCGAGTTTTGTAATATGTGTTGGTTGTTGGTTTAATGTGAGTAAATGGTAATTGCTTCCACATTAATGTTTACTTGTATGTTAACTTTAGAAAAAAAAAGTTCACCGAACTTAGTAGCATGTTTTATGTTAATCTCTCTTGGGTTCCCTAGTGGGGTGTTACATCTGGTATCAGAGTGGAGTTTCTACACTCGGAACTCTGGGTATTTACGCTCATTAGGTTTTGTGTAGTTTAAAATTGAAACTAAACATAGACATATAATATTATTATTTTCAGACCATTGCTTTGTGATTATGTTATCTTTTGTTTTTGTTTCAAGTTATGTTGTGAGACATTGTCTGGATCTCTATATGTTGCAAGAATCATGGATGTGACTAGATCCACTAGAGGTCATGGCAGAGGTCAATCTAGTAACTGTGGGAGGGGTAGACATCCTATCCCTTCTACGAGTGTTAGACAGGTTAGCCACCGTGATTATTCTAGAGGTGAGCAGAGAGAAGATCATCAGGCTGAGTCTAAAGGACCAAACATGAGACAACTCTTGCAGGTGATTCTAGATGGTCTTGGTCCTGAGCAAGTTGTTTCTCATCACTCTCATGGGGAAGAGAGAGAGAGAGAGAGAGATCTAGGATCTCTCCAAGGAGGAACTTCACAATTGATCCTATTGTTGTGGCAGCTAATCACATGAGGGATCTAATGAGAGGGTGACCCATTCCCTTTGATGGGAAAGGAACTAGTTTAGAGGCAGAGACTTGGCTGATAGCTTTAGAGCGTAGTTTTGTGATGCATCCCTTTAGTAGCAATACTAAAGCCAGGTATGCGATTATGCTGCTTACTAATTTTGCAGTTGTAGGGTGGAAGATAGAGGAGGAGAAGATAGGGTTTTAGATGGATACTGTCACTTGAGAGTTATTTCTTGAACACTTCCGAGAGCACTTCCTATCAGATCAGTAGAGGCGATAGAGAGTGAATGAATTCCATAATTTGAGACAGTTGACCTTGTCAGTGGGAGAGTATGAGTGCCAATTTTTCAATCTCAAACAATATGTTGGCTTTAGACAGTGTTAGTACCTTGAAAAATTTTCATGGCTGCATTTGTTTTTCCTTGGTCTCTACAATATTTTCCATGTCCCTGGCTTAAAACCCTAGTTCAAAATTTGAAAAATCTAGCCATTGGGATATGAAGCCCTAGTTTACCCCAGCCTTGTTCTAATTTTTTGTTACCTTTTTGGGCCACTTAAAAGACTAAAAGCCCATGTGCAAAAGGGTTGGGTTCACTTTATGTGTTTCATGGTTAGGTTTCATGTCGGGGTCCCCCTTTAATATTTCTCTAAGCCTAAGTCTCCTGCAGTAATTTTTCCTAAGTTCCACCCTTTAAATTGTGTGGCTATCATTGTTTTGCAAGACTGTAGGTTGTCAGAGTTTTTGACAAGCGGTATAGTAATGAGGTGCCATCTATCTTAGTGGGCCCAGTATCTAAGTCTAAGATTCATGATCTACCATGGGTGTATGATCTCATGGAATCTTCTTCCCCCATGAGATCATTCACTGGCCATCAAATCCTCCATTGTGTTCATGCCAACTGGAGTGGGTCCAATGCCAAGTGTGCATGAGTGGCAGTTGTTTATTGGTTGCAATGCGGTGACATGGAAGTATGTTAGTGGGACCTGGTTGCTGGTGTGTCTTGAAGGGTCCTGACATCCGCAGAAGATGTATGGCTCATGTAAGTTCTCATAGGTTTTGTCAGAGCCATGAGATCTTACGCCAACCGTCGATGTTACTTTATTCTCAGAGGACAAAAGAAGGTGGGTCCTTTGATAGTTGGAGTCGACGTGTGTGATTTTCATTGGCGGAAGGGATAATGATGCATTGGGCCCATTGCCAAGTGTTACAGAGTTGTTTTATTTTGATTGGTTGGCATGTTTGTGACTGGGATGGTGTCAGTGGAGCCGGTTTCTCCAAAGAGAGTAAAGCACTATAGGATCTTGTGATTGTCACTATACCACTGGGGTAAGATGCACGATAGTTAAGTGTGCAATATAACAATGACCATTGATCTTGTCTTAAGGGAGATACTTTGCAGTGGGTTTGAACTTATTCATGGCACTGACTTGCTCAATTCTCATTGGTTGTTGACTGATGGCGTGGCTGAGGACTTTTTAGAGTGTTTATTAAATATTAAAGAATTAATGAGAACTGCCTGATCTACCGTGAAATAAAAGATATCCATGGTCACATTTTAAACTCTGTCTGGATAACTGTTGTAATTCAAATTTCAAATTTTCAGAGGGTTTCCAATGACAGAAAGGACAGGAATTGAATGTTTTAGTGGCTAGATTTGGTAGAATTGGTTCTGCCAACTGTTGTGGAGTTGTCCAGAGGGTTTCCATGATCAATTGTAGGACTGTACCATGGGGAAAATAGGTGAATTTTGTTGCTCAAGGTGTGTTGTAGGTGGTTGGTCAGATTGATTTGCATGGTGAATTTATGATCTTTGATACAAACTTAGAGATCTCTTATTCTTGAATATCATCTTTGGATTTGATTGACCTGTTGCTTGGTTTCCTTCCAAGTGTATTAAATTTTTTATTGTTTCTAGTTGGTGTGGCAGTTGAAACCCTAACCCTAGTCATCTAAAGCTTGTTGCATCCTAATTTTTAGTATTCCAAGGTGACTAGTGGTATAAATAATGAAAGGTTTTATTTTCTAGGGGTTCCTTCTTCTGCAATTTTGGAGAGAACTGGTTCCATGAAGGGTCCTTTTCCTGTAGATATTTTTCCTTTTCTTTGCATATAGGGTGTTCCCTCTTTCCTCTTTGGTTTTGGAGAATATAATACATGTTGTATCAGCTTGTCTTATGTATGAGAATCCAATGTACTTGTACTTCTATGAGATTATCTCCATTTGAATCTTGAGCTTATTGATTGTAACATCAAGGGTGTTTGATTTTTCTATTTGCACTTTCTATGTGTTTGAAAGTGGAGTTGTCTTCACAGAGATAACTAGGTTCAGGATTAGTTTTCAAATGTTAATGGGCTAGGGTATCAAAGATATTTTATGCTTGTCTTCCAGTAGCATCTGGTTAATGTATTATCTATTTATAGGTCTCTTCTAAGGGGAGGGTTAAAATTCTTTGAACAAGGTGATAGCATGTCTAGATACACAAGTGGATAGTTGAAGTGAGGTCTGGATAGTGGTGTATGATTGATGTAAGACATCAACATATTGGGTATATTGTTTTCTTATTTCATATCTCTTTGTTGCAATGGTGTATTTGACTCTGCTGCCCATTGGATAAGGCACTAGTCTATGAGAGACTTAGGGTATCTCAGGGGTCATTTCAACCCATCATCAAATCATTTACATAAAGCACCACCTTTTCCTTCCATGTTGTTAGAGCAGGTCTCTAGTCTTCAGATTCATTCTATGCAAATAGGGTTGTTGCATAAGATTTGTGATTTCATCGGGGTAGGATACCCATAGGGGTCTAGAGGCTATTCCATAATAATAAATTTGTAGGCCTATTATTTGTCATGAGGTGTCTTGAGTGTGCAGATAAGGCAATACCCACCTGAGTGATGTGGAGCTAAAAGAAGAAGGAGGATTCCTTTCAATCCTCATCAATTGGACTATTTTCTTATCAAACTTGAGGGCATAATCTAAAGATCAAGCCCACATTTTTATTCAAGTTTGGTCGTACAAGGAAAAGCTCCAACAAAGTGGCAACTCTATTGGGGAAGAAGTAAAAGATAGCAAGCCTCCTTGCTAGGCTGGATCATCCCAGAGTCTAGTTAAGATCAAAGAGTCAAATAGAAAAAAAACATTTGCAAAATCTTCTCACTAAGTGTTGAGTGGTGACTCTGAGTTCTCTGTTTGATCAGTGCAATTCTTGATAAACAGTGAGGCCTTGTGAAGTTCTTGGTTGATTGGAAGAAGACACAAAAAAAATTTGGTACAAAATTTTCCTCTTCAAGGAGGTGGCGACTCTACATAGCAAAGAACCTGATGGAGCTGCATGGTGAGCTCTAGATCTACCCTGCCTTCCAGTCAATGTGTTAAATTTATGCTGTAGAACTTCTAGGTATTTTGGTTTTCATATGTCCTTTTTTTATGAAAATCAGTTGTAAGGAAAATGTTTCCCTATCAAGTGTTAAGCACTGCTGTAAAGGGATGAAAGTTAGTGGGCAGTTCCTTATGGAGGAATATAGACCCTTTTGTTTTGAGGGCATTGAGGGTGCCCCTAATGAGTTCTCTACCGAGGATGGGAGGTGCTTTCCTAGATTCATGGCTAGTGGATCTATTTCAGCAAGCCAGCATATATTTGATGTCATGGGTCTTTTTGGTGAAATGGATATTGAACATGAAGATGTTGCTATGAGGCTGCTTGTGCAGAGTTTTTCTGATGGTGCAAGGAAGTGGTTCTTGTCCTTTCCTTCATGTTCAATCCCTTCTTGGGATGTATTGAGAGCAAAATTTGAAGAACATTTTGATACAGTTGCTTCTCTCAAGAAGAAGCTTGCAAAGATAAAAGTTGAGATCTGACAGTTAGAGGTGGACAAGAGATTGCAGAGACTGGTGGTTCCTTATGTTGATCATGAAGAGGCTAGTGTTTCTGATGTTGATTCTCATTATGTAGAAAGTGTTGACTATGAAGCTGATGTTGAGGTCAATGCATATGAGAGTGCTGAGGATGAATCTGAGGTTGACAATATTTCTAGTTTATTTGTAGATTTTTCTTCTTTTCAGCATGAGAAGGTTTCCTCTTTGTCCCGGTTTGATGATGTTTTGTGTGAGGGGCAGAATATTGAATATGATGCAGATGATGATTCCTGCAGTGATTGTTTCACACAAGATGATCTAGGGCCAGAGGTATCCATTCCTTTCTTGGATAGGGATGATGTTTGCAATGCTAGGGGTGAAGTTGAGGAAGATGAAAACAAGGCCCAAAATCTATTGAGCAGTAAAAGGATTTCAACACTCTTGGCTGAAGAATTTCATAGGTATGCACCTGATGTTGACTTTAATTTGTAGCTCCCCTATGATATTTCCTTTGACACTGATAATGAGGTCAGTGTTAAAAGTGATAGTGATGATCCATTTTCACCAGAGATCCCCTCATGTAGTGACTCTGCAAAAGAAGAGGTTGAAGGTCACGATAGTGTGTTTTTTTGTCATAAGAATTTTGTTGATGAACAAGTTTCCTGTTCAACCCCTTTTCCTTCTTTTGTTAAATATGATAGTGATGGTAACAGTGTTGAGGACTTTGTCTTCAATAGTTGGGACATAAATTCTTTTGATGAAAATGATGATGCAGATCAGTTGTTCCCCTGTCACAATATTTGTGAAGAAGACCTTCACTTGGTTCATGATTCAGTTAGTGAAGACATCATGGATGAACTGAGTTGCTCAGTGGTTGAGTTAATGCATGAAGGAAAATATGAGGATCCAATTCCTTCTTAGCCAGGTATTTTTGTGGTAATGCATGATGATCAATATGTCTTATTTTCTGATGCATTACTAGATCAATTTCTTGTTTCCAGTCATCAGAAAGAAATAAATGATGACCCATACTTCTTGGAGTATGAATGTAATGGTCATGACTAGAAGAACATGGGTAGTGATCAGTATAGTTTTATTCTTCAGCCCATGAAGATTCACATATGTTGGCAATAAGATGGTCCAGACAATTTCAAATGTTTGATCACATATGTGGATGAAAATCATATTTTTGATTCAGGAGGGTCTTTGATTTTCTTATGGTGGCCCGGGGCCATCAAGTAAGATTGTAAAGCTTGTAAATTTTGTAAATTTTTCCTTTCCTATTGTGTGTTTCCCTTCCTATTTCCCTGGTTCAGTTGCTAGTTTTTTGAGGTCCCTTCTTTTTGTCCTGTGGGTGTTCTACTTCTCCCAGAAATTCTAGATCCTTGCTATGCTTGCAGGAGGCATACATCCCCAGACAGAGCCACCGTTAGTACCTTGAAAAATTTTCACAGCTGCAATTGTTTTTCCCTGGTCTCTATAATATTTTCCATGTCCCTGGCTTAAAACCCTAGTTCAAAATTTGAAAAATCTAGTCGTTGGGATATGAAGCCCTAGTTTACCCCGGCCTTGTTCTAATTTTGTGTTACCTTTTCAGGCCACTTAAAAGACTAAAAACCCATGTGCAAAAGGGTTGGGTTCACTTTATGTGTTTTGCGGTTAGGTTTCATGTCGGGCTCCCCCTTTAATATTTCTCTAAGCCTAAGTCTCCCATAGTAATTTTTCCTAAGTTCCGCCCTTTAAATTGTGTGGCTATCGTTGTTTCACAAGACTCCAGGTTGTCAGAGTTTTTGATAGGTGGTATAGCGATGAAGCGCCATCTATCTTAGCAGGTCTAGTATCTAAGTCTAAGATTCATGATCTACGATGGGCGTATGATCTCATGGAATCTTCTTCCCCCATGAGATCATGTGCTGACCGTCAAATCCTCCATCATGTTCATGCTGACTAGAGTGGGTCCAATACCAAGTGTGCACAGGTGGTAGTTGTTTATTGGTTGTAGTGTGGTGAGGTGGAAGTATGTCAGTGGGACCTGGTTGCTGGCATGTCCTTAAGGGTCCTGACATCCGCAAAAGATCTATGGCTGGAGTAAGTTATCATGGGTTTTGTTAGAGCCATGAGATCTTATGCCAACTGTTGATGTTACTTTATTCTCAGGGGACAAAAGAAGGTGGGTCCTCTGATAGTTGGAACCGACGTGTGAGATTTTCATTGGCGGAAGGGATAACGATGCAGTGGGCCCATTGCCAGGTGTTGCAGAGTTGTTTTATTTTGATTGGTTGGCATGTTTGTGACTGGGATGGTGTCAGTGGGGTCAATTTCTCCAAAGAGGGTAAAGCACTACAAGATCTTGTGGTTGTCACTATACCGCTAGGGTAAGATGCACGATAGTTAAGTGCATGGTATAACGACGACCATTGATCTTGTCTTAAGGGAGATACTTTGTGGTGGGTCCAAACTACTTTGTGGGGTTGACTTGCTTGATTCTCATTGGTTGTTGACTAATGGTGTGGCTAAGGACTTTTCAGAGCATTTATTAAATATTAAAGAATTAATGAGATCCACCCGATCTACCAGGAAATAAAAGATATTGACTGTCACATTTTAAACTCTATCTAGATAACCGTTGTAATTCAAATTTCATATTTTCAGAGGGTTTCCAGTGATAGAAAGGATGGGAATTGAATGTTTTAGCTACCAGATTTGGTAGAATTGGTTCTGCCAAATGTTGCAAAGTTGTCCAAAGGGTTTCCATGATCGATTGCAGGACTGTACCGTGGGGAAAATGGGTGAATTTTGTTGGTCGAGGTATGTTGCAAGTGGTCGATTAGATTGATTTGCATGTTGAATTTATGATCTTTGGTACAAACTAAGAGATCTCTTATTCTTGAAGATCATCTTTGGATTTGATTAACCTGTTGCTTGGTTTCCTTCCAAGTGTATTAAATTTTTGACTATTTCTAGTTGGTGTAGCAGTTGAAACCCTAACCCTAGTCATCCAAAGCTTGTTGCATCCTAATTTTTAGGATTCCAAGGTGACTAGTGGTATAAATAGTGAAAGGTTTTATTTTGTAGGGGTTCCTTCTTCTACAATTTTGGGGAGAACTGGTTCCATGAAGGGTCCTTTTCCTATAGATATTTTTCCTTTTCTCTGCATATAGGGTGTTCCCTCTTTCCTCTTTAGTTTTGGAGAATATGATACATGTTATATCAGCTTGTCTTATGTATGAGAATCCAATGTACTTGTATTGCTATGAGATTATCTCCATTTGAATCCTGAGCTTATTGATTGTAACATCAAGGGTGTTTGATTTTTCTGTTTGCACTTCCTATGTGTTTGAAAGTGGAGTTGTCTTCGTAGAGATAACTAGGTTCAGGATTAGTTTTCAGATGTGAATGGTCTAGGGTATCAAAGATATTTTATGCTTGTCTTCCAATAGCAGTTGGTTAATGTATTATTTGTTTATAGGTCTCTTCTAAGGGGAGGGTTAAAATCCTTTGAACAAGGTGATAGCATGTCTGGATACACAGGTGGATAGTTGAAGTGAGGTCTAGATAGTGGCGTATGATTGATGTAAGGCATCAACATATTGGGTATATTGTTTTCTTATTTCATAGCTCTTTGTTGCAATGGTGTATTTGACTCTGCTACCATTGGATAAGGCACTGGTTTATGAGATACTTAGGGTATCTTAGGGGTCCTTTCAACTCATCATAAAATTATTTACATAAAGCACCACCTTATCCTTTCATGTTTTTAGAGTAGGTCTCTAGTCTTCAGATGCATTCTATGCAAATAGGGTTGTTGCATAAGATTTGTGATTTCATTGGGGTAGGATACCCATAGGGGTCTAAAGGCTATTCCACAATAATATATCTGCAGGCCTATTATTTGTCATGAGGTGTCTTGAGTGTGCAAATAAGGCAATACCCACCTAAGTGATGTGGAGCTCAAAGAAGAAGGAGGATTCCTTTCAATCCTCATCAATTGGAATATTTTCTTGTCAAACTTGAGTGCATAATATGAAGATCAAGCCCACATTTTTATTCAAGTTTGGTCTTGCAAGGAAAAGCTCCAACAAATAGGATACAACTCTCCTAGTTTAGCACTTTGTGAGGGGGCTTAATGTTTACATAATTGGGGATGTTAAGCTCTTTGAGCCTAAGACCCTCCAGGAAGTGGTCATTAAGGCTACTCTTATAGAGGTGAACCTAGTGTTGGGTCATAGTGGCTAGAGAGGTGTTCAGCCTAGTGGTTCCAAGGGGAATTAGTCTCAAAGGAATGGGAATTTTGAGAATCCTTCTACCTTTTCGAAAGGTAATCAGAATCACTAGGATAGTAAATTCTTCAATGGTAATGGTGGTGGTTCTTGATCAGGGAACTATCACAATTAGCAATGTAGTATATGTAATTGGGATAATCAATCGACTCAAAGATCACATCAGGATTTTGGTGGAGGTATTTTTCCTTAGTCCAGTGCTCATGTAGCAAGGAGAGTTTTCAAGGGAGATTGTTTCACTTGTGGCCAACCCAATCATAAATCATACAATTGTCCCCAGCTTTTAGTTCAGCATTTAGGACAGAGGCTGACAACTTCTGATCCTATAGTTGGTGATGCAGGTAGATCTCATAGGGCTTTGGCAGTAGGGAACAAACCTCAGTGTTTGAACCCTAAGGTAGGAAAGGGTCCGATGAGACCTACTCACTGATCCTTGGTTTAGTTTTCTTTTCAGTGCAACTAGGTTTATGGGACTTATATCCCTACCTGTTCTAGGCTTCCAAGAGTAAGCCTAATCCTAGAGAGGGGTGGATGTAGTACCCACCCATAGTTTTGTTTTAGTCTGCTTTCTATTTTGGTTTTTTGGCCAAATTCTTTTAGGTCACTTTTGATGTGATCAGTTATTATTTCAATAAATGATGATTTTGGATTGTTGTTCATTATATGTGTATGATGTGATTGCATAGATTAGATGATGATATTATTATGATGTTATGTTTTATGTTTTATATTGATTTATCATACTGACCCCATACTTGCATGTGTATGGTTATCATGTGTGTGTATCAGTTTGGTGTGTTTGTGTGGTAGAGGACAGAGGCATAGTTACTTGCATAGTTGAGATCCACACATCCAACCATACCTTATCATTGTCTATTATATATATATATATATATATATATATATATATATATATATATATATATATATATATATATATATTGGATGTACATGCTTCATCTTGTGATGATAGGTTTGCAGGTACATGGCATCGCCTTCCCTAAATTGTTAAGTTAAATAAATTAAATTGCTTTCCTATGCTAAGCTACTTATAGTTTTAATATGTAAAAATTTATTTATTTTAAAATTAAATTAAATCTACATGCTTATAGATTTTATTTATTTTAATAAATGATTTTATTTAAAAAGAGTAATAGTTGGTTTATTTGTTTTGGGTCTTCTCATTTATTTATTTTATATATGTTGAAAATATGTTCTTATGTAATTCATTTCCTAAATTTAGATTTTTGTATTGAATTAGACCTATTATTTTATATATATATATGTGTGTGTGTGTGTGTTTTTGTTAATTAGGATAATTGGCAAATGAAGTAAAGGAGTTGTGTTTTTACTGAGATTGGGCCTTTTTGCTTTGTAGAACCTATTGGATGTATATAGCGAATGATTTTAATTTATGGCATTGTTTTGATGTTATGTTTAGTTTCTCTTAGTTGACCTATGTGATTTTACACTTGAATTCAATTATGATCATTATGGAATTTTACATGCTATTGGTTAGATTCCAATTTACTATGATGTGAGTGTTGTATTCTTCATTCCTAGAGTGTCTTCTTTGCTTTATGTGATATCGGCCACTAGAAGACCTAGGGGGAAAACAGAGGCCAGGGTATGTATCAGTTGGATATGTTTTCAACATTATGTTTTGATGTGTGTGTGTCTTTTGATTATACCCTAACTTGACCATATGTACTCTAGATGCTTTGTATTCTGTTTATGGTAACTTTTTAATCATTTCTAGTTCTTTTGTGTGAAAATAGATCTGGGATTGCCTAGTTGTATACCTGATTAGATCTAGGTGAGATCTATGAGCCTAGGGTAGTTTACCTAGGCATGTAGAAGGAGGTGGCTTACAATAAGCTCTGAGGCCCACAAGTGGCTGCCAGGATCACTTATTGTAAGTATTAGTAATCAAGTGATAACCTAATATAATTAAGGGGTATTTAAATGAACTTAATAAGATATGCTTCATCACCCATACTTGAGTGCTAGTGTAGACTAAGATGGGACGTAAAGGTGATGACTAGCCACTTTTAAAAGGCATGTGCTAGCATATTTGATGATTTTTTCTATACGAGAGGTCATTGATACCATGTATGGTCACTTCAGTGCTGGGATCTAGAGAGATTTCCAAGACAAAACTCAAGGTTTAGACGTACATGATGACACCTTCTTATGCATAGTCTAGTTATTCTACATGTGTCAATTGCCTCTAGATTAGAGAGTCTTACCTTTCACTATATTTTTTTTACCTTGAGTAGAGATCTTTCAGGAATCCTCTTTCTTAGTGGTTTTACATTGCTTTGGTATTGGTTATCCAATTGGGGTTTGTTGTTATCTCCTCAGCACGGTGGGGTAGGCCTTTGTGGTTCTACATGGACGGGTGGTAGTGATTCTTTACCATTTGAGATTTGACATCCTGGTGTCGATGCTTGATGGAGATTCTATGGTTGGATTTTTTATGATGCTTCATTGATGTTTCCTTACTTATCTTTTTTATTATGTAATCCTGTATTGGAGTATTGCATGTGATACCTAATCTGGACATTATATTATTATTGTTAGAGTGATTACCACGTACCCTGCAAAATGTGTAGTGGATGTGAGTTTATTTATATTTCATGGATGTCCATGAGGATTTTATTTATTGTCATATGATGTAATTGTAACATTTATGTTATGGAATCTTTTGTTGATGTTATTTTAGTTGTGTATGTTCTTAAGTAATTCTATGTCATGGGACCCTCGAGTTTTGTAATATGTGTTGGTTTTTGGTTTAATGTGAGTAAATGGTAATTTATTATACACTAATGTCTATCTTGTATGTTAACTTTAGAAAAAAAAAGTTCACCAAACTTAGTAGCATGTTTTAGGTTAATCTCTCTTGGGTTCCCTGGCGGGGCATTACAACTTCTCACTGGTTCATACCAAGAGAGTTGTAGACATGGATATCTAACTCACTATCCCACCATTCATTATGTATGAAATTTTCAAGAGTATAATCCATGAGTGCATCATATACATAAGGAGAGGCCCTGGAAATATAGCTAAATGTTTTTACAGTCAAGCCCTAGGCAAGCCATGGTGAGCCCGACTATGAAGGACCAAGTGAAGAAGAAATATATGTTGCAGGGATGAATAAGAGAATTTGAATTAGTGGTTGGAGACCATAGACATGATCATTGACAAGATTTTTATGCAAGGAGAGGGTGTGATCAATCCATTTAGTCACCCAAGAATAAATAACACTTCATGCAATCAGTAAAAGCCTCAAACTATACCAAAATCACCTATATTTGGTTAAGGGATTGTACGGCCCGGAGAAACCCTAAAAGCTCCAAAATCCAAGAGAGGTTGGAAAATGTTGTAAGAATCCATAAATTTTTTTTAGGTTCATTTGGAAGAAAATAGGTGAAAGACCCCACTTTGTCAGAGAAGGAGGCCTAGTTGGGGCTCTCCCTTGTAGCCCTAAATAAAGAAGTGTGGAATCAGTTAGTGGGATTGGTGAAGTAGGACTTAAAAGACATAAATGGAACCACATAAGACATTTTCCAACACCTCCCCATCTCTGCAAGTTCCTATGTTCATTTGGAGGTGGTGAGCCCTTATCCTAGTTTAAGGGTCAGTGTATGCATGGAAGGAGTAAGCACCAAGAATCATGTTTTGTCTTGGTAGGAGTGAATTGGTAGTTTGGTTGGGTTTGAAAACTAGGGGATTGAACCTTTGAAGGAGTTCTAAAGGTCATTTGTGTCATTTGAGACACTAAGGGGTCACTAGGTCGACCTACGCAAGGGCTAGAGATTAGCTCTCCCAACCTCCCTATCAATATCCCAACTTTGATCGACTAAGGTCTGACTGTCTTTAGGAAGAATCAAGAAAAAACAAGAAAGGGATCAAACAAAAGAACATATAGGAAGATCTACATGTATTAAATGTAAACTCTCACAAGAAAGGGAAGACTAAAGATTTTAAGAAGAGGAAGGATCATCATGAAAAAGGCTCATCTAAGAGAGACGTTTCTCATGTTCAATGTTTTAGATGTGATCAATATGGCCATTATGCAACTAGATGCCCAGATAGAATTAAACAACAAGCTAATTTTTCCAAAATGAAAAGAAATAAAAGGGGGCATGATTCAGAGAAACACACATTCTACTCTACCCTCTCTAATTAGGTATCTAACAAATCCTCTACTGATGCAAGGAAGGGAGTAAGAGGGGCCAAAGGATGGCACACCCTAATGATCTAGCCTACTAAACAACTCGTGAAAGCAACAACACACAATAGTGAGAGAGAGAATGCAGAGTCTTTCATTAATTTTCCTCAAATAAACCATACATGTCAGGCTGTAACGCCTTCCCAGTTACGGCCTTATATTACAATGAATTATAGAAGTCCTCAAACATGCGAGGATCTATCAAAAATCTCAATTCTAATGTCTACTATCTTCTATCCAAAATTGACTCCTTAAACCCTAACCCAACAACTACATTTATACAAGAGTCAACCAAACTGAGTCACCCTTCAAATCCACAATCAGAAAAAGGAACAGTTAGATCTGGGACCACATGTCTCCTAATGATGGATTCCAACATTAAATCTATGACCCATAATAAATGCACAATTCGGCCCAACAAGAACTCAAAATAATCTACTTGGTAAGAAAGGATGATCGAGCAACAGAAAAGAAATGCCGAGCGCCAGTTAAACAACTGATTGCCTAAGAGATAATTGACCACACTTGGTAACAAAAGGAAATTGACCAACTACCGACCAACTCGGTCAAAGAAGGAACTGAGCAAAACAAAAAATGTCAAACATATTTTTGGTGACATAGGATTGCCAAGGACCCAAGATGCTCCTGCATCAGACACCTGGGGTTGTTTTGAAATGATTCTCTAAATCATTCAGTTGGAATGATCCAAGCTACATCCAACTCAGACTGTGAAATCCATGAATTGTTGTCCATCGGTCTATCCTTCAACTTCACTAGGTATTCCATGTACTATTATCCTCTGGTGCTTTTGCCAACTCTTTCCTTCAAAATCCATTACACTTCTTCATTTTGTTTCTTAGGATATTCTGTCAGTACTATCATTTCTTCAGCAAGTTCATGATACTCATATAAATCAGCAATGTTGAATATAGGTGATATATCCATGGCATTAGGTAACTCAATCTCATATGCATTTCCACTATCAAATTTCTTCAAAATCTTGCAAGGTCCAAACTTCTTCATTTTTAGCTTCCCATATGTTCCAGTAGGAAACCAACCTTTCTTCAAATGAACCATCACATCATCACCAATATCAAAAGTATTATCTCTTCTAGATTTATTAGCTTTGTCTTTGTATTTCAGATTACTTTCTTCTAGCTTATATTTCACATCTTCATGCAATGTCTTCATGTATTTAACAAATTTCACTCCTTCAACACTCCTCTTATTTTCATCATTAATGTCTCTCAAATTAGATATACCTCTCGGTTGTAATCCATTTACAATCTCAAAAGGTGTCTTTCCAGTACTTCTATTCACTAAATTATTGTATACAAACTTTGCTTGTGCTAACACAAAATCCCAATTACTCAGTGTGCCTCCAACTAAGCATCTCAAAAGATTACCCAAAATTTTGTTCATGACCTCTGTCTACCCATCAATTTGTGGGTGAAATGTAGAACTATATTTCAACTTAGTGCCAAACTTCTTTCAAAAAGTTTTCCAAAAGTATCCAACAAATTTACTATCTTGGTCAGAGATAATACTCCTTAGTAATCCATGCAATTTGACAATTTCCTTAAAGAAAAGATCTGCTACATGTACTTGCGTGTGTGAAAATTATACCTGTTCTGTAGACACAACACTCAGTAAAACATTAGAGGTTAGTGATAATCAAAATCATGCAAAATTGAAAGCTATCTAACCAAGCGATTTACTACCTTCTAATAGGTGCGAGATTGATGTTCTCAGATTGTAATCGAGATCAGTGACCTAAACGACACCTAAATGAAGGATTTGAATGCAAAAGATGGATATGAAATTGAATGCAATTAATCTATATTTTTGATATTTTCTATGCAATAAGAATGATAAACTGATATGCTATGGATGCTAAATGATCTAACAATGAAGATTCTAACAATGATATGAAAACTATGAAATTCTATGCTAAGATATAAAAACTATGCAATTGAAATTGATCTCACAAAGCTTTGAATTCGCAAGTTGATTCCTCAGCCTCCAATTCTCCAGCGTGATTGTGCCAAAATATGAGATGCTTGGATGCAAATTTGAGAGATGATTTGAGAGATGAATTATGAAGAGATGAGCCTTGTTTTTATAGAAATCCAGGGCTTTGGAGGTGCATGGGGAAAAAAAGCCATAAATCACTCAAATAACTCAAGTTGATTTTTGAGTTATTTTTAAATAACAAATAATTAAGTCACAAAAACATGCAAAAGCTAAGCTTTAACTCAAAATAGAGTTTAGCTTTAATTGATAATTGATAGTTGTCTGCTTTTATGATTGTGCATGTTTTAATTATGAATTAATTTAATAATAAAGTGATTTATGCTCAACTTAACTGATTTTTGAAATCAAATAATTAATTTATGGGTTAATTAACTATTTTATCAAACTTTTATTAAAAATTATATTATTAAATAATGACAACATGCTTTAATTAATTAAATAAGAATTTAATCAATTAAAGATAGGAATTTTGATTTATTGTCAAAATTAAATAATACAATTAATAATAGATAGAATTAAATTTAATTAAACAATTAAGTGGCAAATATTAAATCTAATTAATTAAATATGAAAATATTCAATTAATCAAACTTTAGGATAAATGTGATTTATTGCCAAATAATTATAAAATTAAAGATAATTATGATGATTAGGAATATTGCTAGGAATATTCCCCGATGCAGAATTTAAGATAATCAATTATGATTCGATGATGTTTAGATGTGCCTTAGGTTAGGACTTCGATGTCAATTTTATTCAATTTGTAGATGTAGGAGATTAATGAACATATAGCCCATTTTTGGGGTATTACATTTTTCCCATCTTTGAATTACTGTGCGAAGCGCAGTGGTTCAAAGATAGTCTGTGTTTGATAGAGATATGAAACTGATGTTTGAAATTGAGACAGAAGCTGATTGATATTGATTTGATATGGAGATAAGAGGTCCTGAATGACCAAAGATAATGTTCACTATAACAGCAAATGAACCTATGATTCAGAAAAAGTGTCAAAACGCCTGATTCCAAACCTTAGGATTGCTAAGAAGTGAGTGACCCATTCTAGACTCGATTGTCTTAGCAGAACTAGCAGGTATCACATCCGAACCCTTCAGTTGCCAAAGAACCAAGGAAAGAACACTATGATCCGATGGTTGCAAAAACTGATACAGTTTACAAGATTAGGAGAATACGAGATTGATATGGATCGACAAATCTGATATGCCCCAAGTGATGATAGATTTGCCCTGAGCGATGAGGACTTTTGATGAATCAGTAACTAGACGTGATTGTTTGTCTTGATCACTGATGAAAGATATTGATAGACTTGATCGATAGAATTTTGATTTACAGACTTTGAATTGATGTGCAATATCATGCCCCCTTCGGGATTAAAATTAAAATCTGACAAGAAAAGTCAGTGTTGATAGTTTAGAAGCATGTTAATTGATTGGAAAAGTGGTTATACACGTTCAAGAGCGCATTCTACATCGTTTAGAGGTCCTAGAGACCAAGGTTGACTAGGTTTGACCATGAGTTGACCATGGTTGACCAAGTTGAATTTTTGATAGTTTGATGTAAGATAATCAGTTAAGTTGAATTTTAGATTTCTGTGATGATGGAAGGTTGATTATGCAAGCAGTGAATAAGATAAATGATCTCAGATTTTGATTTTGATCCCGAAAAAGGATTCTACTTGCTATTTCATTAGAGGAACCTTCATGTGGGATTCAGCCCTTGTTAGACTTGAAGATGCGATTTGAAGAATCATTTAAGCATTGAAGTTTGTTTAATCATTGTGAGATCATGCAACATGCAAAATGCAAAGAGACATGCAAAATGAAATGCAACCTAAGACTTAGGACCTAGTCACTGATCATATGTCGATTTGTTATCATCATTGAACTTTTAGGTAACCGGATAAATCAATAAAATGCCCACTAGCTATGAAACTATAGACATATGAATATCAATTTGTATGCGCAAGAATCAATACAACACCCACTGGTCAACAACCATGGATATATGAATATTGATTTTATCTTCGGAATGTCGGATTAGATATAAGCATCAAGGCATAAATGCTAGGATGACCTAAATATCATGTCCATTTTGATATAGCAATTTGTATAAGCATCAAAACATAAACGTCATGATGACCGGAATACTCCTTGCATTGCAAACACATCAAACAGTCAAGAGATCATTCTAAATTCAATGTGAATTAGCCGTAGTGACCCTTTATCATTCACATCCTTAGGCAAGATCACGTTTCACAGTAGGAGAAAGAATTCACTTCAAAAAGACAATAGTTAGATCAAACTTCCTTGAATTGTCTGGGTATCAATGGTCGAGGTACGCATGGCCATCCAACTCGAGATAGAGGCTCTTATAGTCGGACACTATTTCAATCTGGAATTTCCAAAGATGTTAGATTTTCACATACAAGAAGAAAAAAAAGAAAAGATTATGCCCCTAGTCATCCCTCTAAATCCTATAAAGGACATCATCGAAGAGCTCGAAGGGACGCAATATGCAAAAATCTCAATGTGAATCAGTAAGCATACAAGGAGCTAAAAGCATGAAAAGCACAAATTGTTTTTAGTTGAGTTTTGATGCTTGATTGCATTGTTGTAGATGCAAAATCCTTTCTGGAGACAAGACAGACTTGACTGACTCAAATGAAGCTTCAAAGGACTCTGACTGGATATGATATGTCTAAGATACACTGGAGGCCATAGGATATGACATTGATTGCCCCCAAGTTGAACATTGATAGGATACAGATGCTTGAGCCGATTGGTGTACAGACTGACTTATTGAAAACTGAAAATGCAGAAACAAACTGGGAGATATGTACAAACTAAAGCTTGACTGAAAGCTAGGAAAGACCAAGATTGTGCTGATAGATGGAGAATTTTGAACAAGTGGCACCCGTTTGCCGAGTTTTCACCATCTTGGTAGAGATTCTATTTTTGCTACCAAGGCGCCTGTTTCCAGGTTTTCACCAAGGCACTTTTTCTTTTTCTTTTTTTTTTTTGTATTTTTCATTTTTTCAATTTTTTTGTACTTTTGATATTTTTTTAATTTTTTTCATGAATCATCAATGCGCCTATTGCTAGGTTTTCACCAAGATGTTCATTTTTTCAAGATTTTTTCTGATTTTTAAGATTTTTTCAGGACATTTACCAAGCTCTGAATGCCTTAGGCGTAGAATTTCTTCAGATGGAGAACATTGATTGGTTCTCAAAGCTATTCTCCTTCAGTCGTTGAGAGTTGATAGGCACCAGAGCCAAAAGTAGCAGTGATGACAAAGGGACCCAGCCAGTTGGGTTCGAACTTCCCCTTGTGTTCTTGATGGGATTGATTGTTAGGATTTTCTCTCAAGACTAGATCACCAATCTGGAATTCTCTATGTCTAAATTTCTTGTTGTAGCCTCTAGACATTCTCTTCTGATATACTCTGAGATGATCATACGCTGCTTGTTTGCACTCATCTAGTAGTTCTAGTTCTTGTAACCTAGACACTCTGTAGTCATTGTCGGTGACAAGTCCATGCATTCTGATTCTAAGTGATGGGATTTCAACCTCTATAGGTAGTACTGCTTCAGACCCATAAACTAAAGCAAATGGTGTAGCCCTAGTAGGTGTTCTGATACTAGTTCTAAAGGCCTAGAGAGCTGGATTGATCATGAGATGCCAGTCTCTTCCTATTTTATTCACTGTTCTGTGCAAGATTTTCAAGAGATTTTTTTTTGAAGCTTCAGCTTGTCCATTCCCTTGAGGATAGTAGATAGATGACCAATGTTGAGTAATCTTGAATTTGGCACATAAGTCATCTAGGTCCTTGTTTTTGAATTGTCCCCCATTGTTTGTGACTATGGAATGAGGGATCCCATATCTGCAAATGATGTAGTTCAGGATGAACATAGAGATCTGTTTCCCTATTGCTTGTGTTAGAGGAACTGCTTCTACCCATTTTGTAAAATAATCTGTAGCTGTGATTATATGGGTATGTCCATTGGAAGAGTGTGGATGGATAGCACCTATGAGATCAAATGCCCATTGTTGAAAAGGCCATTGTGTAGTAAAGGGAATCAGATCTCTCCCTGGAGCATGAATCAAGTTGCCATGTACTTGACACTATTGATAGTTTTTAGCAAATTTAATAGCCTCTTTCTCCATTTCAGGCCAATAGTACCCAACCCTAATAAGTTTTCGAGCTAACATTAAACCATTTGAGTGCAACCCACATATACCCTTGTGGACTTCCTCTAATGCACATTGAGACTCTTCCTGTTCTAAACATCTAAGAAGTGTACCATCTAGACCTCATTTGTACAGATCATTACCAATGATGACATATCGGGATGTGGATCGGATAAGGTTTCATTTCTCAAAACTGTTAAAGGACTCAGGGATGATTTGGTCGTGGAGATAGGAGAACAGATTTTTGTAGCGGGATGAATCATAACCTACAATGGTGCAGATCATGCGGGTTTCAGGGGAGTCATATGCAGGATAGGATAGGGCTTCCACTAGGAACTCATAGCGTAGCTCATGTTTGGGCTACTGTAAGAGAGTAGATAGTGTCACCATTGCATCGGCAACCTTATTCTCCATTCTGGGTATTTGCTCAAATGTGATAGAGATGAAGTATTTCTTTAAATCATCTACCATTCTCTTGTAAGGAATGAGCTTTTCATCTTTGGTTTGGTACACATCATTGACTTGATGGATAACCAATTGTGAGTCTCCATGGATGTGCATCTCTGTAACTCTCCACTGTATTGCCATTTTCATACCATTAAGAAGTGCCTCATATTCAGCAATATTGTTTGTGCAAGGAAACTTTAGTCTGAATGCTTTGGGTATCGAGTATCCTTGAGGAGTGATGAACAATATGCTTGCTCCAGATCCATTTTGTGTATGATAGAGGAATCGGGAAATTCCATTTGCATGGGTGTATCATCAAATAGTGGTGCTTCAACTAATTGATCAACAATGACCTATCCTTTGATAGTTTTTCTTTCAACATATTCAATGTCAAATTCGCTCAAGAGCATGACCCATTTAGCTAGTCTACCTGTGAGGGCAGCTTTGCTTAGTAGGTACTTCAGTGGATCAATCTTAGCTACCAAATGAGTGGTATGAGCTAACATGTAATGTCTCAGTTTCTGTGATGCAAAGATCACAGCGAGACAAGCTTTCTCAATCATAGAATAGTTCTTTTCATATGCCACCAATGTTCTGCTTATATAGTAGATGACTCTTTCCTTTTTGTTCTCATCATGCTATGCTAGCAATACCCCCAGTGATGTATCTGTTGCGGAGACATATAATATTAATGGCTTCCCATGGATAGGAGGCATTAAGATAGGAGGATTCAAGAGATAATTCTTGATATGATCAAAATTCTTTGCACAGTCTTCATTCCATGCAAAGGTCACACCTTTATGTAATGTCTTTGTGAAAGGTTGTGATATGTCAGCTAACTATGATATGAATCTTCTGATGGACTGTACTCTCCCTTGCAAAGTTTGCATTTGACTAATATTCTTGGGAGGTTGCATCTCTATGATAGCTTTCACCTTAGCTGGATCGACCTCAATGCCTTTCTTTGAAACTATGTATCCTAAGAGCTTTCTAGAAGTGACACCAAAAGCACACTTCTTAGGATTTAGTCAAAGACTAAACTGTTCCATTCTGTCTAGGATCATGCCCAGGTCTGTTAGATGTTCAGTTCTAATCATGGATTTTTCCAAGGTATCATCCACATAATCCTCCATTGTTTTATGCATCATATCATGAAAAATAGATGTCATTGCTCTTTGATATGTAGCTCCAGCATTTTTGAGTCTGAATGGCATAACATTCCAATAGAAGGTTCCCCACGCACATGTGAAAGCTATTTTCTCTTGATCTTCTGGAGCAATTTTGATTTGGTTGTACCCAGAAAAGCCATCCATTAAGGAATACATTTCATAGCCCACAGTCATGTCCACTATCATATCAATGTTAGGCAGCAAAAAATCATCCTTATAGCATGCTCTGTTCACATCTCTAAAGTCCGTGCACACTCTGATCGAACCATCTTGTTTTGAAACAGGTACAATGTTAGAGATCCACTCAGCATAGTCTATGACATGGATGAATCCAGCTTTTAGGAGTTTTTCTAGTTCTACTTTGACTAAGAGTGCAACATGAGGATGCATCTTTCTCAATTTTTGTTTGATTGGTTTTACTCCAGGAGCAATGGATAGATGGTGCATAATGAGATTGGGATCCAATCCTGGCATATCTGAATATTTTCATGCAAAGTTGATCTTTTTGTCTGATAAGAATGTAGTGAATTTCTATTACTCTTCTTCTGATAGAGATTGTGCTACATGTACCAATTGTGGTTCCTCTATTGTACCCAAATTGATGGATTGAGTTGGCTCAATCAGAACTGGAGATCTATCCTATAAATGACTCAGAAGGACATCAAATATCTCATCCGTAGGCACCTCAGAGAGGTTTTCACCGTCAGATACATCTTTTCTTTTTACTTTTATCGGTTCTGAGACTGCCACAAAGTGGTTTTCACCCTCAGAACTCTTTTTCTTTTTCTTTTTACTCTTGTTTTTTTGACTAAGATATTTGATGTCCGATGTGGTCATGCTGACGCTTGGTTCACTGATGGAAGTACTCATAGGCTCAATTGCATTGAGGTAGCAAGCAAGGGCATAGTCATTTGGAAAGGTATAGATACCATGGCTCGGGTTCATGGAAGTTCGGTCAATAAGATCAGGATGTTGGATAGTTAAAGAAAGAAAGGCTTGGGATATGGTGTTCATAGTCATGGATATGTCATCATTGGTCCTAACCTAATGCTCAAGTTCAAAGGTGATATTATAGCTCAAAATGTTCAATTCATGAATAGGCTCACATCATCATGGGAGTCCTCTTCAGCCATAGGTGGATCAGACACGTTAAGTTCATTGTTTCGCTCTAGACCTACGTTGGGTTGAGATACATATTGGTGAATAACATCAATATGTTTCTCTATTATAAGCTCATCTTCTTCTGGAATGGCACCCCATTCATAGTCATTTGACTCAGCTTCTGATTCAGGATCTCTAGGAAATCTTAGAAAATGTGTGAAATCAGGATGAATACCCCAAGAAGGATTACCCTCAGTCTCTGACTTGAATTCATATTCATGGGAATTAGTGTCAGAATAACTATCCCCTTCTTCTTGATCAGTTTGATTACCTTCGAGATTAGCTGGTTCTTGTGGTGTAACCATCTCTTGCACTATAGTAGGTTCTTGTGTTTCTACTACATTAATTCTTCTGATAGGATCATCTTTATCATCAAGAAGATCTTTGATCTCTTTAGGCAATTTTTCATAGGGGATAAGCTCAGAGCTATCTAAATCATCATCAAAGGATTCTGTTTCTTCTTTCTTGAGAAGGGGTTCTCCTGGTGTAATTTGTTCTATGAAATGAGAACAACCACCTTTGAGATGATAAGGTCTCTTTGTAAAGCCTAAGCTTGCAGTATCTTTGTTTGTTCTACCAGTATGTGGAATGGGTGTCACAAGACCCTTTCCTCTGATTCCTAGAGGTCCTTGACCGAAATATCCCATCTTAGCTATTAATTTGTTCCCTGGACCATACGAATTAGAAGGGATTGTAGGTGCTATAGATTCACTAGGTTGAACAATTTTAGATTTAGAATCCTCTTTATATAGCCATGCCAGCACAGCTTCATCCTCTTCAAATTCTTGTTTGGATACTTGCTTCGCCATAAAATTTCTTTTGTATGCTTCCATAGGTTCCTTAGGTTCTGATTTAGATTGCTTCAAAGATTGTCCATATGACTTGGGTGAGATAGGGAGAGATGTCAAAGACAAGACTGGCTCTATAGTGTATTCTCCCATACCATTTTCTTTGATATTGATCTCTTTAGCAATGTCATCCATCTTAGATGTGGAAGCAACATTTAACTGCTTGATGGAAGATTCTCTGTTATTGGGAACAAGGTTATCGGCACTTTCCTTCAATGTATTGCAAGTTGTACTTAGATCTGCTGGGATAGTAACCTCCACTCCTTCATAGGGAAATTTCAAGCATTGATGGTATGTAGAAGGAATGGCTTGCATTTCATGGATCCAGGGTCTCCCTAGAAGGATATTGTAAGCCAATGGTAGATCAAGCACCTGACATGTGGTATCTTTGATGACCGGACCCACTCGGATGGGTAAGACAATGGTGCCTTTAGAAGCTCTTTCTTGTTCGTCATAGGCTTTTATGGTGATCTTCTTTCAAGGATCAATAGCCATCTTTGAGAATCCCAACTGTGTGATTAAGCTGTAAGAACAAATGTTGAGGCCTGCGCCCCCATCTATCAACACATGTTTGACTCGACGGTTCTGGATCAAGACTTCTATGTGAAAGGGCTGATTATGTGGGTGACTTAGGGATTTGTCATCTTCTTCTAAAAAGGAGATATATTGCAGAGACGTTAGATGACCAACCATAGTTTGGAACCTGTCTAGATCTAGATCATCAGGAACATTAGAGCCGAGCAAAGCTTTGTCTAGGATATCTCTGTGAGCTGGAGATATTCGAAGTAACTCAAACATAGAGATTTTGGCATTGGTATGCTGGAGTTGTTGGATGATGCTATAAGATGTAGGTCTTGTATCCTTTGGATTGGAATATTTTGAGGCAACCTTCTGTTTAGAAGAAGATGTGAGATTGAAAGGTATCTTAGGGACATTAGATGAACTTGGTGTTTGTCCTTTTAGATGAGCCTGAGCTTGTGATCTGGTAACCGCATTAGCTAAGGAATGATTTGTCTCTTCGTACAATCGTGATGACATTGCAGCTCTCAGAAAGACATGGTTCAACCATATTGATGACAGCATTATTTCTAGGGTAGGCATAGTTGACTTTTGCCCCCATGTTAGGCTGAGAAGTGGAAACTCCCTTGCCATGTTGTGGAAATGGTTCTGTAAATGCTATGTGATCATTATTGCTGGTAGGATTATCGATCGTGATGTCCCCTTGATCTAGCAAGTCTTGAATGGTATGCTTCAAGTGGAAGCATCCATTAGTTCTATGGCCTTTAGTTCGATGGAAAACACAAAATTCATTATCTTTCCACCAATATGGTTTTGGATCCGGATCAGGGTTTCGGATTGGTGGTAAAGAGATCATGTTATCAGCTATTAGGGTTCTCAGGGCAGATTCAAAAGATTCTCCTAGGGGAGTAAACTTTCATTTATTATCCCATCATTTGAATGGCTTCTTTGGAGATGGTTCAACAGATTTTTCCTCTGAAGCTTCAATGGCTTTGGTGGCAAGGGTGAGATTGTAGGCCAGTGCCTTTGATGGGGTGTGAATAGTGTCAACAACACCATCAAAGATGATACCTTTGTTTCTATTCTAGCTCTTGTTTTTATCTTTTGAGCTAGATCCAAATTCAGACTTGTCCTTTTGAAGTGTAATTTCTCCTTTCTTGACAAGTACTTTCTCAATCTTGATTGCATTATCCACCATTTTATCAAAAGATACATGATCTTGCATTTGTAATGGATAGTTGAGCTCTGGAACAAGGTTATTGATAAAGATTTTAAGTTTCTCCATTTCGGGAATTGGTCTAGCATATAGAGAGAACTTCTTTCTCCACCTCTTGAGGAAAGTTAGGAATGATTCCCCTGGATATTGCTTGAGGTTACAAATATCGATCATGGTGACCGGATGTTGAATATTGTTGATAAAAAAATTTAATCGATTCCTCAAAAGTTTTGATCGTAGAAGGTAATCTTGAAAATGACTGAATGGATGCTCCTCCCAAGGATCTAGGAAAAATATGCATTAGATAAGTCGGTTCATGCATGAATTCCATGGATTGCGTACAGAAATCTCTAACATGATCTTGAGGATCAGAGTGTCCATCATATTTGTCATACTTTGGTATCTCCACTCTTTTTGGGAATGGTGGCATATACAAGTTTTTGTCGAATGGGAAAGGACATAGGGCCTCCATGGAGAACTCCTTGGGTTCCTTCTCCTTCTTAAGATTGTTAAATTTGACTTGTATAGCATGCATCTTTTTTGTCATAGCTATGAGTGGAGTTTCTTCCTCATGTGTGATTATATCATCAACGTTAAAGTTGGGAGGAAGCTTAGCCCCTTCCTGGGCTAATTGTAAGAAGTATGCCTCTCTATCCACTTTCAAGAAATGCCTCATCATTCTCTTGAATTCATCGTCATTCTGACATCGATGGATTTCAGAGGGGGTAGGTTCTTGGTTGGCATTATGTTGAGAATGGTGTCCTTGGGACCCTCTTGCTGGAGAACCATGGTTTGTCCCTGCTTGAGACATGGTAGGAGTATTTGGGCTCCCTGGAATAGATTGAGGAGGAGTTTTCTGGTTACCTCTGTGAGTTGATAAAGGAGGTATGTAACCAGTTTTCAATCAAAAGTTACCGAGACCGTCGTATTCGTAGATACCTGACTTGATGAGTTGTTTAAGAGTTGGACCCGGGGTATTGGTTAAAAGTAAGTTCTGAGATGTTTCTTCTGATTTCTTGTGTGAAGAAGCTCTGGTCTCCACCATTAACTTTGAATGAAATAGAAGAAAAGGATGAAGACAACTGAAGAACAATTTGATTTGAGAAAATCAGATGACGCAACCTTGTCAAGATTATGATAGTTTTGAAGATCTGATGAGATGTGGGTGAAGGAAACTGTGCCCTAGATGTATGGGATAGATCGCCCAAAAGATAGTAGACACGAGTTCCCAACACTTAGTTTGTTTTTGAAGATTAATTGAAGATTGATAGTTATGACAAGGTTTTGACACGAGATAAAAAAGGACTCAAATTGATCAAACAGAAGACTAGATCAGATTCAAAAGATCAAACTCAAAAAATGGTAGAATGCTCAATAGCTACAGCTCTGTTCCTAACACAATGATATTTATGACAGATTCTGGAACTAGGCTGGAAACATTGGATATCTTGCAATTTGACAATTTCTGACAACTCTCTCAAATTTTTCCAAACGACACTCTGCAAACTCGTACGACACTGGGTAGTCTATGAAATGACAGTTGACAAAACTCATACGACACTGGATTCTCAATCATATGACAGATGGGTAATACTGAAATGACACTTGACAAAACTCGTACGACTGTCTGACTTCCTGAAATGACTTTTGACTCCAAAAAAGATTTTACGTCAATTTTTGCAAAATTTAAGGTCTTCAGTTTTGGATTGTTTGCAAATTGTACTATCCAAATTTTGAAGGTTATACTAGATTTGATCATTTTTAATAGCCAAGTAGATAAACAAGCACGTAGAACAGCAAGCAAGTGATTCCAAGCACGTCTGAAAACAATGAACAAGGGAAAAAGCAACCTTGCGCATGAACAATCAAGTGACCAAATTGTGCTAATCCCTGAGAGTACTAATTGTGTATGTTCTGAAAAGTTTTGCAATAACACACATATACCTAAAAATGAAAAATTGGCCTCTAGTGTTTTTAGTAATGGCTTGACTCTGCAACTTTTATGATTCAAAGGGGTGAACTCCAATCCCGGTGCACCAGGGTTTTGACACAGTCTGAGAACTTAATCTTCAAGAGCTGCTAGGGAGATCTGACAACCCAACAATGAACCATACCCATGGAGATTTCTTCCACAAGGACATTTATATAGCAGCTATCACTACCATGGCAAAAATGGCTATTACCGCTTGAGGTTCCGTCAACATAGTTTTCCCTGTGAAGGGATTGTCTGCTACGGTTAACCCTCTCTAAAGGTGACTCATAGATTTATACCACAAGGGGACTTGGCTCCAGATCCAAGGTTTTTGACACCTTTTCACTTTTAACCCAAACAAAGCAAGCAGATTAATCTGACACGCTAAGACAAAGTTTTGTTCCACCAAGGTTTGTGATATCAACTCCATGTGATCTATCAACCTCTCCGGGGAGAGAATGTATCAATCAATAAGAGAAGATGCACTAACCAATTTTGATTCACCAAAGCTCGTGATATCAACCCCACGTGATCTATCAACCTCTCCGGAGAGAGAATGTGTCGATCAATAAGAGAAGATGCACTAACCAAGTTGAATGTGAAATGCACTAAGTATCCTCCCTACCTACAAGGATTCTGTCGTCAAGAAAGATTTCGCTAGGAATCCAATCTCTCAAGAATCATGAATAGTGTTCATAGGGCCTAATTACTATGTGAGCAAAGATATATTCCCGAAAGAAAATCTACCAAAAGCATCCAAAAAGTAGAAAGAGGAACACTTAACACTTAAAGCAAATATGAGATGAGTCCACAAGGTGGAACACTTAACACCTCACATAAGCTAAAAATGAGTCCCCAACTTAGAAAACAAGTGAGTTCCTAAAAGCACAAAAGGGTTGCCAAGTGGAACACTTAACGCTTCTGTCCTGTTGACCCCTCCCCTTTATGGCACTGAGATTGCAACCACGGGGCGAAAATGAGGGGCCGACAGATTAGCGAGTCCAATAACCCAAGATAGCAATCAAGATCAATCACAAGTATCTAAGACTACTTAATGAATCCTTAAGGGGACACAACCTAGTATCAATTATGCAAGTGTGTAGAAATAGATCAAAGCATGAAAAGATGCACACAAGCCAGACACATAAGAGATTTGTTTTAGGATCCAAATTGAAATATTATTATCTTGAGAAGAATACCTTAGATCCAATGCTCTGCAATCCAGAATTTAGAACATGTCTGAAAGTAAAAAACCAAGATAAATCAACAGCAAACTGTAAGCATTAGAAATCAATAATCTAAAAGTACAAATATGCAAATTCTGTGATCAAATGGCAAAATTTGAAAATGAAACCAACATGCTTGGATTTGGCTTGGAAAGAGCTTTCCAATGATATATCACACTTAAACTTTCAATACCATATGTGAAAATTTCACAAAAAAATGGGTGCCAGTTTTCCAGAGTGGCACGGATTCTGAAAATACCAAAATTTTAAAAAAAAACAAATCAGAAAATAGAAAGCTGGCGTGATCAAAATAGGCATAGGTGTGATTGAAATGAGCACAAGTGTGACTGAAATGTTCCCAGGCGTGATTTAAATACCCATAGGCATGATTTAAATACTGATAGGCATGATTGAAACCGACAGATGTGTGACTGAAACTGGCAGATGCGTGACTGAAACTATCAGATGCGTGACTGGAACTGGCAGATGCGTGACTGAAAGTGTCAGATGCATGGCTGAAACTATCATATGCATGAGTAGAATGCTTGTAGGCGTGAACAAATTTCTCATAGGCATGATCAGATCACTTGTAAGCATGAACAAATTGCTCATAGGCATGAACAGATTGCTTGTAGGCGTGAACAAATTGCTTGTAAGTGGCATTTTTCCTGTTTGTGCAAAAATGATGAAAAAGTGACGCCAAAAATATATAAAATTAGATAAAAATGAAGAGAATGAGGCTCAAGGCCCCACGTTGGGCGCCAAAAATGTGTGTGTGAAAATTGTACCTGATCTGTAGACACAACACTCAGTAAAACATTAGAGGTTAGTGATAATCAAAATCATGCAAAATTGAAAGCTATCTAACCAAGCGATTTACTGCCTTCTAATAGGTGCGAGATTGATGTTCTCAGATTGTAATCGAGATCAGTGACCTAGACGACACCTAAATGAAGGATTTGAATGCAAAAGATGGATATGAAATTGAATGCAATTAATCTATATTTTTTATATTTTCTATGCAATAAGAATGATAAACTGATATGCTATGGATGCTAAATGATCTAACAATGAAGATTCTAACAATGATATGAAAACTATGAAATTCTATGCTAAGATATAAAAACTATGCAATTGAAATTGATCTCACAAAGCTTTGAATTCGCAAGTTGATTCCTCAGCCTCCAATTCTCCAGCGTGATTGTGCCAAAATATGAGATGCTTGGATGCAAATTTGAGAGATGATTTGAGAGATGAATTATGAAGAGATGAGCCTTGTTTTTATAGAAATCCAGGGCTTTGGAGATGCATGGGAAAAAAAGGCCATAAATCACTCAAATAACTCAAGTTGATTTTTGAGTTATTTTTAAATAACAAATAATTAAGTCACAAAAACATGCAAAAGCTAAGCTTTAACTCAAAATAGAGTTTAGCTTTAATTGATAATTGATAGTTGTCTGCTTTTATGATTGTGCATGTTTTAACTATGAATTAATTTAATAATAAAGTGATTTATGCTCAACTTAACTGATTTTTGAAATAAAATAATTAATTTATGGGTTAATTAACTATTTTATCAAACTTTTATTAAAAATTATATTATTAAATAATGACAACATGCTTTAATTAATTAAATAAGAATTTAATCAATTAAAGATAGGAATTTTGATTTATTGTCAAAATTAAATAATACAATTAATAATAGATAGAATTAAATTTAATTAAACAATTAAGTGGCAAATATTAAATCTAATTAATTAAATATGAAAATATTCAATTAATCAAACTTTAGGATAAATGTGATTTATTGCCAAATAATTATAAAATTAAAGATAATTATGATGATTAGGAATATTGCTAGGAATATTCCCTGATGCAGAATTTAAGATAATCAATTATGATTCGATGATGTCTAGATGTGCCTTAGGTTAGGACTTTGATGTCGATTTTGTTCGATTTGTAGATGTAGGAGATTAATGAACATATAGCCCATTTTTGGGGTATTACAGTACTACATCTGATGTCTTTCTACATGGTATAAAATGTGCCATCTTAGAAAATATATCTACCACAACAAATATAAAATCATTACCTCTTACTGTCTTTGGTAAGCCAAGAAGAAAATCCATACTGATATCAATTCAAGGTTTCTCAAGTACAACAATCAGTACATACAAACTAGTATTCTGACTTACTCCTTTTGAAACTTGACAAACTCCACAACTTTTCACAAATTTTTGAACATCTTTGTACAACTAAGGCCAAAAGTACTTCTCCTTAAGAAAATTCCATGTTTTATCAATTCCAAAATGTCTAGCCAAACCACTACTATGTTTCTCTTTTATCAAATTAGTTCTCATTACTCCTCTTGGTATACATAACTGAATACCTTTAAACAACATACCTTCCTGAATAAAATATTCATCCCATTTAGTGTCTTGTTGATCTTGAATAGGTGCTTTGCACTTTCTTCATGGCTCAAAAAAATCAGGGTCATTTTCATAAGAATCTTTCATCTCATCAAAACCAAGAACTTGAATTTTCATCTCGATCATCAAAGATATTCTTCTACTCAATGCGTTAGCAACTCAGTTAGTGACTCCACTCTTATGCTTTATCACAAATGTATAACTCTGCAAATAATCAACCCATTTCATATGTCTCTGATTCAACTTATTCTAACTACCCAAATACTGTAAAGCCTTATGATCAGTATACAACACAAATTCACTCGGTATCAAATAATGTCTCCATTTCTTTAGTGCATGAACAATAGCATAGAATTCTTGATCATACATAGAATATTTCCTTCTAGCATCATTCAACTTTTCACTAAAGAAAGCAATAGGTTTACCTTCTTGACTCAACACAGCTCCAATTGCACTATCACTTGCATCACATTCCACATGAAATACTTTACTAAAATCAGATAATGCCAAAATAGGTAATTCAATAACCTTCTGATTCAGAGTCTCAAAACGTTTATGAGCTCCATGTTTCCACTTAAATATCCTTTTATTTCCTCTCATAGTTTTAGTCATAGCATTACAAATTGCACTGAAATTTCTAATGAACTTTCTATAAAAACTTTTCATTCCATGAAATGATCTTACCTCACTAGCATTTTTAGGTGTAGGCCAATTCAAAATAGCTTCAACCTTTTTAGGATCCATCTTCAAACCATTAGCTGAAATAAAAAATTCCAAATACACAATCTCTTCTTTCATGAATGAACACTTTTGCAGATTTATCGGTAACTTTTCTTCTTTCAATCTTTGTGAAACTTGTCTAACATGCAACAAATGTTCTTCTTTGGTCTTACTGAATAGAAGAATACCATCAAGATATGAAATCACAAACTTACCCAAGAATTTCCTCAAAACTTCATTCATCAACCTCATAAAAGTACTCAGTGCATTAGTTAAACCAAAAGGCATAACCAACCATTCATACAAACCTTCTTTTGTCTTGAAAGCAGTCTTCCATTCATCACCTTCTCTAATTTTGATATGATGATACCCACTTTTCAAATCAATTTTGATGAAATACTTTGCTCCAGTTAAACTATCCATTATGTCATCCATTCTCGGTATAGGAAACCTATACTTCACTATTATCTTATTGATTGCTATGGAATCAGTACACATTCTCCATTCCCCATTCTTCTTCGGTGCTAATATAGCAAGTATTGCACAAGGACTCAAACTTTCTCTGATCAAACCTTTCTCCAGCAACTCTTGAATCTGTTGGTTCAAATCCTAATTCTCAGTAAGTGTTAACCGCGGAGGTGCCTTATTCGGTAAACTAGCTCTAGGGATAAGATCCATACAATGATCAATGCTTCTTTTCGGTGGAAAACCATTAGGTACATTATTAGAAATGATTTTAGTGTACTCGGTGAGTAACTTATCAATCTCCTCAGGAACACTATCCTCAATCTTCTTACTCGACTTGTTAGGGATAACAACAAAACATACATCATTCTTTTTCAAATCCTTAACAAACTTTCTTCCTTCCATCAAACAAAATTTCACAAAAGTGCAAACATTACTAACAGGTTCTTCCATCAAATGTAACAAGATTTGGTTTCTTCCATCAACCACAATAGTATACTTATGCAATCTTCCATCATATATATCATGTCTCTCATATTGCCAAGGTCTTCCCAACAAAATATGACAACAATCCATAGGTATAATATGACACAACACCTTATCATAGTACTTTCCAATCTTCAAATTCACATAACATTGTTCACTTACCAAGAGTGTGTGCTCATCCTTGATCCAAGAAATCTGATAGGGCTTCGGATGTTCCAACCTTTTCAACTACAATTTTGTGACCATTTCCTCAGATGCCAAATTCTTTGAGCTACCACTATCAATGTTTACCTTCCAAATTTTATCAGAAACTCTACATCTGGTCTTGAACAAACTTTTCCTTACCGGATCTTCCTTTTTGCTTTCATTCCACAGTGCTCTCCTTACCATCAAGTTACTTTTCTTTTCAGGTTCATTCGGTGATTCCTCTTGCACCAAGGCATTTCTATTGCTACTAGCCTTATTACTTACTTGTGTACATTCAAATGACCTATGTCCTTCTTCTCCATAATTATAACAAGTTCCTCAGAAACTTCCTCTACTATAACGACCTCAGTAGTTACTGCCTCTACCTCTAGATGAACTTTCACCTTTCCACTCAGTCTTGCCTTTGTCCAGATTTGTCTTTTTAGGTTCAGATCTACCATTCTCACCATTAGATCTACCTCTTCCTCTAGGGAATCTACCACCTCAACCTCTTTATCTTTGTTCATGCCTCTTGTTCAGTTTCACCTTGGATTTCAATGCAAATTGATAAGCCTCTTCAATGTTCTCCAACTTGATCATACTAATTTCCTCTTGGATGGAAA
This sequence comes from Chamaecyparis obtusa, assembly GCA_027943335.1. Taxonomy (NCBI): domain Eukaryota; kingdom Viridiplantae; phylum Streptophyta; class Pinopsida; order Cupressales; family Cupressaceae; genus Chamaecyparis; species Chamaecyparis obtusa. Next base: position 149,304 of record BSBK01009236.1, on the reverse strand, counting down.
TTCTCAAACTATTCAGGTATCTACCGATTCTTTCCACATCATCTTCATCATGTCCAGAGCTAATATCCAATCTATATAATTTCTTAGTATATTCCTTTACCGAGCTATCTTTCTGCCTTAAGCTTTGCATTTGCCGAACTAGCTTAATCTAATAATCACAAGGTAAGAACTTTCCTTTCAATTTGTTTACCATCTTATTCCATACCTTGAATTTGTCTTTTCCTTTCCTCTTCCTATCCAATTGTAGATGTCCCCACCATAAGGATGCATGACTCTTCAACTTTGTGCTTGCAATCTTTACCTTCTTGTCTTTGGGTATATTCTCATACTCAAAGTCTTTTTCCATCTCACTGATCCAGTCCACCAATTCATCAGAATCTAGCTTTCCACCATACTCAAGAGCATTAAAATTTGGTGTAGACTTCATAATTGTCAAATCCTTCAAAAATATTTCCTCGCCTTGATCTATCATAGGTGCAGGTTTTGCATTTTCTTGTTCTTCCTCAACTTCATCATCACTAACATCCTCAAGATGTCTGCCTCTTCTTTGGGCTATTTCAACACCTTCTAACCTAGCAACAATCTTCCTTAGCATATCTACCAATCCTAGATCTCCATCTCACCTCCCATGAACCATCTTGAGAACCCTCTACAATTGCAGGTCAGATCTCAATCTGCAACCCCACAACAATCAACTAGGGATTCTCAAGAGGAACCTGCAAACCTAGATACATAGACCTAGATCAAGATCTCACCTCACTCTGATACCACATGACACAAGGTAGGGAGCAAGAGGGGCCAAAGGATGGCACACCCTAATGATCTAGCCTTCTCAACAACTCGTAGAAGCAACAACTCACAATAGTGAGAGAGAGAATGTAGAGTCTTTCATTAATTTTCCTCAAATAAACCATACATGTTAGGTTGTAAGGCCTTCCCATTTATAGCTTGATTTTACAATGAATTACATAAGTCCTCAAACATGTGAGGGTCTTTCAAAAATCTCAATTCTAATGTCTACTATCTTCTATCCAAAATTGACTCCTTAAACCATAACCCAACAACTACATTTATACAAGAGTCAACCGAACTGAGTCGACCTTCAGATCTACAATCAGTGGAAGGAATGGTTAGATCTAGGACCACACACCTCCTAATGATGGATTCCAACATTAAATCCATGACCCATAATAAATGCACAAGTCAGCCCAACAAGAACTCAAAATAATCTACTCAGTAAGAAAGGATGACCGAGCAACAAACAAGCAATGCCGAGCGCCAGTGAAGCAACCAACCGCCTAGGAGATAATCGACCGCACTTGGTAACAAAAGGAAACCAGCCAACTACCGACCAACTTGGTCAAAGAAGGAACCGAGCAACATAGAAAACTTCAAACATATTTTTGGTGACATGGGATTGCCAAGGACCCAAGATTCTCCTGCATCGTCTACCTAGATTATAGATAGTGGATCATCAAGACACATCATTGGATACAAAGAATTATTGGACTCTATGATAGAAGAAATTTATGAAGAGGTAACTATCAAAGACTATTGTTGTCACTAAGGATTTCACTTGAGTATGGCTAAGTGTGGACCTAGAAATCCCATGAAACATGGGACTACTTTTAGGATGTGGGTAACCTATCAGAAAGTAGACCTTCGGATTAGGGGCCAACTTCTTCTTGAATCACCTAAAACTTAACTAAAATTTGAAGGAAAAGGGAGAGAGAGTGCATGAAACTAAAACTAAACTAGGTGATTCACCTTATTCAGATAAATCCATAATTGAAATAAGCTTACTGCAACAGTTGAAACAAAGTTTCAATTCACAACTTGATCCTACTACCTTAAACTCCTTATAATAAATAAGGTACTTAGAATATAGAAAGGGAAGATGTTTCCACAATTTTGATTCCAATTTGTACAAAAATTAATACTTCAAAGCCAAGAAAAATCTTTGAATATTCAATTGAATCAACATGCAGATTGAGGATAAGATAATATCACAATAATCTTTTCATGAAATTCAATAAGAAGAACTTGGAAATGGAAGGGAACAAGAAGGATCAATTTTGTATTACTGAAAAGAAGCTAAGTACAAAATGTGTCTCTCAGAGATACAAAACTCATATCAGAGAGAAGAATGAAGAGCCAACCTCAATCACCTAAGTGGGAGGTATATTAAATAACCTATGGGAATCTACATTGAAACCTCCTCAACCTCCAAAAAATGGAAAAAATCTGCAATTAGGCTCAAGAAGATGCCTCCTAATTTCAGACGTCAGATTCCTGGATTTGTAGGGGGAGTGGGGAAAATGAGAATCCTAAGAGAGTTGGTCAAAAGACTACTCTATCCCCTCCAAGTCATGCACAAAAAATAACATTCTGACAATGGTTTATTTGAATGAGGTAAAAAAATAGTGAATCATCTTCTTTTGTATTCGGACATGGAACAAACGAGTTAGTGAAAACATGGTATCTCTTTTTTAATTCCTACAACATCTTTTCTTGAGTGCACATGCCCTATATCATAACCCTTCTTAGAGGTGTATGAATGAGTGCATATATGAATTCTTGTAAATATTATGGTACCATACATTGTTTAGATCCATTGGATATAACCCCAACCCTTTCTCTCTTCTCTATAGGTTCCAGATCATAGGAGCACACTAGACAGAATCAGATCAACACTCCACTACCAAGCAATGTCTGGTACCCTTGTATTTATGTTCATCATTTCATGTATGTTTGTACTCATTTATGCAATTCTGAAAATGGCTATGCTCATGGCCTATGTGAGCTCAAATAAATGATCTTCTCAGTCCTTTCCATGTGTACAGTAAATTTAAGACATTGGCACATATACATGTAATATTTTAGGTGTAAACATTTATTTTCCTTTTCATGTATCTTACTATGAAATGAATACAAATTTAAGAAAGATCACCTAATAATCCAAACTAGGGTATAGTGGTCTCACTTAGTAACTAGGTCTCCAAAAGATGAGTAAAAATATGGTAACATTCTGGTGACCTTAGCTGAGTGCATGTCTGATAAGCATCATTAATCAGTTGACTTTGAATCCATTGGGCACAAAGTCTCATAATCTAGAACTAAACTTAGCTCCAACCAAAACAACCTCCTTCTCTCCAACAAAAATGAAACTAACTACCTAAGACAGACTTCTATGGCTTATTGCTACCCAAAACCAAACTAAAAACTGAAAGCTAAAAGAAAACTTATGCTGAAGCACTTAGGGAACACAAAAAATAAAAACTTCTACCCTAGCCTACTCTAACTAGTATCAACAAACTGGTCAAACAAATCCATTGATTGGACTGTTGAAATAACTCCCCATCCTCCTTAGGGTATTATACTTTGCACACTTGATTCCAACAAGGAGAAAATGGAATATAAAAATGAATTGAACTACTTGGCATATCCATCCTTGAAATTGGTAGTCCATATTACTAACCTTGATTAGATCATAGGTGATGTCCTCCCAAGGAGGCTGATAAGATTGAATAAGCTCCTAGTCACCAAGAAATAGACTTCTGACATCACCCTCTATTTAATCCTTGAGTATGGATGTCCCACTTGATCCCACTTGAGCTAGATATCCGATAGGACACCCCCTTGAGAGCATGAAACCAGGCCTCTCTTTCTCAATATACACCCTATGAATGTCTTCTACATGCTGATCAAAATTCTACCCCTCCATGATAGTATGCCATGCCATTTCTTCTTCTACAGTTAGAGGATCTTCCTCTTCTTCAATTGGAAAATCCAATAGCTCATCAAAGATATCAAATTGCATCATTGATTCTTCCTTATTTTCTAGGAAACATGATTCTTGAGATTCATCCACCACTCTATTGCAAATAGGTCTATATTCTACAACCGGGAAAACATTAACCCCTTGAAATGAAAACTCCTCCTCAAGAATAGGCATGTTATTCTCTATTTTAGGAGGATGAGGAACATCAATAAGAGTTGAGAAGAAAGCATCAATTATAGAAATAAAATCTTCATGTTGCTCTAAGTTATCAGCAATCATATCATCTTTCTTATCATAATTAGTGAGCTCAACTAGTAAATCTTGCACTACCTCATCTTTCTCAATATAAGAAGGCATCTCCTCAAATAAATCATTTAGGATCTCACCTTCTTCACTTTCTCCCTGATCCTTGTCTTGCTGCTCTAATTCATCAACATGTAACAAGTCTACTTTTTCCTCATGGTCATCATGAAAAAGCACACCTAAGAGACAAAAATCATCTTCTTTCTGGTGGTCTAAAATGCTATGAGGTGTAGGGGTCTCTTTAGGAATTGGCTCATAGGGCTTAATCTACTATAGGATGGGCTCACTGTCACTTAGGAAGTCAAATCTTTTAGGTGTCTCTTTTATAAGAATAGAATGGAGTGGCTGGAAATATGAGATAGGGTCATGAATAGGCTCTTAAAAATCATGGAGGTTAGGCTCCTATTGACTAGGATTCTGAACTAAAGGAGAAATCCTAGAGCTTGGAATTTCAATAGAAGTTCTTGTAGACTTACCAGGAAAGAAATTTGGGATTTGAACCTTGTGAGTCTCCTATCTGGTCTGTAAAGCCTCTAGGTCCTCTTTAGTAGCATGAGGCATCTCCTCCTATATCTCCTCCTTAAGAAGAGTTGGTATCTTGAAACCTAGATACATGGTCCATGAGGGTCTCCAAGACTACATTAAGTTTTTGTTGCCCTCTAGTGTATTTGGTGAGATTTCTTGCATTGGGCCAGAAATGACTTCTTGATCTCCTTGCCTTGGTGCTTGTGCTAATAAATTCTTAATCAAATGATCCTTTTCTACAATCTATTTAGCAAGTGTCTTTTTCTCATGATAATTTTCTCCTAACTCTTTTTGGAGATCTTTCTCATTTTTTGTAGCTGTCAGATAGATGACCCTTATTAATTCTTTATACTCTTCAATATTTTCTTCATGGACCTTCTCTTGCTGGTTTTTTTCTTCAAGGCTCCACTCATGGGTTGTATTAAAATAATAATAATAACAAAATATAGAGTTAGGAAATTGTTTAATCAATGAGCAAGGAAAAGAAGGTTTACCATGAATAATCACAAAACTAGGAGCATTCACCAAAGCACAATGAAACAAGGAGACAATATTTTAAAGGGGGAAAAGCATAAAAAAACCCTCGTGATATAATGAAAGTGGCAAAAAATGCCTAAGAATAAGAGAGAGAGAGAGAGAGAGAGAGAGAGAGAGAGAGAGAGAGAGAGAGAGAGAGAGAGAGAGCTTAGCTCATACAATGTTCAAAAAGAAGAAGAATCTCATGAGTTGAGAGAAGGAGAGCCATCTCTTAATAGAGATGTGAGAAAGGAGTTACATTGTAACTCCCATTTCTATGTATGCCACATTTCACTAGTGTGTGAGACAAGTGTAAGATTCCTCATAAGGAGGAATATCTATTTTCCTTAATAAAGGAATTACAAATATGTGACATGTCCTCCTACTTGGACTAGATGACGAATACAATAGGATACCTTGATTTTTCCTTTAAATACAAATATACCAAGGAAAGATTAAATTCTAACACCACCCTTTAATCTTTACTTGGGGTAATTACATCAATAGGTATCAAGCCCAAATGTTTAGAATGAATTTGAGATGTTTCTTTTGAAATAGTCTTCACTAGGATGTCTTTGGCTTGATCATCTTGCATGTCTTCAACTTGTGCTTTGGAGCTTGAATGGTACATAGGGCTTTTGGCAAAGTGAATAGCATGTTGAGGGGAGCCCAAATTTTTAAGAGACCATTGAAATTCTTGAGATGTATTTATGCATTCTGTATATTTATTTCTAGTAGAAAGTATAGGTGGAGCATAATCAACACTTGAGCTTTCAAAAAGGCAAAAATGACTAGTAGAGTGCCCATCATTGGGATCACCTAGTGCTGAATTAGTAACACTTTGGAAAAAATCATATTGCGAATCATGAGGAAAATAATCCGAAATGCAATCTTCAGTTGCATAAAACAAATTTGTAACATGTTCATCAGAATGAGAATCATGAGTCATAGGATTAGAAATGCAATCTTTAGTTGCATAAAACACATCTGTAACATATTTATCATAATATGAAGCATCAATAGGAGAGTTAATATAAGCATCATTATCATTAACCTCCACAACAATAATAGGATTAGTACTATCATCATGAATTTCATCTTGAGTAATAAACATATCTTGCAAAGTAGCATTAAGAAAGTTAGATATAATTTCCTCTTCTTGGTCAAACATATCATCAATATGAGAGCAAGGAGGAGTAAATAGATTATTACCATCATCATCATCATTACTGCTAGAAGGGAAAAAAACATTAGGAGTATCATTACTATCTTTATGTTCATCATTATCCTTTTGAAGAGTATTAGTATTATCCTCAATGTTAGGAGTAGAAACAAGAGGAACAAAAATATGGCTATCTTTCAAATCAAGAACATAAAGTACATCATGTAATTTACCATTTGGAATAGAAGCATTGCCAGTTCCTTCAACTTGACAGCAATAATTATCAGCTAAAGAAATAGAAATATTTCAAGAATCAAGTTGCAAAGAATCAAAGAATTCCTTATGGGATCGAACATGTTGAGATGCATTACTATCAATAATCCATTTAGGTGGTTTAGAAGCATTAAAGTAGATAGTAAAAGCAGAACGAGATTTATTTCCATTAGGTTTTCCATTTGAGTAATTTTGGGAATTATGTTGATCATCTTTTTGTTTATTAAAATAGTTATGTATTAAGTGACCATTTTTACCGCAATAGGTGCAATGAGGCCTATTAGAATGATTATTATTATGATAGTTATTGGAAGGCCTAGAGTTGTAATAATCATTAAATTGTTGGCCTGAGTTATTATCTGAATTATTAGTTTTGTTAGACCTTTGATAGTTTTGGTTATTTTGATTAGTGTTAGAAGATCTATAGTTATTGTGACTTTGAGAGACATATGCATGTTCATGAGTTTTAAGTATGCCAAATTGAATTAATTTTCCTTCTTCTTGATGGAACATATTTTGAAAGATGACATAAGTTAATTGAGATGCTAAAGAAGGAATAGCTAACTGAGAGTAAATATTTGTAATAAATTGTTGGAACTATCTAGGCCAACATTTACGAATAATAATGTGGATTATCCGTAAATCAAAAAGACTGACTTGTAAACTGGTTAGTAAAACTTTAATTGAATCAAACTTGAGCAAGAAATCATCAACAGAGTTGAAATCGATATACCTGAGGTCTTCAAGTTGGTCTTGAAGCTGGATTTTGTGAGTCTCATTTGCACTGTCATAGGTATTTTTCAAGATGTCCCAAGCCTGATGGGATTATGTACAAGTAGAAATTAAGACATACAATTTGGGACTTAAGAAGATTATGATTAAACCAAGTGCTTCCTCATTTTTATTCTGCCAAGCAGTTTGGTCAGCTTGGGGAGTAGAGGTTGCTGATTTTGAACTGGCATTAGTTGCAATATCTAAAAGATGTCTGATCTAAAGATGAAGGTCATGTGCATTTTCCATGCATGATAATTTACACTAGTTAACTTTATTTCTAGCATCAGGGTGGTCATGGTTAAAAACTAAGATTTAAAGTAAACTTGAGATAAATAAAGGAAAAAACTTTAACAGAACCTAAAAAAGAAACTCAGCTCAAATTGGAGACACTTGCATGCAACAATAGAAAGCTATAAAAGCTTACGCCAAGGAGGCATGCAAGGAAAGAAACAAAAACTAGAAAACAACTGAAACTAAGAACACTTAATAGGAACAGATTTGCAGTTAAGTTGTTATTGATTAATAGATAATGACATGAATCTCTTGCATGCAAAGAAAACTAAATCTATTGCATGCAAAATGAAAATACAAAAAAAAAGTTCCGACCCTGCAAAGAAATGTTAGTAAATAGAAATATACAAAAAAAGATAATAAAAAAGGTTCAACCCTGCAATAAAACGTTAGTAGAAAACTGGGTAAATAAAATGCGAGATTAGTAAACTAGAATAATTAAATATAATAAAAAGATTGAATTTAACTTAAAAAAACTTTAGCACTAGAATTAAAAGACTAACATATCACAACCAGATTAAGAAACTCTGATGTCAGAGCAAACCCTTGAACCAAAGGTGTATAACAACAACAACAAAAAAAACCTTATATACTTGCTAATTAAGTTGAAGAAAAATTGGTGCTAAAAAGCTTTCTAAAAATATTAATACAAAGACTCTAAAAAAACTAAATGACTACAAGAACTTGATAGTTACAATAAATATGAAAATGCAGTGAAAAAGATAAATTTAAACTTGTTAGATTCCTAGCTAATAATATATAAACAAATTTTTGATGTAGCAATAAAAAAGAAACTAACAATAAAAAATTAATACCACTTGGAAAACGTTTCAAACCTCCCAAGTTCAAAGGTAATATGGGGGATGATCAATGATCTATGGCCAATCGGGATCTTGCTGTGTAGAACTGCCAAGGGAAATTGAATGTAGATGTGTGTGAAACCAAATGGAACCACATAAATAGGGGAAATATGGGAAGATGTAGCAATGAGGGTAAGTGCTAGAGGTGGCGGTGGCAAGTCTGCAAAATCTCCTTTCCAGTGCAAGGATAAGGTTGCTAGAATGAAACAGAAGTACAGATCTGAGACACTGTTGCAGGAGATCAATGGATCCAATACTTCAAGGTGGTTAGTAACAATGAACAATATGAATGAAAATAAAAAATAGGGAGACCTAAATGTAAATTGATACATAAAAAAAATCCACAGCCGCCCAATGGTGAAAGCTAGTCACATGGCCGGTGTTTGGAGTAATGAAAAAATGAAACAAATGAGAGAAATAGAAAATAAAATGAGGGCAAGGAAGAATGCTCGATGGGTTTCACAGGATTCAAACCCCATGCTTAGCCATATTACTTTCCATATCAATGATAAAAATTCAAATATACTTATTCGATAATATTAAAAAATGGATGCCTTATCGCAAGCAAGCTATCAAATTACAACGATAGATTTTCAATGAAGCAGAACTTAAATGGTGTGTGAGAAGAAATGTGGTGTCTGGAGAAATGTAGTAGGGAGAATGAGAATATAAATGTGCATGCAATATAGATATGCAACAAAAAGGCACATGCAATACTCTATTTATTGAAAATGAACAGCATATAGATATATTTTCTTTAGTAAAATGGCGAAGCACCAAAAAATAGCTACTAGAATCGAACCAAATATAAGATCAACACTAAATAGTAAACGATTTGAACACACACGATCTCAATAGGTAAAGAAAGAAAACACGATAATGATCTGAAGCTGTAAGTACAAGAAAAGATTAAAAAATGAATGCAGGAAAGAATGAAAGTTTAGAAAACCGAATCATGCAATATGACCGAAATAGAACCAAAGAAATGAACTTTTAATGCTACCAGATAAACATTTCTAATATGAAGGTGGTTAACATAAACATAAAATGAGCTAAGCAAGCAAAAATCTTGGCACCACTAGCATTGTTGGTTGAAGGCAATCGAATCCTCAGGTGAAGATAGCAAGGATAACGTACAGATGAAGAATTTCAATGTTCAGACGAGCAATGAAATTACATATAACTCTATAAGATTTCAATGATAATTCATATGCCTCAGTGCAAAATGGTAATAAAAAATGTTTTACATTGTTGAAGAAATGATTAAAAGATAATATTAATTAGGAAAAGAAGAATAACCATAGCTTAGAATACCAGAAATAAATGCATGCAAAAAAAAAGAAACTAGAAAATCATGACAAATGTAGCCTCTGTTTCTATTTTTTTGAGAAAAGCTGAAGTGGGAACTATGTAAGCATGCATACGATTTTGAATAATAATTTGAAGAATAAAAAACTTTGCTTAATTGCAGGAAGAGTTCTTTTATTAGAAATGAAAAATAGATTCTATTCCCTGCAAAACCGTTATAAAAAAGAAATCTTGCCAAATGTTAGAAGTATATAAGAACTAAAAAAAAACTAATGATTTGGAGATTGATATCCAAAATTAGAAACAATAATTAAAAAAATATTCTTTACATGCATGAACGGATATTAGAGAAAAGAAAACACTTCAATTTTTTAAATACTTTTAATATTATAATATTAAGATTTTGATATCTTTATAATATAATATTTTGATTGTAAAAGAAGATTTTGATAAATTAAATTTGTATTATTTACATTATCAATAATGTATCCAAATCTGCACAAACCAAATCAAAATGAACCCAATAGATAAACTGGGTTTGGCGGTAAACTAGCCAAACCCAAAAAAAAAGAAGATTTTTTCTCTCTAAATCAGATTAGTCAAAAAATATACTAGCAATAAACTCTCTCAAGAGTCTCCGATATTGGAGTGCTCCAAGATATGGTAGCTCCTTCACCTATACACTCAATACATGATTAAACCAACCTGCTCTAATACCATGTTAAAATAAGAATAATAACAAAATATAGAGTTAGGAAATTGTTTAATCAATGAGCAAGGAAAAGAAAGTTTACCATGAATAACCACAAAACTAGGAGCATTCACCAAAGCACAATGAAATAAGGAGACAATATTTTTAAGGGGGAAAAGCATAAAAAACCCCCGTGATATAATGAAAGTGGCAAAAAATGCCTAAGAATAAGAGAGAGAGAGAGAGAGACAGAGAGAGAGAGCTTGCTTAGCTAATACAATGTTCAAAAAGAAGAAGAATCTCATGAGTTGAGAGAAGGAGAGCCATCTCTTAATAGAGATGTGAGAAAGGAATTACATTGTAACTCTCATTTCTGTGTATGCCACATTTCACTAGTGTGTGAGACAAGTGTAGGATTCCTCATAAGGAAGAATATCTATTTTCCTTAATAAATGAATTACAAATATGTGACATGTCCTCCTACTTGGACTAGAGGATGAATACAATAGGATACCTTGGTTTATCCTTTAAATACAAATATACCAAGGAAATATTAAATTCTAACAAGTTGCCATCTAGTTTTCTAGCTGCCTTGAAAAATCTTCTTTCTAAGCCACCACTTCCATATACTACCTTGAGATCACCTCTTTCTGAGCCCTCATCTGTGCATAGTCTCTCATGAAAGAGCTCATTTCTTCTCAAAAATTTTCCAACTAGTCACTGTAGTTTGAATCTGAAGTGGTGTTGGATTGATTCTAAGGATTGTAATGGTGACCTTCATAGGGTGGTTCATAGGAATGCTGCCAGGATGCTTGATGCTGGTTGGGAGGGTATGGTGGTGCATGCTGGTAATTTTCTATTTGTAGGCCATTTTGGCTATATGTTGTTGCTTGGCCAACTTGATATGGCATGAATGATGGCACATGGGTAGCTTTCTCATGATATGGGGGATGATAGGGAAAATATGCATTATGGATTGGCATGCTTACTCATCAAATGATCTGGTAAAAAGGATTTTTTGAAACTTACCAGCACTTGGACTACTTAAACTAGTAGATTTTTCTCAGAGTCTCCATGGTGTTTGAAACAAACTACCTGTAAAGGCTGATTGCGTTGAGGATCTCACCAAAATCTTAGTGAATGATGAGAATCATTACAGTCCCACCGAACATGCCAAAAACTATTGTCACTAAGGATTGAACCCGAGTATGGCTAAGTGTGGACCTAGAAATCTAGTGAAACATGAAACTACTTTTAGGATGTGGGTAACCTATCAGAAAGTAGACCTCCGGATTAGGGGCCAGCTTCCCCTTGAATCACCTGAAACTTAACTAAACTTTGAAGGAAAAGGGAGAGAGATTGCATGAAACTGAAACTAAACTAGGTGATTCAACGTAGTTGGATAGATCCATAATTGAAATATGCTTACTACAATAGTTGAAACAAAATTGCAATTCACAACTTGATCCTACTACATTAAACTCCTTAGAAAAAATAAGGTACTTAGAATACAAAAAGGAAAGATGTTTCCACAATTTTGATTCCAGTTTGTACACAAATTAATACTTCAAAGCCAAGAAAAATCTTTGGATATTTAGTTGAACAACATGTAGATTGAGGATAAGATAATATCACAATAATCTTTGCATGAAATTCAATAAGAAGAACTTGGAAATGGAAGGGAACAAGAAGGATCAATTTTGTATTACTAAAAAGAAACTAAGTACCAAATGTGTCTCTCAGAGCTACAACACTCATATCAAAGAGAAAATAATGAAGATCCAACCTCAATCACCTAAGTGAGAGGTATATAAAATAACCTATGGGAATTTGCATTGAAATCTCCTCAACCTCCTAAAAATGGAAAAAATCCACAATTGGACCCATGAAGATGTCTCCTGATTCTAGATGTCAGATTCCTAGATTTGTAGTGGGAGTGGGAAAAATTAGAATCCTAAGAGAGTTGGTCAAAAGACTACCTTGTCCCCTCCAAGTCATGCACTAAAAATAACATTCTGACAATGGTTTGTAAAAACACCAGTCATAAATTACAATGATAAGCAATGACTTTTACATTAAAATTTTACCCCTATGACAAAAATAATGTGAATTTTATTATATTTTAAAATAGTTCTCAACCCAAAATTGGGGAAAACATATTTTAAAATATTTACATCTTTAAAAATAAAACCCACCTATTACAAATTAATTAAAACTCTCAACCCAATTTGAAAAAAAAGGGGAAAGAATATAATTAATTTCCTGAGAAATTGATCCAAAGAAAATGAATAATCAAAAGGAAGATGCCCAAGGCATCGACACTTCACTGCTAGCAAGATGGGGAAGTGGCCATTTGTACTGGCTCTCTTGGTTGTGAACTCGGGCTCAATTTGGGAAGTTGTAGTCTCTGAAATCCTTTTGACATAGCAATATGACTCCGAGGTAGGCATTCTTGGTTTCCATTTGAATCTCCTCTGTATTTGACTATCATTGTGCCAAAACTAGGGCATGATTATGGTGTTCTCTGCTAGGGCACTATGTTGTATGTTTTTTCATTGAGATTTCACAACTTAATACTATTGGAAACTACAATTGAAGCAATTGTTTTATTGTCATTAATGTCAAATTTTAACTAGTAAGCCTATTGCTATCTAGGAAAGTACTATATCTATTTTCATGATAAGAAGGATTAGGGCAAGGTTAGTAACAATAGCACCTAGGGAAAGGTTGAGTTATCTTGATACTTCAATGAGTACTTGATTATATGGCACAATGATAAGATAATGTATTAATTATACAAGTAAGAAGGAAGACTGAACAAGTAGTCTTAACTGAGAAAAAATGAAGAAATCTAGTTTAAGCCAAGTGATGTTAGTGTCAACCGAGTTAGTATATGTTGAGCAAATTTAGTGTTGACTGAACATCAGTGTATTGCCAAGTGAAATAGTTTTGATGTGTTGACCGAGTTTCGTAGTGATGACTGAGGAGTTGAACACAATATTGACTGAGCATCATTAATTTACATTTGAGGAAGAATTCAAATTCCAAGCCGACATAGTTGAATTCTTGGGTTATGTAAATCATGTTGACTTTATTAATTGATTGTATGGAAGCATTTAATGCACAATAAACCATTTTATTATGATTCAAAAAGGAGATTTAAGATATTTCTAGAAGGATGAATGAAGAACATAATGTTGGAAGGATTCAATGAATCTGACCTAACCCTAAGATCTACGGAGGAGATTAAGTAGCAAAAGAGAAAATCTATTTGTTGAAGAGATATAAGGAAACCTAAGAGGAAGGTTGAAATATGTAGGATGTGTAGAGTATGAAGAGCATGAAGTGGATGCTTGAGTTGTTATTGACTAATTAAGAAGAAAGGCTGAAGGTGAAGAGTTGTGATTACTTGAAGGGATTTCCGAGCAGATCAGTGATGGGGATGGAAATGGAACACAGTTAGTAAGCCTGCATACATGAATGTCCTGAATTAGATCTATTATTTGCAAAGTGAGTTGTATGTTTTTCAGATCAATACTACTATTACTTTGTAACCATTGTATCAGTCAAAATCCTTTAATCAAGGTTGACCTAATAGTCATTTGTATAAATCATTTGAACAAGGTTTCATTCTAATAGAATGTACTTAAGTCCTTTAACCAGGCACACTCCTAATAGGGTGGTTGAAATCCTTTAGTAGGGTCACACCTAATAGTGTGTTTATAACCTTTAACAGGGTTGGATTTTCACAAAGCTCACTTTAGAAGAGTGAAATATCAATAACATGTTACAAAGTGGTTTTTCCCAAATTGGGTTTCCACTATAAATCCTGGTGTTAATACTTGTGTGAATGTTTTGGTGTGAACATTTCTGTGTTTTACAAGTTAAATAGTACTGGATAGTGGATTGCATTATTTTATGTTTCTGGTATATATTCAGTAGTGACTGAGTAGTTTTGGTTATCATATCTAAATTTGTTGAAGTGTATTAATGTTTGTTTTATACATCAGGACCTGAGAACAACCAATTCACCCCCCCTCTTTGTTGTTCTAAAACATATTAATAATTGGTATCAGAGCTTTGGTTGTGCTTATAGAGGACAAGTATAAAGGTACTTGAAGTAAATGATTAGGATGTATAAGAAGGAGGTACCGAAGCTGAATAAGGAGAACTTCCTTGCATGGCAGAGTTTAATGAAGTTGCATCTAGCTAGTATTGGTGACTCAGTGAAATATTTTGTTGAGCATAACTATGTTACACCTACTACACACTTGACTACCAAGGAAATGAGAGCTAAACAGGAACACAACCAAGCAATGTTGGAGATTGCATCTCCCTTAAGTTATCTAGAATTTGAAGACATCAAAGATTGCACAAATGCAAAAAAAATGTGGGATGCTCTTGCAAACATCTATGGTGGTGATGTGAATGTACTAAGGGAAAAAGATGAAAGCCTAAGAGGTGAATTTGATGAAATGAAAATGCAAGAAGGTGAGAATATTGCTCAATATTGTGGTAGAATAAAAGAGGTTGTAAATGCTATTAGAGGAGCCAATGGAAATATTGATGATGAGATTGTTATTGGAAAAGTGCTGAGAACTTTACGTCCTATTTTTGCCATCAAAATTTCTACAATTCAAGAATCTAGATGTAATCCTGGCAATGCTTTAACACTGGAAAGTCTTGTTGGTAAGCTTACTACTTTTGAACTTTCTAATTATGATAACTTCACTATTGCTAATGTTGAATATGCATTTAAGTCACAATTGGTTCTGAATAAGTCTAAGAAAGAAAATGAAATATGCATCAGTGAGAGTGAAAGTGATAGTGACATATCTGATGAAGAACTAGAGGATCTTGAAGCTCTTACGGCCAGAAGATTGAAAAGAGGAAAAGGCAAGTATAAAGGTAACTCCCTATCATATGTTTCTCATGTAACAAAGTTGGTCATATAGTTGCAAGATGTCCTGATAGGGATGACAAGGATGAGGATAGAGAAAAAAAGTATAAAGAAAAAAGAGAAAAAAAAGGTTACCAAAGGTACAAGGATTACAAAGATAAAGATAAGAAATCCTGTTACATAGTTGAAGAAGAAACTGACATTGATAATGATGATTTTGAAATAGAAGTAGTCTATGTTGCTATGAAGGATGAGTCTGATGAAGATGAGAAAACTGCACTTGTATCCTATGTGAGCAAAGGTGACAAATGGATTATTGATAGTGGTTGCTCACACCACATGACTGGTGATAAAAGTAAGTTTGATACTCTATATCATTACAAAGGTAGAAGTGTAAAATTTGGTAATGATGCACCATGTCCTATAAAGGGTAAAGGATTAATTAATCTGACTAATAAGATCATTTTTGAAAATGCTTATTGGGTAGAAGGTCTTAACTATACTTTTCTAAGTGTTGCATAGCTTAATAGCACTGGTTATCGAGTGGAATTTCATCACAGAAAGGCTAAATTATTTGATGCTACTGGTGAACTGATTGGAAGTGGAGAACATACTAGAGGTAATTTGTTCTATTTAGACTTATCTGAAGAGACATGTTTGATTTCATAGTTTGATGATATTTGGTTATGGCATAAGAGGCTATGTCATATTAACTTTGACAATCTGGTCGATATTAGTAAAAAGAAGAAAGTGAGAGGACTGTCGAGATTTAAGAAACCTAAAAATGTAATGTGCAAACAATGTAAGTTGGGTAAAATGACAAAGTCTAGTTTCAAGAGCAATACTTTTACTTTTGAAAATGTTTTAGATCTGGTTCATACTAACCTTTGTGGACCTATGGGTGTAAAAAGCTATTGTGGTGCTAGATATTTTATTCTCTTTATTGATGATTATACTAGGATGATGACTATAATGTTTCTAAAAGAAAAATCTGATGCATTTCAGTTATTTAAGTGGTATTTGGCTAAGGTTGAAAAGGACTTAGGTAGGAACCTGAAGTGTCTAAGATCTGACCGAGGTGGAGAATTTATATCAAATGAGTTCAATCTATTCTTTAATTATAGAGGAAACAAGAGACAAATGTCTACACCTAGAACACCTCCATAGAATGATATAGCAAAGAGAAGGAATAGATCTATCATGGATTATGCAAGGACACTAATGATTAAAAATAATATTGCACAAAATTACTGGAAAGAAGTTGTAAGTACAACTATTTATACCTTAAACTGAGTACAAATTAAAAAAAGGTACAAATGTTACACCTTATGAATTATGGTATGGGTATGCACCTAATGTAAAATACTTTAAAAATTTTGGGAGAAAATGCTATATACTAAAAGACAATAGAAATGGAAAGTTTGATGCTAAAAGTGATGAGGGAATATTCCTAGGTTATTCCACAAAGAGTAAAGC
Organism: Chamaecyparis obtusa; assembly: GCA_027943335.1. Lineage (NCBI taxonomy): Eukaryota > Viridiplantae > Streptophyta > Pinopsida > Cupressales > Cupressaceae > Chamaecyparis > Chamaecyparis obtusa. Next base: position 132,444 of record BSBK01009236.1, on the reverse strand, counting down.
TTATAAGTGTTTGAACTCTAACACTAACAAAATTGTGGAAAGTGAAAATGTGAAAGTTGATGAATTTGCAGAGAAAAATGAACAGGAAATCAATAGAGAACCAGAAGATTATAGATCTTTTGCCTATATAGAAGAAGGAGAGGTAAGTAACACACTTGCACCTGATGCTGAGTCTTGGGCTAGCATTGCCGAGTGTTAGGAAAATATTGTCGAGAATCAGGAAGAGGTTGCCGACTGATAGGAAGAGGTTGTTGAGCATTCATAGGTTGAATCTAATAATTTGATTGATGAACCTGAAGAGAAAGGAGAAAGGAGAGAAGAAACTATTTTGGTACAATATGTAAGGAGACATCACAAGCCTGAGTAGATCATTGGAGACAAAGAAATTGGAGTTCTGACAAGAAGTAAGTTGAGAGACCCTACATGCTTATTATGTGAATTTGAGCCTAAGACAACAAGGGAGGCATTAGAAAATGAAGACTAGATCCAAGCCATGAATGAAGAGATAGACCAAATAGAAAAGAATGATACCTGGACTTTGGTGCCGAGACCGGAAGACAAAAATGTCATTGGAACAAAGTGGGTATTGAAAAACAAGCTTAATGAGCATGGAAAGATAACAAGGAACAAAGTGAGGCTGGTATGCAAGGGATATGCACAAGAAGAGGGAATAGACTATGGGGAGACATTTTACCCTATAGCAAGATTAGGAATGAAAAATTTACTTGCATATGTTGCCTATAGATATTTCAAGGTATACCAAATGGATGTCAAATCTGCATTTTTGAATGATATATTAGAAGAAGTATACATTGAACAACCTGAAGGGTTTGTTGATCCAAACAAGAGACACATGGTTTGAAAAGTAAATAAGGTAGTGTATGGATTGAAGGAAGGCCCTAGTCATGGTATGAGAGGCTACATAATTACTTTATATAGATTGGATTCTCAAGGACAAATGAAACCAGCAATTTGTACATGAAAGATGAAGAAGGTAAAGGAATATTGTTAGCTAAAATTTTTGTAGATGATTTCATATTTGGTGGACAAGATGCCCTGTGTAAGAAATTTTCAAATGAAATGAAAAATAAATTTGAAATGAGTATGTTTGGGGAGATCAAATTCTTTGTTGGTTTGCAAGTCTATCAAATGGAAAAAGGTATTTTCATCACTCAGTCTAAATATGTCAATGAAATAATGAAAACTTTTGGAATGGAGGACTCAAGGCCAGTTAGTACTCCTATGGCTACTTGTGAAATTACAATAAACTTTAGTTTTATATTATTATTTTTCTTGATTTTTGTATATGATAATCCTTATTCAGACTTGCTGTATATAATTCATCTCAAATACAAAAATATTTATCAATATATATATGTCTTTGCACATAGAAGGAGACGTGACTCATAAATGAGTCACGTCCCTTCAATACCGATGCCCTTTCATAACAAATTACCTTTACCGATAATCAAATATTAAAGACTGCACTTTACATATATTGTAACTATGATATATGTAAAGTGCAGTATCGTATGTTTTTGTATTATATAAGCCACGAGTAACATACTGTACGATATACATATTGTAAGATATGTATACCGTGCAGTATGTTATATGAATTAACAATCATATAACATATTGCATACGATATCCGATATATATATATATATATATATATATATAACAGTCGGTATGGTGGCCGATATGCATAACAGTCAATATGGCATCCGATATATATCATAGTCGGTACTTGGTATAGCAGTCGATATTAATTGGTATGTATTATCGTATCAATAATACATATTAACAATATGTATTATTGATATGATAATATCATATCACATCAATAGTGCAGATCGATATATATATAAGGCTTAGTTATATTATTAAATATATATATATATATATAAGTATATTGATAATATTAGATATACATAAATATGTAATATTATCAAGTATATATATATTAATATAAAATTATCTAATCATAGCTATTCATTGTTAACACTCCCTCTTAGCTAGATAAGATAATTTTCACTTTATGTTAGCATCATATTTTCATTTGAAATGAGGAATCACCATTCATTGTGACACCTAGTTTCCATATCATAAAGATATGAGGAATCACCATGCATTGTGACACCTAGTTTCCATATCCTAAAGATATGAGGAATCACCATGCATTGTGACACCTAGTTTCCATATCCTAAAGATATGAGGAATCAACAACTGATACCTATTTCCATATCACAACGATATGAGGAATCAACAACTGATACCTATTTCCATATCACAACGATATGAGGAATCAACAACTGATACCTATTTTGTATCACAGTAATAGTGATACAAGGATATATTAAATATAACATTATATCATATTTTATATAACCTCATTATGGTATGTGCACTAACAGATAATCTGTTTACCATAACAACACCACATTACAAGATCGTCATCTCGTAATCAAATACAAGTGTTCATTATCTAAGAAGTCGTCACCTCTAGAAATGTCCACAGGATGGATGAGCCCATAAAATAACATTTATATATTATATATAAAATCATATTACAATCATACCAAGAGTTTTCCTAAAGTGATCAACTTTCACCTTTGGAAGAGCTTTGGTGAGAATATCAGCAGTTTGATTTCTTGTACAAACATATTCCAACTGGAGTACCTTTCTTTCTGGCATATCACGAACATAGTGATAAGGAATCTCAATGTGCTTTGATCTATCATGAAATACAGGATTTACTGATAACTTGATACAGCTTTGATTGTCACAGAAGATAGTAGTTGGTGGTAGAGTTTTACCAAATAGTCCACTGAGTAGTTTCCTAAGCCATACTGCTTCTTTAGCTGCCATTGAAGCTGCAATGTACTCTGCCTCTGTAGAGCTTTGAGCTACTGAAGATTGTTTTCTACTAATCCAAGACACCATAGCTGATCCCAAGCTAAAACAACATCCTGAGGTACTTTTACGATCAATCACACTTCCAGCCCAATCTGAATCAGTGAACCCATGAAGGTTTAATTCTATCCTATCATACTTGAGTCCATAGTTTAATGTACCTTGGAGATATCTCAATACATGTGTAGCAGCAGTAAAGTGAATTTCTTTGGGATCACACATGAACTGACTTAATGTGTTTACTGAGAAACAAATGTCAGGTCTGGTATTCCCTAAGAACATTAGAGATCCTATTAATTGTCTGTATAAAGAGATATCTGCAGAAGGAGATTCTGATGTTGCTTCCTTTAGTTTATGAAAATTTATTTCCATGGGTGAAGACATGGGTCTACAATCCAACATGCCAAATCTCTTCAAGATATCAAGGGTATATTTGCCTTGATTCAAAATAATACAATCTGATTTCTACCAAACTTCTAGACCAAGAAAGTAGTGTAGAAGACCTAAGTCCTTCATATCAAATTCTTTGGCTAAGTCTTTCTTACATTGTTGAATCAAATAGTCTTCCCCTGTAATCAGTAAATCATCAACATATAATATGATTATCAACATATCACCTTTGTTTACCTTGAAGTATAGATTTGGATCAGCATCATTTTTGGAAAATCCTAACTTTGTTAGATAGCTGTCTATTCTAGCATACCAAGCTCTGGGGGCTTGTTTAAGTCCATATAATGCTTTCTTCAACTTACATACATGTGTTTTAGGATCATGAATCTCAAATCCTTCAGGTTGTTCTAAGTATACCTCTTCTTCAATACTTCCATTTAAGAAGGCTGTTTTAACATCCATTTGATGAACTTTCCAACCTTTGGCAGCTGCAATGGCTAGAACTGTTCTAATAGATGTGTAACGTGCAACAGGAGCAAATGTTTCTTCATAGTCAATCCCTTCCTTTTGAGAGAAGCCTCTTGCTACAAATCTTGCTTTGTACTTTTCAATGCTACCATCAGCTGCATGTTTTATTTTGAATAACCATTTAGATGATACCACAGATTTTGATTTTGGTCTTGGTACAATATCCCACACATCATTCTTTATGATAGATTGATATTCTTCTATCATTGCATCCTTCCATACTTGTTGTTGAATTGCATCAGATACATTTGTAGGTTCTAAGTTAGAGAGTTCACTCATGAGTGCTGCATAGCTGGATAATATGGAAGGCCTTTTTCTTTCTCTGACTGTTCCTGGAGGAGCACCAAGAGTCTTTCCTTCTTCTATGAGTTTAGTGGCCCAAAGTGGTCTCTTCTTAGGATTTTCTAGTGTGGATAGATTTTCATCATTTTCTTCTTCCTCAGAGTCCTCCTTTTGAGTTTCCTGTGAAGTGTTTTCTTTTGATGGAACAAAAGTCTCTTGCTCTTGTGAATTTATACTTTTAGAGCAAGCTGTATCTTCCTCAAATATTACATCTCTACTTAATTCAACAAGGTTCTGCCCAGGTATATAAATACGATATGCTTTTGAGGTTTCACTATATCCTACAAAGATACCTTTCTTCCCAGACGGTTCTAACTTTGTTCTCTTTTCCTTAGGAACATGAATGTAGACTGGACATCCAAATATTCGAAGATTACTTATATCAGGCTTTGTCCCTGTGAATGCTTCTTCAGGAGTTTTATTTTCAATGTGTGAGTGTGGACATCTATTTTGTATGTATACGGCTGTATTTGATGCTTCTGCCCAAAGAGAGGTATCAAGGTTTTGATCAAGAAGCATTGCTTTGGTGGCCTCAATAATAGTTCTATTCTTTCTTTCAGCTACCCCATTTTGTTGTGGATTATAAGGTACGGTGTAATCCCTCTTAATCCCAACCTCTTTACAAAATTGTTTGAATATTTCAGATGTGTATTCTTTTCCATTGTCTGTTCTCAAAATTTTAATTTTCTTTCCAGATAGATTTTCAGTAATAGATTTGAAGTCTTTAAACTTACTTAGTACTCCCTCAGATTCTTTGTACTTAAGGAAGTAAATCCAGGTCTTTCGTGAGAAGTCATCAACAAAGATTATATAGTATTTGCAGCCTCCTATTGAAGAAACAGACATGGGTCCACATAAATCTGAATGTATCAATTCTAAAACCTCATTAGTTCTGATTACACTAATTTGAAATGTTCCTTTTGTGTTTTTTTTTGCCTAGTGCACACCCTTTACATGCACCAGAATGATATTGTTTAAGTTTTGGTAATCCATTAACCAAATTTTCCATAGAAGATAAAGTTTTATAATTTAAATGTCCTAATCTTCTATGCCATACTTCATTTAAATTTGAAATGTCATTTACTAAGACTTGATTTATATTAGTATTTAATTCATATAAGCACCCTTGTCTTCTTTCTATGGTATTAGCTTGTTTGAAGGTTAAACCTTTAGGCCATGCTTTTACTTTGCCATCCATGAAAGTTACTCTATACCCATTATCTTCAAGTGCTGATATGGATAAAAGGTTTCTCTTGATTCCTGGGACAAATAGGACTCCTGTGAGTTGAATTGAGATACCGGTCTTTAGTTTGATTGTGCATGTCCCAATGCCTCTTACTGGATAAGAGGAGTCATCTCCAATGGTTACCTCTTCATCCGATTCTTCTGACATGGTTTCTAGTAGTTCTTTGAACCCTGTAATGTGACGTGAGGAACCGCTATCAATAACCCAAATGTTCTTGTTTGGAACTTGATTTGAGAGTGTAGAGTAGAGTACAAATTGCTCCTTCTTGATTTCTTCATTGGGCTTCTTCTTGGATTTGGTAAAAGAGGCTTGATGATTCTTGTAAGGACAATTTGTTACAACATGTCCGGGTTTGTCACACCTAAAGCATTTAACATGAGATAGGTCTCTTTTGGGATACTCCGTATTGAATTTCTTCTTTCTGAAATGTTTGAATTTCTTCTTCTTGTGAGTATTTACATTTAGTGCATGATTTTCTTCATCATTGATCTTTTTCTTTAATCCTCTTTTATCTAACCTTGATTCTTCTTGAAGACAATCTGTTCTTAATCGATCAAATTTTGGAAACTTGGATCTAGCACTTATACCAGCAACAAAGGTTTCCCAAGATTCAGGTAGTCCATCTAGAGCAATTAAGGCTAGTTCCTTTCCATCAATTTCATGGCCTAGTAGTGAAAGTTGATCTCTTAATGCTGATACCCTTAGAAAGTATGCATTTATTTTCTCATTCTTATTTATACTAATCTGGTTCATTTCTCTTTTCAAAGCTAGTTTCTTGCTAGCATTATTTATTTCATATGTTTTCTCCAATGCCTTGTACATCTCATATGCCTTATCATATTTGGATAGGATTGGTACAATATGATCTCTGACCCCATCGATAATTATCTTCATGGCTTTGTCGTTCCCTTCATTCCAATTTGATAGATCGGGTTCCGCTTCTAGCTTAACCTTGTCTGGTTTAATAAAAGTTTCAACTTTATTCTCTTTTAGCAGCATTATGATTCTTATCTTCCATGATTGGAAGTTATCAGCCCTGCAAGTCTGTCCTCAAATCTGATCATGTTTTCCATTTTATAATATCTTAAGTTTATTAAATTTCTTTAAATTTCAGAACCTTAGCTCTGATACCATGTGAAATTACAATAAACTTTAGTTTTATATTATTATTTTTCTTGATTTTTGTATATGATAATCCTTATTCAGACCTGCTGTATATAATTCATCTCAAATACAAAAATATTTATCAATATATATATGTCTTTGCACATAGAAGGAGACGTGACTCATAAATGAGTCACGTCCCTTCAATACCGATGCCCTTTCATAACAAATTACCTTTACCGATAATCGAATATTAAAGACTGCACTTTACATATATTGTAACTACGATATATGTAAAGTGCAGTATCGTATGTTTTTGTATTATATAAGCCACGGGTAACATACTGCACGATATACATATTGTAAGATATGTATACCGTGCAGTATGTTATATGAATTAACAATCATATAACATATTGCATACGATATCCGATATATATATATATATATAACAGTCGGTATGGTGGCCGATATGCATAACAGTCAATATGGCATCGGATATATATCATAGTCGGTACTTGGTATAGCAGTCGATATTAATTGGTATGTATTATCGTATCAATAATACATATTAACAATATGTATTATTGATATGATAATATCATATCACATCAATAGTGCAGATCGATATATATATATAAGGCTTAGTTATATTATTAAATATATATATATATATAAGTATATTGATAATATTAGATATACATAAATATGTAATATTATCAAGTATATATATATTAATATAGAATATTAATATAAAATTATCTAATCATAGCTATTCATTGTTAACACTACTGGACAAAAACTATCAAAAAATGATGATGCTGCTAAAGTAAACCAAACTTTGTATTGGTCCATGATTGGAAAGTTGCAGTATGTTGTTCATAGTAGACCAGATATTTCTCTAGCAGTTGGGATTGTTTCAAGATTCTCTGCCGATCCTAAGAAAATTCATATGATGGTTGTGAAGAGGATAATGAGATATTTGAAAGGAACTATAGATTATGGACTATACTATAAGAAGCATGAAAGATTTGTACTGAGAGTCTATACTAATGAAGATTGGGTAGGAAATGTGGATGACAAAAAGAGTACTAGTGGTGGAGCTTTCTTTCTTGGATAGAGATTAGTTTCCTGGACAAGCAAGAAATAAAATTGCATTTCCCAATCTACAGCTAAAATCGAGTATGTTGTAGTTGTAGTGAACTATTCAAACCTAATATGGATAAAGCAATTGTTGGTAGGCATGAAAGAAGAAATCACTGAACCATTTGTCATATACAATGACAACACAAGTTCTATCAACATATCTAAGAACCCAGTGATGCACACAAAGACCAAACACGTTGCTATCGAGTATCACTACTTGAAAGATTTGGTACAAGATAAAGAAGTGAGAATGGATTATGTGAATACAAAGGAACAATTAGCAGACATATTCACAAAATCCTTACCAAAGGAGGCACATGAGTATCTGAGAATTCAATTAGGGGTTCTTCCCCTAACTGAGGCTTCCTAGTCAAGCTAGGAGCACTGCATCAAATGTGATGCAAAGAGTATCTGACAAATTGATGCAGAAAAGGTCACACTTTAGGAGTAGCCTAGAGTTGTGAAAAGTCCAACAAAAATATAAAAGTCATAAGTAAGATGATAGAGGGAGAAGCAATGTTACTAAACTGAAAAGATGATATCTACACCTGAAGGATGAAAGTTTTTTGTTGCTACTTTGGCATTATTGTCAAAGAGGGAGATAAGTCAGATGAAAATACATGGTGAGATTAAATAGAAGATCAAGAAAGAGGGAGATTCAGAGGAAGATTGACACAGTCAGAGAAAGCTAGCAAAGTGGTTAGTTAAGCGATTTAGAATCAGAATGAAGCTAAGGATATTACAAGTTTTGGATTGGTTGGTGCATATGTGTTATTAATATGGTGTTGCCATCAATGCCAAAGAGGGAGATTGCTGGAAACTGCAATTGAAGCAATTGTGGTATTTTCATTGATGTCAAACCTTAACTGGTAAGACTATTACTATCTAGGAAAGTACTATATCTATTTGATTGATGAGAAGGATTAGGGAAAGGTTGGTAACAATAGCACCTCGAGAAAGGTTGAGTTATCTTGATACTTCAATGAGTACTTGATTATATGGCACAATGATAAGACAAGGTATTGTTTATCCAAGTAAGTAGGAACACTAAAAAATTAGGCTTATCTAAACAAAAATGAAGAAATCTAGTTTAAGCCGAGTCATGTTAGTGTCGACCGAGTTAGTATATGCCAAGAAAATTCAGTGTTGACCAAACATCAGTGTATTGCCAAGTGAAACAGTTTTGATGTGTTGACCGAGTTTCACAGTGATGACCAAGGAGTTGAACATAGTATTGACTGAGCATCAGTAATTTACATTTGAGGAAGAATTTAGATTCCAAGTCGACATAGTTTAATTCTTGGGTTATGTAAATCATGTTAACTTTATTAATTGATTGTATGGAAGTATTTAATGTACAGTAAACCATTTTATTGTGATTCAAAAAGGAGATTTAAGATATTTCTAGAAGGATGAATGAAGAACATAATGTTGTAAGGATTTAATGAATCTGAGCTAACCCTACGATCTACAGATGATATTAAGTGGCAAAAGAGAAAATATATCTATTGAAGAGATATAAGGAAACCTGAGAGGAAGGTTGAATACGTAGGATGTGTAGAGTATGCAGAGCATGAAGTGGATGCTTGAGGTGTTATTGAATGATTAAGCAAAAAGGTTGAAGGTGAAGAGTTTTGATTGCTTGAATGGATTTCTGAGCAGATCAGTGATGGGGATGGAAATGGAACACAGTCAGTAAGCCTATATACATGAATCTACTCAATTGGATCTATTATTTGTAAAGTGAGTTGTATGTTTTTTAGATCAATACTACTGTGACTTTCTAACCATTATATCAGTCAAAATCCTTTAATCAAGGTTGACCTAATAGTCATTTGTATAAATCCTTTGAACAAGGTTGCATTCTAATGGAATGTACTTAAGTCCTTTAACTAGGCACACTCCTAACAGGGTGGTTGAAATCATTTAATAGGGTCATACCTAATAGTGTGTTTATAACCTTTAACAGGGTTGGCTTTTCATAGAGCTCACTCCAGAAGAGTGAAAATATCAGTAACATGTTACAAAGTGGTTTTTCCCAAATTGGGTTTCCACTATAAATCCTGGTGTTAATACTTGTGTGAATGTTTTGGTGTGAACATCTCTATGTTTTACAAGTTAAATATTGTTGGATAGTGGAGTGCACTATTTTATGTTTCTAGTATATATTTAGTAGTGACCGAGTAGTTTTGGTTATGAGATCTAAATTTGTTGAAGTGTATTAAAGTTTTTTTTATACATCAAGACCTGAGAACAACCGATTCACTCCCCCTCTCTGTTGTTCTAAAACATATTAAAAAATACATGCCAGTTGTGAATCTAGGGCATCAAAATTTTTCTCATTTCATGTATTTTTATTTCATGGGATCATGCTTTCATATTATCTTCACAATTGTGATAGCATAGATTGACAAATGGCTTCATTTCTCTGTTATTTTGTTGTAGATTTAATCTCTGCATTCTCATTTTGAGATAATGGCATCATTTGGTGCCATCCGTGGTAATTTTTGGGGCACATGATAGTATATATATATATTTTTTTATGGATAGACTATGAGTTTCTCATTGTATCATGTTTTTTCTGATATTGCCTTGAAGGAAAGGAAAACATGAGCATGGGTATCCCCATTTGTATTGTCTATTATGTTCACTGTGTTCAATCATTGCTCTACATTTTCATCCATTCATGAGGCACTGTGATTTATTAGCATGCGGTTTGGTGAAATCGACTGGAATTTTCATCCATAGCACCATTGTTATTGGCTTTATATCACACTTCAATGGCTCGTGCTTTTTTACTATAGCTAACATGTTATCATAGCCCATTTACATCTTAGGAGATCAAATGTATTGATTTTACTATTATTGTGAAATGTTGAGTGTGGTATTCAAATGGACATCCCGTGAGCTTATGTTATCATCTATTCATGAGGCACATTCATTTTTCTGCTAACACCAGTGTTATTAATGGCCTCATGCCATGTTTTCCTGCTGGCATTATTATCTATGGCTCATGCTTTTAGATCCCTATGCTGCTTAGCATTTGTCGTTTCTTGGTACCTATTATCTCATCTAGGCACATGAGCTAAAGGCAAGGGAATTTTTTATTGTGTTTGCCTTATGTCTGGAGCCTGGTGATCTACGAGCCAAGGAATCACCTACTATTTTGCTAGCACCTTTTCTTGGTTTTCTTGTATGAAGAATTGGTGATATGCGAACCTAGGAAACACATTTTGATGTTGGATGGTGCATTACAAAATGTTTTGATCATTTGTTTAAATTGATTTTAAAACTTGTGTTCATTTCATTTTGTGATGACACGTTCACTACTGTCTACATAATCATTGATGCTTCACTTGTTATTATAAATACCCTATATGGCCCGCGAGATAAAGATTTAATGGAATTTTTTATTGGATGAGAAATCACTACTGGTGTTTCTTGTTCTTTTAATATACCCAATAGTTAGATCATTTGGTGATGCCATGAGGTATCCATTGCATCTTGGACCCATGAATTATGCACATTATGTTTAGTTATTTTGTTATTGATCCTCCACTTGATCTCTATTAGAACCTTGGGGTTCATGTTCTAAGTAACCGGTGTCCATCAAACCAGTGAGTTGGGGTTGGCACCATCATTTTCTCATTTTCTGACTGCATGGGACTCACTGTTGAACATTGTTTGAGCCTGAACTCTTACTATTATTCCTTGCTATTTGAAAAGCTCGACACCATACTTATGTAAGATTAATGGATTTAATGATGCACTAGAGGATTCATGTCTTCTTGGTATCATGGCACCATTGTTTTTTCATTATAACTATTTCATTACATTGTTGTCCTTCTTATTTCATTGTGGTTACTCTATTACTTGCAGCTCCCTTCTAAATGTAGATTTGAATAGTTGTATTCCATGGCTACATGATAGGATTGAATGTAGATATGTGTACCTTATTCTCTTCCTTAATGATGATTTGATGTACTCTACATGTCCCCTTTCATTACCATTTCTTGACCATGTTTCATGTTCTATCTTCATGATCTTTGAACGCTCCATTGATACTGCTTCATCTAGTTGCTTCCCTTAGGGTGATCATGGGTGCTCTTGGCCTGGGATGTGGTCTTTTCCAAGGAAATCTAAGGTTTTCCTAGCAGAGCCCACATCATAGGGAAACATCATTCATATGGATTCCAGCACTCTATTATTGTTATTATACAGATGATCACTACACTTTGAGGATGGTCTTTTGGGAAGACCATACTCTTAGTACTTTGATTATCTGAATGAGGTAAACAACAGTGAATCAACTTCTTTTGTATCTTCACATGGAACAAATGAGTTAGTGAAAACATGGTATCTCTTTTTAATTCCTGCAGTATCTTTTCCTAAGTACACATGCCCTATAGCACAACCCTTCTTAGAGGTATATAACTGAGTGCATATATGCATGCTTGTAAATATTATGGTACCATACACTGTTTAGATCCATTGGATCTAACACCACCTATTTCTCTCTTCTCTATAGGTTTCAGATCATAGGAGCACACTGGACAGAACAGGATCAATGCTCCACTACCAGGAATTGTCTGGTGCCCTTGTATTTGTTGGAGATTTTCCAGCAAGCTAGTGTTGACTATATGTTTGTCATTGATGACAACATATGGTAAGTAGCATTCATAGAGGACTTATGCATTAATCCTTGAGTATATGAGGCATGAACATGTTATCAACATGATATCATGGACACAGAGGTTAACTATTAGTATAGATAGTTGTGTAGTAGCTTATGTCAGTAGTGTTTCTAATAGAGTTACAGGAAATGTTTTGTGACTGATTGTCTGTACAGTTATCATGGAGCCTTGCATGTTTAGATATGTGATGAAGACATGTTAGTGATGCTACATTCATGGATGCAGAGTTTGATGATTAGTAGAAGTAAAGATATGAAGTCTCTATTCACCAGTTATAGTTTCATGTGTTTATCCAAAAGAGCCGATAGAGAATTTATTAGTACAGGAGTTGCACCTATCATTTTGATATGTGCCCTTAGATTAGTATCAGAGAAGAGCTAGTAATGTTTGGCTAAGAGTGCATGATGTATTTCATCTTGAGTAGAAAGTATCAGTTAATTTGGTAGGGCCGATAGTGTGTAGCATGCACCTACACTTATTGATTTGGATAGGTCCCAGTTTGTGTTGCGTGCTTAGTAGAGCTGACTGAGATGTTGTAGAAGATTGTTGTTGTTTCTCTATTATGATTTCAAGGTGGTTCTAATAGGTTGAATTGATTATTTCATTTAGAGGAAAGATATTTATAGGCAGTCATTTGTGATTGCTAAGGTGTGGTTCAAAGTTGAATGTGAAGAGCAGAGCAGAGGGTGCGAAGTGTTGAACCATCAGAAGAAGGTCTATGTGACCAAGTGGAGTTTGTGCTATACATTGGAATTGATCTAGATATAAGGTCAAAGCATAGTTCACCAAGGTCTAGATATAGTGTGTATCTATTATTTTGAAGGTTGTAGCATTCACCCCTTTGAGCAGTGTGCTCTCAGATAGTGCATCCTCACCTCTAACAGGGTTAATTGTAAAAGAATCCTAATAGGGTCTGACCCTTGACAAGGTCACTATACTAAATACATTGTAAAGAAACTCCTAATAGGGTTAAGGATCTTCTAACAAGGATCATAAAATACTACTACAGATTATTAGTGGGTGTCTATTCCCACTGGGGTTTTTACCTATTTGGGTTTCCCTATAACCAAAATATTGTTGTTGTGTTCAAGTTTTATTTCATTGTGTTTATGCTTTATGTTTAAGTATACTTAATTGGATAAATAATTGAAACTTTTAGATAACTGATTCACCCCCCCACTGTTCAGTTATCTCTTGGGACTATTCCTAACAATTGGTATCAGATCCATGTGCCTCAAAGAGAAAGTTTAATAGCTTGATGTTGATCAGATGGAATTCTTTAGAAAAGGTGGTCCTAATTTTGATGGAGAGAATTATCTTGATTGGAAGAACAAGATGATGACACATTTGCAGTGCATTTCTTTTGAAGTTTTTGAAGTGGCTATCAAATAAGTTTAGATCCCCTCTCTAAAAGATCTTGCAAAGGAAGATGCTACTAGCAAGTAGAAGGATTTATTCCATTAGAATGCAATATCCAAAGAAGCCCTTATTAGTGCCCTATTTGATAGTGATTTCTTAGAGATAAAGAAAGTAGACACAACTTACAAGATATGGAAGCACCTAGAAGGCATGTTTGAAGGAGATAAACAAGAAAAGGATGGGCATAGAAAAACATGGAAGAACAAATACAATACATTAGAGATGCTACTTGAAGAAAACATCAGAGCTTACAACCAAAGGATCAATGAAGCAGTTTTTGGAATCAGAAACAATGGCGGAGAGATCTCAGAGGAAGACATTATGGATAAATTGATGACTACTCTCACTACAGAGTATGAAAACAAGATCAACATCCTTGATGAGACCATACAACTCACATCAAATTTCAAAAGAGAAACCTTGATCAGTGAAATTTCAACTTTTGAGATATCAAGATTGAAGACAAAACCTAAAAGTGAGATAGCCTTCAAAGCAACAGTCCATGGTAAGAAATCTACAAACACTTCTGGTAATTTTGATGATAATGATGAAGAGAAAGAACTAGATGGTTTCATTTCTATGATTTCTAAAAGACTAAATAAAGGAAAAGGGAAATATGAAGGTTTGTTATCACTTTTTTAAATATTTCTTGGCTCCGCGTTTGTAGCTCTGAAATATCCACATTTTTGGCTTGGGTTTCCTCCCTCACTTCCAAACCCTAGGTTGGTTTGTTCCCTTTTTGTTTTCCCGTGTTACCTTTTTGATTCACTAAAAAGTGCTAATCCACATGTGCCTTTAACATTTTTAAGTCATGCGTTTGCGGTTAGAAGGTTGTTGGCCCCCGTTCCCCTCTTCTCCTTTTTATTTCTCTAAGCCTAATTTTTCGGTATATTTTCCTAAGGTTTTCACTAAAGTAAAATGAGTGGCTGTCATTACACTGCAAGACCCTGATTGTTAGTTTTCTCTGACATGCGATATAGCGATGAGTTGCCACCTGTCTCAAAGGTGGGCCTGACTGGAGGAAGAGTTTGCAGACTTTAAAGGGTGGAAAAGATCTACGGTGGTCGTTATACCGTTGATCCAAGATGCTTGCATGTTAAGCTTGCGGTATAGCGACAGCCATCAGATTTTCTTTTTTTTGAAAAGGATTCGGTGGGTCCTAACAGTGCCAGGTCACTACCATTCTTTTGGTTCTTATTGGTTCTCAGAAAAGCTAGGTGGCGGCTAACACATTTTTAAAGATGGTAAAGGATAGTCAGAAGGGACCCGCTTGTATGAAAACATGGCGCAATGTGATTTGATTGATAGAAGGTGATGTGTTTGATTGTGGGGTCGTGTTTTCCAAAAGGTTAATCTTCAATTTGATCAGATGATTCTTGTTATACCATTGATCAAAGATGTGAGGATTTTAAGTTCACGGTATAGCGACGACCGTCTGATCTTCTTAGAGACTTAAGTGCTCAATGGGCCCCTTATTGCACCAGTTCACTTTGACATGTTTATTTCTTATTGGTTGGATAATAGCTATGATCTGACTATTTTCAAAGTGCTCCGAGTTAGAAAGGAAAAGGGACTGGGTCCACTTGTCAGTTTTTTGCTACATGGCATGTTTTGATTTGATATGTGCCCGTTGATGTGTCACAGTGGGACCTTAGTTTCTCAGATGATTAAAATGCTGCAAGATCTCATGGTTGTCATTAAACCATTGGGATAAGATGCTCAGGTTTTAAGTTTGTAGTTTAGCGACAACCGTTGATTTGGATAAAGAGATGGAAGCCTTTTGGTGGGTCCTCTGTGTTAGATATATTGATGAGGCAGTCATTTTTTATTGGCCACGGGTGATGTTGACATGTAAAGATCACTGCTCAGACCAGGATGAACTTAAGGAATTTAATTTTGCACATGCTAATTTTGAAATGTTCTCGTTGGTCGAGAACTAGCTTGCTAAAGGTACTATAGGATTTTGCTGATAAGATTGTCTACTGCCCGATGCACCGAAAATGAAATATATCAATGGCTTGAATTTGAATTTTTCTCTTGAATGACGTTTTCACATCTAGTGAGTGATAGGGCCGCCAACCTCAGTAATGGTGGAATAAATTTGTTACGTGCAGGAGAATTGTGAGCCATTAGCAGATGTTATATACAAGAATTTGATTATTGTTTTTCTTCACTGCTCTCGTGTGTTCTCCGGCGATATATTTTTCATGCAGTGCTTTCAAGTAGAAGATTTTTTAGGTGCCTGGTAGGTTTTCTCCTGTGTTTAAGTCATTTGAAATTTATAAAGCTTTGTGGGGTTTTCTTTCATATGGTTAGTTGATATTGTTTAAAGTTTTCTTGGGAATAGAAGCCCTATTTTCAAAATGCCACCCAAGAGGAGTTTGTTTGGTCAAACAGAATATAGTAAGAGAGGAATTTTTGAGGATTTGATGCAGTTGCTCCCATTTTATGATAATGGGGCACAAAGAGTAAAAGAGCTCACTCCGAGACATCCTAGAGATTCAGTTGTAGAAGGTCTCTATAACAGAGGGAATTGGATGAGAGATGCTAAAGTGGGCGATAAAAACAACGGTCTTATTCTTTTTAAATTGGCATATTCACAAAGGAATGCTTGTGCGCCCCTCAATAATGTATGGCAGTTTGACATTGGGAGGTTGGTATGCCCTAGGGTTTTCATGGATGATGAATTGTTAATACAGATTGCTAAATGCTATGATCCTGTGACAAGATGTGTCAAGGATATAAGCGGAAGAGACCTGATAAGTATTACTGAGGATGAGATTAGGCAGGTTTTCTCATTAAATGAACCATCTGTGGGGTTGGAAAAAATAGATTTCACGCAGTTCATTGAGATTTATGAGGCACAGAAGGATTATCTAAGGGCAGGGCCTCTAAGGCAATATTTTGATCAGATAGGATCAATGTGTGCTGTCAGTTCAAGTACACCGGAGCCCATCAGGTTAGATTTATTTAGTAAAAAGGCACAGGAAGTTTATAAGTTTTTGTCTTTGATCCTAGGGCATGATGAGAAGACTCATATGCCAGTACCTTTTATGTTCATGATGGTGCAGTCACTCCACCCCTAGCTTGCCCTCATTTTTTACTTTGCTTCTCATTTGGCTAAAATAATTCATGAAGGATTAATAGGGATTAAGAATATGAAGGTCTCTAGACCATTCAGATTGTACTCGATGCTTATGCACATGTTTTTGTATAAGGGTGAGAAGTTTGTTAGTACAATGATGAATATTGAGAAGGAAAGATATGGAGAGACTCTCCCAGTGCAATTGTGGACCACGGCCTTGTCCTGGGACAGAACTGATGCTAGTTATATTGCCTTTGATAGGGATTTTGCATCGAGGCTTAGGTCTCTTTTATTTATTGATAATCCAAGAATCCCAGGAGAGTTATTAAGATTGATTAGGCCGATGGATTATTGCAAGGACATTACCATTGTCCATAATTTTGGAGACATCATTTTATATCCAGTCTCCACAGTATTTAGAGTGTATGGCAGTAAGGTGGCACCTTGTATTTTTCCATATCAGGTCCCTTTGAAGCTAGGATATGCTAAGATCTTAAGACAGATTGGAAATTTACAAGAGACCGCACTCACTGGCAAAGGTAGAGGAACTTTCTTTCCTGATGTAACTCTGGCACATCAGTATGTAATTACAAAAGGAGGATGGGTGCACTTGCATAAGGTTTTGCAACCCTACAGAATGTCAAAGGCAGTGGTGAGGTGTGCAGATACAGAGGGTTTCCTTTCAGGCATGTTCAAAGATAAGGTGAGGTGTGCTCTTATTGAGCATCAATTTAATTTTCCAGAAGACATAATAAGAAATGAGTTTGACCTTCAAGCTCAGGAGATTAAGAAAGAAAAATGGCTGATTTATAGCAAGTCTATAGGTTTTGTTCAGAACTTTGATAAAACTTATGATCCATTGATTAGTTTTGAACCATGGGCTAGAAAAGTTAATGTCCTTATGGAGAATTTTGAGGGACTCATGAGTGCTGTAAATGAGAAAAGGGTATCTGTGACTAAGACAGATCCAGAAAAGGCTAGGTAGATCTTAAACTAGCCTAAATATATGAAGTTAATCCCTAAGGGGGTGTACACAGTACAGAAGAAGAGTGGATATACTGTCCTTCTGACCTCACAACAAGGAAGTGAAGATGTTCCTTCCACTTCAAGAGGGAAAAGATCACTTGGTGATCTAGTAGTGTAGGCACCTTCCCCAAAAAGGAAAAGACAAGAAGAAGAAAGACCAGCAGAGGAGATTTACTCTCCTTCTCAATCCCCTATTTAGTTGGATGAGCATTGAGCAGCAAAATAGCTGGTGCAGTTAAGGGATGAAGGAAATCTTTTTGTTTTTAATGAAGATTTGCAGGAGGGAATGTTGGAGGCACCTAAAGAGGTGGCCATGGATCTCACAGTAGAAGAATTTGAGGGTAAACAAATAGACCCTATTCTAAAGTAGGCAAGTGACTCTTTCCTTGCCTATGATGATTTTGTTAAAACCAGGGCCTTCTCACAGTTCTTGTGGAGAATGAAAATCAATTAGTTTAAGGAGATTTGTGAGAAGAAGAGGGAAGAATCCCCTGATAAAGATGTGAAAGAAATAGAAGAGGAGACCAAGGCACAAATGGCTAGACAATTTGAGAAGATCACTCCAGAAGAAGGGAGAGCCATGATTCATATAGCAGGGATTCTGATCCTACCAGAATGGTACATTGCTGATGCCATTGTTTTTGACCAAGTAAGGAAGAGCAAGGTAAAGACCCTAGCTACACTAGAACAGGCTAAGTAGGTAGCTAAGGGAATTACTTTTTCTGAAGATCATGCTGCTCTGGTCATGTGGTCTTTAGATAAAGACAAAAATAAAGGGAAGAGGAGTGATTTCTCCACAAGATATATAGGGAGCCTAATGGTTCAGAGAGTGGGAGAAACATCTAGTGTGGAGGCATCTAATTTAATTCTTGAAACTACCAAGTTCAATGTTAGTGTGGCAGAGAAGGATGCCAGAGAAAAGGAAGAGCTTAGGCTCAAATTTGAAATGGTCCTTAAATCTTATAATGAGCTCAAAGTTGAGCTAATTCAAAAGGACAAACTAATTGTCCAGTTATCAAGGCCACAGGACCAAAGATCTCCTCAATTAGCAATTTCTGATAAGCCTGCGGTGGCTTCATCTTCAAGCCCAATAATTGAATTTCCACCCTCACCACTCCCAGAAATAGATATGGATGCAAGGGTTGCTTGGGAGAAGCTGAAGCTGACAGAGGAAACAAATAAATTGAGGGAAATCAGGGAAAAATTGGAAAAGGAAAGGAATGAGAATGCAAAGGCCACAGCTTTGGTAAATCAGAAATATGAAGAAAAAATAGTAGGGGTGATTATGGAATTTGCAGTAGATTTAAAGCCTTCTATTATACATGGCCATATGGATAAGTTAATTTCTTTGCTTAAGGTTATTAATAAAGAGAAGGATGAAATGGCTCCAGTTTTGAAAAGATGGATTGAAAGGTCTCCCAATGTAAAACTATTTCATATGTTATCCAAGGGACAGGAAGACCCGGATCCTTTAATAAAGCCATTGCATCAAATTGTGAAGAAGTTGGTGCATTTCAACATTTTTGTGGATAATTTTATCAGGAGAACAAGTATGTTGAAATCTGAATTAATGCTTTCAGGTTATGAACTGGTGCCTCCTATTTTTACAGACAAAGGAGAATTTAAGGAAGCTTATTAGTGGAGGGAGGAGTTAGATGGACTCCTCACAGAATGAATCAATAATGTTTTAAGTGATAAGTCTTCTTTCAGTGGCACAATTAAAATGTTGATAAATGCCAGATTGATGTTTGACACCATTCAACAGAAAATCACATAGATCATAAGTGAATGGGAACAGTTGTCTACTGGGAAGGATGAATTTGTTAAGTTTGAGTTCCCAAGTGAAGAGGTGTATAATAAATGGAGATCTCAGTACATGCCAGCTATGGAGAGTGAAGATACACCACTAGCTTCATAAAGTAGATCAGAACAGTTAATTTTGAGTCATAAGGGTGGTTGAGATATGAGGAAATATTCATTACAGAATGGACAGCAAATATTACAGATCAGATTTGTTAACAGCTAGCCAAGGATTGCATTAAAAGACGTGAAGAAGGTCGGCTTAATTGCAATTTCCTCGCCATTGTGACTGAGTGTATTTATTGTAAATTTTGTAGTTGTTGTAAAGTTTTAGGGTTGATATTTTGTAAACCCTAGAATGATCGGAAGCTTATTGCATTTCCTTGTATATAAAAGGATTTCCCATGGTCATTCTAGGTATTGAGTGAGTTAGGTGTAAAAAAAAAGAGGAAATTCTGAAGCACTACTCCTTAGTCGAGGATTGTAAATTTGCATGATTTTGTCAGGATAATAGAGAAGAGATACAAGTTGGCACCATTATCTAGTAAGTTTGTTATTCAGAATATGATGTATGTAAATGATCATGGTTATACTTAATACAAATATCAAATCTTTACCTCTCCATTATGTTTGTTCTATGAATCTTTAAGCCTATTTCAGGGTTTATGTGTATGTATTTCACTTTGAGTTCTGACCTAGGGTTGGATTAAATATTACCCAAAGTAAAATATATGTTCATTGAATTCGCATAAGGATTATCTATAAGTAGGGAAGAGTTGGGGTATTTGTATTTATGTTTTAAAACCAGTTGTTCTCAAAGTTGTTTTGGGATCCTTTCTATTTTCTGACTCTATTGCCCAATGGATAAGACACTGGCCTGTATTCTCCTATCTTTGTTCTGAGGAGGTGATTCAGATTTCAAAGTCCCAAAATCTTAAATTCATTACCAGTACTTTAGTTTTATTTACTTTTATGTATTGTCCTACCCAGTGATGGAGGATCAATGAACAATAGGTTGTTGTTTAGTATTCTCTCACTATTTTTATCTGTTAAAAGATCCAATAAAGAAATAGGGGGCAGAGTTAAGACTATCAGTTAAGACTTAAATACTATTGGATCAAGTGTACCCACCTTGGTTTCACAGAGCCAGAAGCAGAAGAGGGACTATCCATCCCTATAGTTGGTCCAGTTGCCTATAGATTGCCCACATTTGGAACTAACCAATCCTTAATATCCATCATAGGCATATTGGTGTCTCTTTGAGTGTAAACTCCTTTTCAGGAACCAACAAGGTCAATTGCCATTTAAATTCTTTTCATGTAATAAGATTGGTCACTTTTCATCCAAGTGTCCTACAAGAGCTAAAAAGCTCAAAAATGACTACAAGCCTAAATACTCAAAAGAATGTTACTATGCTGGAGATGGAGAATTAGATGATGATTCAACTGAAGAAGAAAATGGATTTATTTCTATTATAGAAAAAATGAATAATGAGATGGATCATGAAGATGAGAAAAAGGAACAAGAACTAGCATTGATTTCACAAGCTGACATAAGGATAGACTGGATTATAGATAGTGGTTTTTCACATCACATGATAGGTGATAGAGATAGATTTGTTCATCTGGACAAATACAATGGTGGCATGGTTATATTTAGAGATAACACTCCTAAACCTAACATTGGTAGAGGAGCTATCACATTGGATAGAAAGAACAACACTGATAATGTTCTCTATGTAGATGGTTTGAAACATAATCTTCTTAGTGTTGGGTAGTTACTTGAAAAAGGTTATCAGTTGGAATTCAAAGACAAAAATTACATTGTTAACAAAAAGGATGGCATTATGATTGCATCAAGTTCAAATACTAATGGTAATGTTTTTCAACTTAATTCAGAAGCAAGTTATTTTGTTTCTAAAATTGATGACAGTTGGCTATGGCATAAAAGACTGTCATATCAATTTTGATAATATAGTAAAGATAAGTAATGTGAAGACAGTTAAAGACCTACCTAGCATAGCAAAACTAGTTTATACTATTTGTAGAGAATGTGCGATGGGAAAGAATGTGAGGAATTCATTCAGAAGCAAGCACAATTTAGCAGAGAACAAGTTGGATTTGATTCATCCAGACCTATGTGGAACAACTCAAACAAGGTCATACTATGGTGAAAGGTATTTCATTTTGTTTGTTGATGACTATACTAAAATGATGTGGGTTGTGTTCTTAAAAGATAAGTCAGAATATTTTGAGAAGTTCAAAATATTCAAAGCTAAGGTTGAGAATGAATCTAGACTAAAGATAAAATGTCTAAGATTAGATAGAGGAGGAGAATTCACCTCTAAAAAATTCTATGAGTACTATGAAGAACATGGAATAAATAGATAGTTAAGTGCACCTAGAACCCCTCAGCAAAATGGAATTGTAGAAAGAAGGAATTGATGAACTAAAACTTATTTGAATGAACTGTATGACTTGAAGATATATGATTTAAGATCACTGAGTTGTTGATTAGATATGTAAGATGATTAAATTAGTAATATGTTGTCATTGATGTCAACTAGTTTTTGACAGTACTTATCTTGTAAGTTACTATACTCAAACATCTTTAGAAAGGAGAAGAAAAGAGATGAAGAACAAATATATCTACATTGAGGAAGATGGATATGACAGATAAGGATAAGGAATACATTGAGTAACTTATTGATGAGTCTATGACCTTATGTTATTGACTTGATTATGTTGCATTCATCTATGATGAAGGATAGAGCCAAAATGCACAAAGCAGTGTGGTCAGCTAAAGAAGTATTCCAGTATACACTGATGGAGTGTAGTGTATACTGAGAATAGTATAAATTGAGCTTGTGTTCACCGACGCATTTCTTTGTTAACCGAGTAGGAGAAAAGAACTAAATGATTAGTTTAGTTGATAAGGATTGATGAGCTAGAAAGTGTATAAGTTCAAGGCAAGAGATAACTTTTTTTACAAATATCGACGGCTAACATAATTCAAAGAAGATCGAATGGATTGAAATGAAATGTGTTATTGACACATCAGTCGAGGAAGGTTAAAGTGGAAAAATCAACGAAGGTGATTAAGTGGAAAAGTTTGATGGATGGAATTAAAATGGTTTACTTGTCTATTTAAGAGACTAGATTTTTGCAATGAAACTTATGTCAGAAGGAGACTATAAAGATATTTCCTGAACAAGTTTCATGCATGCCTGATCAAACTGCAAAGATAACCGAGTGTTAGAAAGCTATTACCAAGTGACAGTAAGTTACAGAATAGTGGTTGATATAGAATTGATACAATGATCAGAGGATTTGAATGAGCTTAAGATAGATCTGATAATCTACAATTGAAGTTGTGTTATATTCAGATCAAATTATTGTTACAGTTTAACCATTGTAATCAGATAAATCTCTTAACAGAGTAGACTTGAAAGTCTTGTAATGTCATTCATAGAGTGTATATTTATTATCCTGTCAACCCCATAGTGAATGCTGGTTGAGTGATAACTATTGGTCTAAAATCCTCTAACAAGGTCACACCTAACAGTGTGTTTCTAACCTTTAACAAGGTTGGGTCTTCACCAACCTCACTTCAGAAGAGTGAACAATTTTTGGGTTGCCAGTCCCAGGTGGTTTTTCCCTTAGTAGGGTTTCCACATTAAATCTCTTGTGTTATGTGTTTATTGTGATGATTTTTTGTTGTCACACTATACATATTGCATATTGGATTTGGTTGGTAATCTCTACTTGTTATTAACTGGTAATCGGTAAAAGAACAGATAGAATACTATTTATGTTACCGAGCTGCAGAAGTTTAAGTTTTTTTTTTTTGGTTATACATTTTGAATTGGGACTGTGGATAATTGATTCACCCCCCTCTCAGTTATTCTAATAGGAATAGGATCATCCTTGATACAACGCACACCATCATGATTGAAGGAAAAGTTGCACACACCTATTGGAGAGATGCAGTCAATACAATAGTCTATACCATCAATAGAATTCAATTAAGGCCTGGCATAGACAAGACACCTTATGAGCTATGGTTTGGTAATGTTCCCATAGTAAAATACTTTAGAATCTTTAGAAGCAAGTGCTACATCCAGAGAGATGAAGCAGTAGGCAAGTTTGATGCAAGAAGCGATGAAGGTATTTTCCTTGGTTACTCAACTAAAAGAAAAGCTTATAGATGTTTCAATTTAAGATTGAAGAAAATCATTGAAAGTGCTCATGTTAAGATTGATGAAAATTTTATGATTCAAGAAAGATATCATGATTATTCCCCTATGATTGAAGAAGAACCCAGACCTTCCACTAGTGAGACATTAGTTGAAGAGATGTTTGACAGTATTGATGTATTGTTCAATGACCCTGAAACAAGTGAAGAAGAAACTTAGAAGGTTGATGAGACAACATCACCTAAAGTTCCAAATTTTACATCTAGATATCATTCTAAGGATGACATCATTGGAGATCAGAGTGGAAAAGTCACAACAAGATCAAAAGCAAAGATTTTAGTAGACAATGAAGCGATATGTTTACTATCTCAGATTGAACCCTTAAGTGTTGTAGATGCATGTAATGATTCTGATTGGCATGATACTATGAAGGAAGAACTTGATCAGATTATCAAGAATGATACTTGGGAACTGGTCCCAAGACCTAGTGATAAGAATGTGATTGGAACAAAATGGATATTCAGAAATAAGATGAATGAAGATGATACAGTAGTAAGAAATAAAGGAAGGTTAGTATGTAAGGGATATGTGCAAAGAGAAGGTATTGATTATTCAGACACATTTGCACTTGTGAGAAGATTAGAGGCTATTAAGTTGTTTTTAGCTTATGCAACAGTCAAAAAATTCAAAGTCTATCAGATGGACGTTAAGTCAACATTCTTGAATGGAGAACTAAAGGAAGAAGTTTACACTAAACATCTAGAAGGATTCACCTTATCAGACAGACCTAATATGGTATTTAGATTGAAGAAATACCTCTATGGACTTAAGCAAGCCCCTACAGCATGGTATGAGAGACTTGATGGATAGCTAACTAAAATTGGATTGAAGAAAGGAGTAGCAGATTGTAATATATTCATAAGAGAGACATTTGAAGGACTACTACTTGTAGCTATATTTGTTGATGACATTATCTTTGGAGGTAATGACAAACTTAGTGTTGAATTTGCTAAGGAGATGCGGAGTGAATTTGAGATGAGCATGATTGGACCTATCAAATACTTTTTGGGATTAAATGTGTAGCAGACAAAGAAAGGTATTTTCATTAATGAGTCCAAGTATGTGAAATAAATATTAAAGAAATTCAAGATGGATGATTTCAACCCAGTAGGGACACCTATGATAAATGGATGAAAGATTACAAAAGAAGATGATTCACCAACAATAGATATAACATTGTACAAGTCTATGATTGGAAAACTCATTTATCTTACTCAAACTAGACCAGATATTTCCAATGCAGTTGGCATAGTTGGAAGATTTTCATTAGAGCCTAAACAAAGTCACCTCATGGAAGTATAAAGAATATTTAGATACTTACAAGGAACTATAGATTATGGTCTATGGTATCCCAATTTAGAAAATGTTGAGCTTCATGTATATACTGATGCAGATTGGGCAAGATGCATTGATGATAGAAAGAGTACATAAGGAGGATTAGTGTTTCTTGGTAACAGACTTGTCACTTGGACAAGCAAGAAGCAAAATTGTATGTCTTAGTCAAAAAAAGAAGCGGAGTATGCTGCAGCAGCCCTAAATTGTTCTACAATTGTTTGGATCAAGAAAATGATAAAGGATTTTGGAATTCTGATTGATTATCCTATTGTTATTCATTGTGATAACACTAGCACCATCAACATGTCAAAGAACTCAGTGATCCATGCAAAGACAAAACACATTGAGATCAAGTATCACTTCCTAAGAGAGAAAGTGGAAAAGAAAGAAGTCAAGCTAGATTATGTGAGTACTAAAGATCAGTTAGCATATATATTCACAAAGCCCTTGCCAAAGGATACTTTTGAGTATCTCAAGAAGAAATTGGGAGTAATTCCCTTCCTTGATTCTACTTAGAAGAAAGAAAGAAAAGTATCAGTCCTCAGGGACTAATGGAAGGTTGACTACTCTACCTCAGGAGTAGTACCAGAGCTTAAAATGAATGGAACCCTTTACCATTGATGTCAAAGGGGGAGTAATATATAGATTCATGAAAAATAGAAGAAAAGAAGGATTAATATACTAAGGGGGAGTAGTATTCAATCATGAAAGCAGTTTAGTTGAGGAAATGGACAATATTAAAGAATATTGCAGTAGATGGAGGATTCATCCTTGGGGGATTTTTGATGAGGAAATGGAGAATGTTATAAAAGAATTTCTCATTTGGATTGGTGGTGGTTTTTCATTCCATATGTTGCCATCAATTCCAAAGTAGGAGATTGTTGGATATTTTCCAGCAAGCCAGTGCTGACTGTATATTTGTCATTGATGACAACATGTGGTAAGTAGCATGCATAGAGGACTTATGAAATAAGCCTTGAGTATATGAGGCATGGACATGTTATTAGCATGATAACATGGACGTAGAGGTTAATTGTTAGTATAGACAGTTGTGTAGTAGCTTGTGTTGATAGTGTTCCTAATAGAGGTACAAGTAGTGTTTTGTGAGTGATTGTCCATACAGTTATCATGGAGCCTTGTGCATTTAGATTTGTGATGAAGACATTTTAGTGATGCTACATTAATGGATGTAGAGTCTGATGATCAGTAGAAGTGAAGATATGAAGTTTCTATTCACAAGTTACAGTTTCCTATGTTTATCCAGAAGAGCCAATAGAGAATTTATAATATAGGAGTTACACCTATCATTTTGGTATGCACCCTTGGATTAGTGATTAGAGAAGAGTTAGTTATGTTTAGCTAAGATTAGATGATTTAATTCATCTTGAGGAGAAAGTATCAGTTAATTTGGTAGAGCCGATAGTGTGTAGCATGCGCCTACACTTATTGATTTGGACAGGTCCCAGTTTGTGTTGCGTGCTTAGTAAAGCAGACATAGATGTTGTAGAAGATTGTTGTTGTTTCTCTATTATGATTTCAAGGTGGTTCTAATAGGCTGACTTTATTATTTAATTTAGAGGAAAGATATGTATAGGTAGTCATTTGTGATTACTAAGGTGTGGTTCAGAGTTGAATGTGAAGAGCAGAGCACAGTGTGCAAAGTGTTGAACCATCAAAAGAAGGTCTATATGACCAAGTAAAGAGTTTGTGCTATACATTGGAACTGATCTAGATAGAAGGTCAAAGCATAGTTCACCAAGATCTAGATATAATGTGTATCTATTATTCCAAAGGTTTTAGCCTTCACCCCTTTGAGGAGTGTGCTCTCAGATAGTGCATCCTCACCCCTAACAAGGTTAATTGGAAAAGACTCCTAATAGGGTCTTTCCCTTGATAAGGTCATTGTACTAAATATATTATAAAGAAACTCCTAATAGGGTTAAGTATCTTCTAACAAGGATCATAAAACACTAGTACAGATTATTAGTGGGTGTCAATTCCCACTGGGTTTTTTACCTATTTGGGTTTCCCCGTAACCAAAATATTGTTTTTGTGTTCAAGTGTTCTTTTATTATGTTTATGCTTTATGTTTAAGTATACTTAATTGGATAAAGAATTGAAACTTTTAGATAACTTATTCACCCCCCACCCCCCCCCTCTCAATTATCTCTTGGGACTATTCCTAACAGTATTTATGTTCATCATTTCATGTATGTCTATACTCATTTATGCAATTCTAAAAATAGCTATGCTCATGGCCTGTGTGAGCTCAGATAAATAATCTTCTCAGTCCTTTCCTTTTTTACAGTACATTTAAGACATTGGCACATATACATGTAATATTTTAGGTGTAATTATTTCTTTTCCTTTTCATGTATCTTATTATGAAATGAACACAAATTTAAGAAAGATCACCGAATAATCCAAACTAGGGTACAATAGATTCACTTAGTAACTAGGTCTCCAAAAGATGAGTAAAAATATGATAACTCTTCATCACATCCAGTAAAAGGTGTTGGGACCTGGACCCTTAAATTGAAGTCAGGGAAGTCTATCCAACTCACCAAAGCTCTTTTCATTTCCAGACATCAAAAGGAACCTAGTCTCCATATCTGCACTAGAAGATAATGGGTATAGAGTTACCTTCATGGATAGAAAGGTATTGGCATTGGCTAAAGAAATCCTCTATCAAGAACATTTTAACCCTAGGGCACAAAAATGGTTACTTGTATGAGGTATGTACTGAACCTAATCTTTCTCTAATTCATGAAATTGCAGATTCTAATGAGATATGGCATAGAAGATTAGGACATTTAAATTTTCGTGCCTTATCCTCCATGGAAAAATTATTCACTTGCTTACCTAAGTTAAAACAATATCATTCAGGTAAATGTAAGGGATGTGCCCTAGGAAAGAATACTAAGGGTTCTTTTCAAAGTAGTTCTAGTAAAATGAGTAATGTTTTAGAACTAGTTCACTCTGACCTATGTGGACCCATGTCTATACCTTATGTGGGAGGGTTTCTATATTATATAATATTTTTTGATGATTTTCAAGAAAAATATGGATTTACTTCCTCAAATGTAAAGAATCAAAAGAGATCCTCGAGAGATTTAGAGAATTCAAATCCCTTTTTGAAAACTCCTCTAGAAAGAAAATAAAAATCCTAAGAACTGATAATGGGAGGGAATAACCTTTGACTATTTTAAATAATTTTGCAAAGAAGTAGGGATTAAGAGGGATTTCACTGTTCCTTACAATCCTCAAAAAAATGGGGTTACTGAAAGAAAAAATAGAACTATTGTAGAAGCAGCTAAAGGTATTCTCCTTGACCAAAATCTAGAAACCTATCTTTGGGCAGAAGCTTCCAACACTGTTGTATACATTCAAAATAGATTTCCTCACTCTCACGTTGAAGAAAAAACTCTTGAAGAAGTTTTTTTAGGTATAAAACCAGATATCACTCACTTAAAGATATTTGGATGCCCTTTTTATATTCATGTTCCTAAAGAGAAAATAAAAAAACTAGTGTTGGGATAGGAAAGATAAATTACTGAGAGGGGAGGGGTGAATCAGTACCCTCAAAAAGTTTTACTAAATTAACAATCTGCATTAGTAGTGCCTATCTAACCAACTAATTCCATTGTTTGCAGCATACATTTAATTAACTTGTAAATGTAAAGTGCATAAAAATAAAAAATAAATCATTCATGAAATATAACACTTGACACAAGTATTTTGGTTATGCAGAAACCCCTTTTAGAAGGTAAAAACTATAGTGGGGATGGCACCCAAAAAATCTTCACTACTACAGTAAATAAATTATGCCAGTTAAGGATACAAGTGTGATCACTTCTAGTGATCTTACCCTTTTAGGAGTAACTTAAGATCGATTAGATCTACCTTGTAAAAGGATTTTAGCAACACCAAATAAGTGTGCACTTGGTTAAGAGATTTACAACAGACGGTTAAGTCTACTTTGTTAAGAGATTTTCAATCCTGCTATGATGGTTAAAAGATAATAGAAAATATCTGCAATTGACAACTTCAAATTGTCTAAATTAGATATATGAAATACTAAATAGATTTCACATTGATGTGTAGTATATTAATCTTTGTCCTGCACAATAGCCTTGTATGTTTATGATAAACTGAATACTATTTCTAATAACTGCTCATTCATGTAAACCCTTGTCTGAATTTTGATGTCTTGTAGGTGGCTACTCCTTCATGAACTATTTGTCATATCTTTATGTCAAAATGACATAAATTATAATTATATAGGAAATTGCTTTAACCCAATTAGGTTTACAACATCTTACAAAACCTAAGATCCATGATGTACAAAAATAACCTAGATCTAACTATTACATAGGAATCATCACAATAATTAATGATTAAATCCATAATAAATGTCCCTCAATCTTGGTAAAATGTTTATAGATCCATGTAAACCATTTGCATAGAGATATGTGCCATTAAATATTACTATGCCATTTCCTGAACAACTTGGTAAACACTGCATTCTCTGTTCGGTGAATTATCTGATGTTCAGTGCATAGAATTCTTGGTGTTCACTAACTTGGTGCTCGGTATACTCTCATGCTCAATAAACACACTTGGTTAAACTTGTATCCATTTAACTCTTGGTTCTTCCTTGCAACTTCTCAGTATGAAGGCTTTGTAAGTTCAACCGACTAGCTTCTAAATCTCCTTCTTCATTTTTTACCGACTAATCTTAGTTGATACTAATGACAACACTTAATTCTTAAATAGAGATAACAACTAGAACCCTCTAGAAGAAAAGGAATCTTTAATGGATATAGTAAAAATTGTAAAGTATATAGAGTATCTATACCTGGACATAAAAACATTGAACTTAGTAGAGATGTAATATTTGAGGAAGACTTAGCTTTTAAAAGGGCTAGAAATTCATTTGAATATGAAAGCATCACTCCACCTTCAAACCTAGAAGAGAACATTACTCTTGAGTTTTAGAGGGATTATCCTAAAGAGGATGAAAGTGAAGTACAAAACTTACCCCAACAAAATTCTAAGAAAAGACCACTTTGCGCCACCAAAATAATGGAAGAATCAAAGAACTTTTCAGCTCCTTTAGGGACCTTTAGAGAAAGTAAATTACCTTGAATATTCTCAAGCTATGTGGCCTTAATGAATGATCTCTCCAAGTATGAACCTTCCACTACATCAGAAGCCCTTAAAAACCAAGTATGGAAGGATTCCATGATAGAAGAATACCAGTTTGTTGGTTCCCCTATTCATTTCTACCTGCAAGTTTACACTATGATTGACAACTTAATGTCACTGACTCTATCACCACTCCAAAGTCTGCAAGGAAAAGGGCCAATTTACAAGGATCAAAGAGATCCTCCTACACTTTGAGCCTAGATGCTCAGGCGGGTGTACCCTTGATTCACTTCTTGAAAGGAATCACAAAATATTATGCATTATACCCTTTACAAACTGATTGAAAGATTTTATCATTTATATTGTGTGTGTGTGATTGATGATGATGAACTACTTCTAGAGAATGGACCAGTGCCTTAACCAAGGGCATAGAGTCATCAATAATGCATATCAACTGAAAACCCCAACTTAAACACTCTTGGACTCAGAATAAGTGTTTTTCCTATTATTCCTCTCCCTCACATAACTAGACATCAGATTCTTATCTAGCCATGAACTCACTAAAATCACCTTAAAGACTTTAATCCTAACTATGTTAGGAACTCAAAGATAACTCAACAATACTCTTTGTTTACCATATGCTAACTCACTTTGTTACATTAACATATATGATCCCAAGAACAAAATAAGAAGACATACACAAATATAATATTGGAATCCAAGTGTATTCTCATTAAAATTTACAGAATCAATACATTACCATAACAACTAAATGCTAGGAAATAGAACCAAAATCCAGGCTCTCCTTATTCAGTCTTTACATTGACTTTCAATATACATCATCAACAACCTCATATAGAAAAAACTTCTGCAATATATACCCCTATTCATCTTGGAATCCTAGAAATAGGATGCAACAAGCTATGGATGACTAGGGTTAGGGTTTCACCCACCCAACCAACTAGAATCAATCAGGAATTTATTACAGTTGGGGTAAAAACCAAGCAGCCTGGAGAAAGCAGATCTAAGAATGATCTGTAATCATGGTAATCCTTGAGAAAGTACTGAAAACCATGAATTCACCATGCATTATCAGTCTGATTAGACACCTACAACATTCCTTGAGCAACAAATTTATCCATTTCCCCATGGTACAGTCCTAAAATTGATCGACAGACACCCTGGACCACTCTACAACAATCGGTGAGATCATTCCTACCAAACCTAACCACTTGGACATTTAATTTCAGTCCTTCCTGTCATTGGAAACCCTTTGAAAATTTGAAATTGAGAGAAATGGCTAGTTTCATGGTGCTAGCAGCAAATCGGTGGTCAGCATTCAAATCTGGATCAACTTTATATCGTGACCATCAGATCGTCATCTTTTCCTGGGCTTCATAACTTAACTCTATAAGAATCCTAGCTTATAATTAGTGATTACACAACTAAAGAAACTCAAAGTTGTCAAGACATCCTTTAACGCTGGGTTTCATTGTGAGAACATGTGAACACAAGCCTTTGCTGATTCACCAAGTCATTTTCTTAACTGGGATTACACTTTGAGAATGCGTGACTACCCTCAGTTGCCTAATTTCTGAATACTTTATAACCTTGCGCCCACCTAAAAACCTACCACCTATCAACATATCATTTGCTACCTCTCCCAATCACCTCTGACACAGGACCCACCCGCTTGGACCCACTCAATATAAGTTTCTAATCGGATAGCCAACGAAAGATCGCATGAGTCAGGAAGATTTCATGCACTTATACGATGACTATCGATCTTCTCCCTTCCCGTTGAAAGATTCGGGCCCACTGACAACAAATCCACATCATCACTCTCATCCAATAACATTTTAACAAGTCAGCTCCAACTGTCAGAGGACCCACCTTCTTTAGTCCCCTGAGGAAAAGTAAAATCGACAGTTGGCGCAAGATCTCATGGCTCTAACACAACCCATGAGATTATGTGCCAACTGTTGATCCTTTGCAGATGTCAAAGCCCACTGAGACATGCCAGATACCAGGTCCCACTGAGAAAATCCAGATGTCACTCCTTGACCAATGAGAAACTGCCAAGTCATCTTGCGTGGCAACAGACCCACAAAGAAATATATCAGAAGATTGGGCGGTCATCGTATGATCTCAAGGGATCTGTCAGAGCCATGAGATCATGCACCCACCGTTGATTTGAAAGACTGTGAAATGCTAGGCTTGTAGACCACATGAAAACACAACCAAAGAAAAGGAAACCACCATGCCAATTCACTAACTGTTAAGAGAAAGCTACTAGAAAATGAGAGACTACGCGAACACAGCAGTTGGGTAATCACCGAATGGAAAGATGTAACTGCCAGGAACCAAGCAAACAAGCGACTGACTGTATTCATGAAATTGATGAATGATAAAGGGACATGAAACTTTGTTAAGAAATTTAGCGAAGGCTGGGAAAATAAACCACGTGCAAAAAGGGAACCTAAGTGGCTTGAAAAGGTAACAAGGAAATATAACAAGGCCAGGGCACACTAGGGTTTTTTCCATGCAACAACTAGAAATATGAAATTTGAACAAGGGTTTAAGCCAGAGGCAAGAAAAAGGTTGCAGATACCAGAGGAAAATTGGCATAGCCACGAAAATTTTTCTAGGTGCTAACAGTGGCTCTGTCTAGGGATGTATGCCTCCTGCAGGCATAGCAAGGATCTAGAATCATTGGTTAAAGCAGACCACCCACAGGAAAAACTAAATAACAGAGAGCAATAGGACAAAAACTCTACAAACCAAGACAAAACAAGATAGGGGGCCAGGAAACTTTACAAAATTTACAAAATATACAGACCTAACTACTATTCATGGAAAGAATGATACCTTCAATTGAAGTATCTCTTCAAGAATTATCCATGATCTGGCAATTCTTGAGTATCACCATTTAATTATTTTACAATGTATGAATCTTGGCCCCATTTCTCATGAATTAGATATGGCCCTAACCAGATTGGGTCAAATTTTCCATGTTTCCCTTTATCCTCCAATCTAGCATCCCAAATTAATACCAAGTCACCAGGCTCAAACTTCCTATCAGCAATCCTTTTGTCATACAAATTCTTAACCTGCAACTACAACCTGGCATTTTTTGCAATTGATTTTCTCCTAATTTCATCTAGCCTGATGAGGTCCTCAATCCTCAACTGCATTTCATCATCTATATCATCATCATATAACTGAACAAACTTATACATTTCCAATAGATTGTTCTGAGGCATCCTTGCATGTATCCCATACACCAGGTCAAATGGTGCACAACCAATTGCCTTCTTCACAGTTACCCTATGAGACCATATAGCTAATGGCAATTTCAAACTACATGCTCTTTTATTCTTGTCAAGGATCCTCTTGAGGATTTTTATCAGGATCTTATTTGTTGATTTTGCTTGTCCATTCCCTTGTGGATGATAGGGTGAGGAGTATGACATCTAAATTCCTAGACCTCAGAAAAATTCCTTGTATTCAACAAACTTGAAACACATTGCATTATCACTGACTATCCTTTTAGGGCAACCAAACCTTGTAACAATATTATTTAATAAGAAATCAGTCACCACCCTACTAGTTGAATTACTTGTGGGGATAGCCTCTACCCACTTTGTGAAATAATTAGTGGTGACCAAGATCCAAGAGTGTCCTCCACTTGACTTGTTTGGTATCTTCCCTATGAAATCTATTCCCCACTATTGGAAAGGAGCATGTACTTCAACTGGCCTTAAGGGCGTATTGCTTGAAAACTTAAGCTTACCAGAGAATCTCTGACAAGCATCACACCTCCTTACCAAATGCTCTACATCCTTGAAGATTGTGGGCCACCAGAATCCTGCTCTCAAGATTTTTTGAGCAGTAGTTTTACCCATATAATGTCCTCCACAAACTCCCTCATGCATTTCTTCTAGCAACTTGTTAGCCTAATTTTCATCAACACATTTCAAAAGTATGCAATCCAAATTCTTCCTATATAATTTTTATTTCACAATCACATACTTGATGGCCTATAATTTCAATATCCTCTTCTGATTATCATTCATTCCTACTGGACATTTCATGTTCCTTAAGTAAAATATAACATCTTGATACCAGATACAATCATCCATATCACATGTGTAATCAACCTCAGCTTGATTTATCTAGTTTGCATCAAGATTGGATTGAGCCATCAGTTTTTCCAATCCTTGTCCTCTAATCAACTTGGTAATCTGGACATCGATATTGAATTATTGAATTCTATTGATCCATCTACATCTCCTTCCAAACACCTCCTGTTGTGAGAAAATATCCTTAATTGCTGCACTTGGTACAAAAGAAATCACAATAGCCCCCATCAAATAACACCTAAAAGCCTTAACAGCCTTCACGAGTGCATAAGCTTGTTTTTCATTGATATCATATTTCAATTCAGTAGCCTACAAAGATTTATTGAAAAATGCAATAGGCTTCTCATAACCTTCACTATTTTTCTGCAACAAAACTATAGCAATAGTATGAAAAGATGCAAAAGAAAAGATATGCATTGGAATGTTGTAATCAGGTGCCTTGAGCATAGGTGCATCTTTGATATCCTTCTTGATATTCTTGAAAGCTTCATCAAGCTCACCCTCCCATTTAATCTCAAATCATTTCTTTAACATCTTCGATATTGGCCTGGTAACCTCAGCAAAGTTTGTAACAAATCTTCTCAAGAAATTCACCTGACCAAAGAAAGACTAAATTCCTTTAACATTTTTTGGCCTTTGAATCTTGTCAATGGTTTCCACCCTCTTAGGATCAATTCTAACTCCTTGCTTCCTAGCTAAGTAGCCAAGCAACTTACCCTCAGTGAAACCAAATGCACATTTCCTTAGGTTTAATGAAATGCTATATTCCAAAGCCCTCATAAATATTTTTTCTAGATGAGTACAATGGTCTTCTTCCTTCTTGGAATAAGTAGTTAAATCATCTTGATAAACAACAAGGAAATCATTTATGAAATCTGAAAAGGCAACATCCATTGCCCTCTAAAAAGTTGCACCAACATTTGTGAGACCAAAAGGCATTCTCACATAAACATATATCCCCCAAGGTGTAGTGAAAGTTGTCTTAAATTGTTCTGATTCTTTCACAATTACCTAATTATAACCAGAGAAACCATCCATCATAGACATTAATTTAGATCCAGTCACTCCTTGCAACATAGCCTCCATATTGGGTAGACAATAGTTATCCTTCAATGAGCTGATGTTCAAATTTTTGAAATCCACACAAAGTCTGATGTCACCATTCTTCTTTCTGATAGCGACCAATTTTTACACCCAAGAAGAATGCCTAATGGGCTTGATAATTCTAGCATCTCTTAGCTTCATTAATTCTTCTTGCATCTTAGGTGCCAAAGTAGGATGTATAGGCTTTTTATTTTGCCTAAAAGGTTTAGCATCTCCTTTCAAAGGAATATCATGCTGAAACAAGTCTTCTCTATAAACCTTTAGGTCATCATATGACCATGCAAAAAAATGCCTAAATTTTCTCAATAATTCAATCAAGGACTTCCTTACCTTGAGACATGTCCCTACCAATGTATACCTTCTTAGGTGCTTCTTTTGTTCCAAGATTTATCTCCTCTAAATTCATATGATCTTCCCTTTTAATATCCTTTTGAAATCTATCTTGATTATCAAATACAATTTCTAGAACAAGCCCCTTAGGAACTTTGTTAGTCTTAAGTTGAATAACCTCATTGCCAAAGACAACTTCGCTTCCTTCTGTAGTCTCAACCAAGGCTGAGCAATCCAACTCCTGACCATGATACTGATCTTCACAATTCATAAATTTCAAGATGTCCTGGTCATCCTCAAAAACTTGCCAATTCTCAACATTATTTGGTATACTAGGCCTAGTCTGAATTTCAACTTTGGAGAGGCTAGAAAAATTAATATCAATGGGATTGATTGCAATATTGGCTAACAAATCAGCCATCTTGTTATTACTTCTATCCTTCCACTCAATATTGAAGGCATCAAAACACTCAATCAAATCTCATACAACATTTCTATATTGTTTCAACCTTTTGTTTTTGGAAGCATACACTGACCTGACTTGAGACACCACCAATTCAGAATCTCCAATAACTTTTATACATTCAATTCCATGCTTTTGTGCCAACCTCAATCCTAAAAATAATGCTTCATACTCTACTATATTGTTGGTACAAAAGAAACTCAATGTGAAAGAGAATTTGTAAGTATTTCCATCAGGAGAAATAAGTAAAATACCCGCTCCTACTCCATCTTTGCAATTTGCACCATCAAAGTACATCACCCACAAGTCACCCCTCACAGACATAGAACCTACCTTTTCAGCAATACTTGGCAATACAGGCTCCTTCTCAAGCACAAGGATCTCTACCCTAAAAGCATTGATGTCAGTATCCACAAAACATGTAGTCTCATTGTCAATATTCCTTTCAATCATGTGGCATACTCTTGACTCTCGCTCAATCTTAACAAACTGATCATCAATCTTGAAGGTTGCATAAGACAAGTCACATTGTAAACTTCCACCCATGGCAACACTCCATCTTCGAGATAATAGCATTCCATAATGAGGAGGGATATCCACCACCAAAACACTCATGGTCAATTCTTTCTTTGGATAGGCTGCCAACCTATAGGGCATATCATTTATAGTCCCAATGACTGGTACCTCTCTCTGATCCATTACACAACATCTACCTTGAACTATATCAAATTTAAGGCCCAAATTTTCCATGATCTTAAAAGGCATAACAGTATTAGAGGCACCTGAATCAATCATACAATTTCTTAGTTTCATTCCATTCACAAGGACACTCAAGAAGAATGGATCTATGTTCTCAAGGCTAGCATTGATAGAACTATCCAAATAAATAGGTGGAATTTGAGACACCATTCCCTGAGGTTCTACCTTTTTTAAAACCTTAGCTTGAGATTCATTAGATGCAACATCATTATTATGAACATTACCTACCCATGCAATAGCCTTATCCTTATGTTCAGGGCTCCTCAATAATTCTAACAATGGAACCTTAACTGTGATCTAAGATAATATAGCTAACATATCAACTGGAGCAGAGGGAGGGAACTCAATTTGCACTGCTTTAGTGTCTTTTCATTTATCCGATACATTAGATGTATTGGTGACATTCACCTTTTCATTCTTAGCCATTGTGCTAATTGACTTCTCTATCTCATTGGAAATTTTTTCAACTCCAACTCCCTTAGGTTCCCACTTCTTACCTTTTACATTTATGAGTCTTGTCAAGTGATCATCCTTTGACTTATTTCCACTGAATTCCCAGGAGTTGGTGTTCTTTATAAACATTCCTGCAACTTTCCCATTTGTATCCCTTGCCACCATGCCTCTAGTTTGCACTTGGGCTATCATTTCTATAGTAATTCTATCCATCTCTTCTCTTGAAGGTCTTCTCAAATTTACTGGCTCAGAGGAAGAAATCATATTACATATTTTCTTATCAATGTCTTCACTGTCAGAAAATACCTCTTGATGGAAAAGTGCCTGATTATGTCTCTTCAAACCTACATCTTCTTCTTCATCAAAATTAGAATCATCTTCATATCCTAAATATGAAGTCGCCATGTTGCATCCAACATCATCATGAGTTTCTTCTTGATCTAATCCCTCATCATTATCATTTTGATTTGCAGCCATGGATTGTGCAACCACACAATGCTCTGCAGAATGAGGAGATTGGCATGCAACACACCATGGTGTGTCCTCCATGACATTTACAAGGGATCTTTGTAAAGGATCAGGGACAACTCTATCATTACTTCCTCTTGCAGTAGGGACAACAGGCTTACCATCCTTCCATTGGGTGTTGTAGGGATAATTCTGCAATCTATTCTGCCTACTAAAATTATTGTTGAATTGAGGCTTTTCATTGGTAGGAACACCATTGTTCCTATTAACAGGTGCTTTTAGATCCTTCAATGCATTCAACACCTTATCCAACTTATCTTCCTCTTGTTTCTTATTTCCAACATTCCTTTCATTATCCCTCTTATACTTCTTATCTCCAAACAACTTTGGATCATCTCTTTTTCCACCCAATTTTCTTGATATTTTCATATTGTTTTCAATGTTGATAGCAATCCTAAAAGCATCCCTCAAAGTTCTTGGTTCTTTTTTCCTCAACAAATATCCCATCTTTCCATCAAAGGCATTGAAGTATGTGGTTAAACAAACATTGTCATCTAACCGCATAACTTGAAACAACTTATGCATACCCTTCTAAAATCTCATATTGAACTCAACTGCAGATTCATTCTGATTTTTCCTTATGGTATTGAATTCATTTAACATGAAACTAGCATTAGGCCTATCACCATTTTGTTCTTTGAAACATCTCTCAAAAGAATCCCAAGTGTCAATACATCTATCAGGAAGTCTCTTAAACCAATCTCTAGCATCCTCCACCAAAGATTGAACAAATAGTTTCATGACCACATCCTCATGCTCTACCTCATAATCTTTTAGCATATCAACAAATAACCTAAGATTTTCTTCACAACTAATAGCATTGTTACTAGAAAACTTAGGTACCTTATCTCTTATATCAGCTAGAAAAGCATTTGGGTAGACAGGAATTCCATCAAAGCTAATTTGCCTATAGCCTTCTAATTGCATAGGTTTCCTTTGAAAACTTGAACTAGTGTTAACCCTAGGATCAACATTTATATTTACATTTCCATCTACTTGTGCATCTGACTATTGTCTAGGATCAACATTTATCCTAGAAGATAAGGAAGGAATTGAACTAGTAGTAGCATTACTAAGTGGAATAGTGGTAGTCATATATAGCATACCTAGTTCAGTAGTAGATGGGCCAAGAGCATTAGCAGATGAAGCCTTTAAGAACTGGATCTTTCTTCTCTTTTCTACAATGGAGGCTTCAATTTCAGCCCTCTCTAATTCTCTTGCAAGGTCCTCATCTTCTTTTCTTCTTCTTTCCATCTCTGTATCCTTATTTGAATTGGGTGGTGGGACCCCTGGTATTGTTAATGATTTTCTTGTTTGATGTCCCACCATATTTTGCTTTCCTTTTTCACTAGTGGCAACTGCAGGCCTAGTGATCTCATGCTCATCTTTATCTTTAGGGAGGGAAGCATAACTTTGGACCTGTCTAACCATAGGGACCTCTTTATCAAACTCATGATCTTGCAGCAAGCACTCCTACTCACTTCTCAAAGCATCAAGATCACCAAAGACATCATGCTACAAAGTTTTAGGAGCAGAAGCAAGCATCTTGTTTCTCTCCTTCATTTCATTAATCTTTCTTAGAAGAGACTCTCTTTCTATTAGAGCATTCACCTTTTTAGCTTCTCTCTCCTTTTGTAACCTCTTATGTATGGCATCCTACTCTGCCAACTATAACCTTAGTGCATTTAAATCATCTTGGTCTATCATAATATCATCAGAACCTGATGACACATCCATATCAGTGAGATTCTGATATGGGAAAGGGACCTGTCTCGGTCTCATGGGTTTCCTTATGAACATATCCTCATCAGGATCTAAATCTGGTCCAAAACCTCTTTCTCTAGCTTGTTCATCCCAACCTGCAGGGAATGAACCCTTGTCTTGAAATACAGCCTCTGGGGTATCATAAAATTTATCTTTAGAGTGACAACCATCTGATCTAGAAATTATATCTTGTGAACCCTCCTCACTTGAGGAAACATGTGGTGCTCTACCTCTAGTATTTCTTTGTTCTCTCATGGGAGAACTAGTAGACTCACCATTTCTTCTGATCCAGCTCTTCTTTTCCTATCTAGGCAATTGTTCCAGAGTAACCTCCAGATTTTTCTTAACATAGGACCTAGTATTCCTTATTTTTTCCATGATTTATAGTTTATAGCATTGGTTCCAACCTTTTTGAGTTCCCACCCACCAAAGTGGGAAATATTTAAATGAATACAATAGGAAAAAGAAGAATCCACTTAAAAACGTTATCTCTAGACTCTACCCAGCAGAGTCACCATTCTGTTGGTTTGCCTTTTTATTTCTACTTGTAGGTTTACACTATGATTGACAACTTAATGTCAGTGACTCTATCACCACTCCAAAGTCTACAAGGAAAAGGGCCAATTAACAAGGATCAAAGAGATCCTCCTACACTTCGAGCCTAGATGCTCAAGCGGGTGTACCCTTGATTCACTTCTTGAAAGGAATCACAAAATATTATGCATTATACCCTTTACAAACTGATTGAAAGATTTTATCATTTATATTATGTCTATGTGATTGATGATGATGAACTACTTCTGGAGAATGGACTAGTGCCTTAACCAAGGGCATAGAGTCATCAACAATGCATATCAACTGAAAACCCCAACTCAAACACTCTTGGACTTAGAATAAGTGCTTTTCCTATTTTTCCTCTCCCTCACATACTTGGACATCAAATTCTTATCTAGCCATGAACTCATTGAAATCACCTTAAAGACTTTAATCCTAACTTTGTTAGGAACTCAAAGATAACTCCATAATACTCTTTGTTTACCATATGCTAACTCACTTTGTTACATTAACATATATGAGCCCAAGAAAAAAATAAGAAGACATACACAAATATAAGATTGGAATCCAAGTGTAGTCTCATTAAAATTTACAGAATCAATACATTACCAGAACAACTAAATGCTAGGAAACAGACCAAAAATATAGGCTCTCCTTGTTCAATCTTTACATTAACTTTCAATATACATCATCAACAACCTCATACAGAAAAAAATTCTACAATATATACCCCTAGTCATCTTGGAATTCTAGAAACAGGATGCAACAAGATATGGATGACTAGGGTTAGGGTTT
The DNA here is from genome assembly GCA_027943335.1 of Chamaecyparis obtusa. Taxonomy (NCBI): domain Eukaryota; kingdom Viridiplantae; phylum Streptophyta; class Pinopsida; order Cupressales; family Cupressaceae; genus Chamaecyparis; species Chamaecyparis obtusa. Next base: position 91,117 of record BSBK01009236.1, on the reverse strand, counting down.
CACCCACCCAACCAACTAGAATCAATCAGGAATTTATTATAGTTGGGGGAAAAACCAAGTAGCCTAGAGAAAGAAGATCCAAGAATGATTTGTCATCATGGTAATCCCTGAGAAAGTACTGAAAACCATGAATTCACCATGCATTATTAGTCTGATTAGATGCCTGCAACATGCCTTGGGCAAAAAATTTATCCATTTCCCCATGGTATAGTCCTACAATCGATCAGTAGAGACCCTGGACCACTCTGCAACAATCAGTGAGATCATTCCTACCAAACCCAACCACTTAGACATTTAATTTCAGTCCTTCCTATCGCTGGAAACCCTTTGAAAATTTGAAATTGAGAGAAACGACTAGTTTCATGGCACTAGCAGCAAATCAATGGTTAGCATTTAAATCTAGATCAACTTTATATCGTGACCATCAAATCTTCATCTTTTCCCGGGCTTCATAACTTAACTCTATAAGAATCCAGGCTTACAATTAGTGATTACGCAACTAAAGAAACTTGAATTCACCAAGACATCCTTTAACCCTGGGTTTCATTGTGAGAACATGTGAACACAAGCCTTCTCTGATTCACCAAGTCATTTTCTTAACTGGGATTACACTTTGAGAATGCACGACTGCCCTTAGTCACCTAATCACCAAATACTTTATAACCTTGGGCCCACCTGAATACCTACCACCTATTAACATATCATTCGCTACCTCTACCCAATCACCTCTGACATAGGACCCACCCACTTGGACCCACTCAATATATGTTTCTAATCGGATGACCGGCATAAGATCGCATGAGTCAGAAAGATTCCATGCACTTATAAGATGATCATCAATCTTCTCCCTTCCCCTTGAAAGATTTAGGCCCACTGACAAAAAATCCACATCATCGCTCTCATCCAATAAAATTTTAACAAGTTAGCTCCAACTGTCAGAGGACCGACCTACTTTAGTCGCTTGAGGAAAAGTAAAATCGATGGCTGGCACAAGATCTCATGGCTCTGACACAACCCATGAGATTATGTGGCAACTGTTGATCCTCTACAGATGTCAGAGCCCACTAAGACATGCTGGATACCAGGTCCACTGAAAAACTCTAGATGTCACTCCTTGACCAATGAGAAACCACCAAGTTAGCTTGTGTGGCAACGGACCCACAAAGAAATATATTGGAAGATCGGGTGGTCATCGCATGATCTCAAGGGATCTATCAGAGCCATGAGATCATGTGCTTGCTTTTGATTTAGAAGACTATGAAATGTTGGGCCCACAAACCATGCAAACATGTGACCAAAGGAAAGGAAATTGCCATGCCAAGTCACTAACTGTTAAGAGAAAACTGCCAGAAAATGAGAGACTACACAAACACAGCAGTCAGGTAATCACCGAATGGAAAGATGTAACCACTAGGAACCAAGTGAACAAGTGACTGACTTTATTCACAAAATTGCTAAATGATAAAGGGACATGAAACTTTGTTAAGGGATTCAGCAAAGACTAGGAAAATAAACCACATGGAAAAAGGGAACCTAAGTGGTCCAAAAAGGTAACAAGGAAATATAACAAGGCTAGGGCACACTACGGTTTTTTGCATGCAACGACTAGAAATATGAAATTTGAACAAGGGTTTAAGCCAGAGGCAAGAAAAAGGTTGTAGAGACTAGAGGAAAATTGGCATAGCCATGAAATTTTTTCTAGGTGCTAACAGAGGCCATCCTAAAAAATGATGTATGGGAAATAGTTCCAAGACTAAAGGAGAAATCCATTGTTTCATCCAAGTGGCTATTCAAAATCAAGTATGTTGTAGATGATAGTATTGTTAGAAATTAAAGTCCACCAAGATAACTAGGAGGGGGGGTGAATAAGTTATCTAATAATTATAACCTTTATCAACTTCAATAGATTGTAACCATGTAAGCAGTATAACCAACAACCATAGAAAGATATTCATACACAATAACACAAGATATGTTGACTAGGGAACCTCTTGATCAAAGAGTAAACCCCGGTGGGAATGATGCCCACAAAAGATGCACTAATATGAATATTCCTTGTGAGAGGATGGAATCTATTAGGAGTCTTATGAAATACATTCAGTACATATGAATCTCTGTTAGGAGATTTTGAATCCCTGTTAAAAGATTCTAACTCTGTTAGGAGTTTAAGGAAGACAGAAGGACCCACTGCCCAAATAGCTTCAGGGTAAGATCACTGAACTCACTATCCAACTAATCTTTGTATTACTCAATAGAATAATACCAAAAGATTAATGACCTCAACAATCCAATACTCCTTATCTGAGTATGCCAAAATTGCACTCACTCCTTCAGATCTCAATACCAGATCTCAGTACTTCACATGTCCTCTTTCACAATTTCACTTTCATTCATCACTTCATTCTACAATTTCATTCCAATCACACACTAAAACAAGGAATACATTCCTTTTTATATACCACACTCAAGTAATTACAAATGATTTGGCATACAAATTATAAAATACAATCTCCACACATTACATCAAAATTACACAAAACTGTCAGCTTCCAATTACTATAATTCTTCACTCGTGTGACCTCAGATCTTGCATTATCATCCACATCACTATTAGCATGTCTCCAACTTCTCTCTAACTACGCAAAATGAGATTCCATCCCGATTAGGAGATATCATTCGATTTCCAAAAACCGCTACTCAGGAACACTACATGAATACTATTTCCACCAAAATTCTCATAACTTTCATGAATAAAAGAATTAATGTATGTGCTCTTAACCACAATCTTATAACACATAAAATAGTAATTCCTCAACATCACATAACTTCATCTTCAATATCCCAAGTGCGCTAACTCAAACATTGTCTGCTCCTCTGCTAATCTTCAGTAGATCACTGTGTTGACATCAATGACAATCATAATCATGAATGCAACAACAACTACTACAGAATGGCTGCTAATGCTCCTCCATAGGATATATTTAGCATTCATTCCTAACAATCTCCCTCATTGGCATTGATGGCAACATAGGTGAAAAAATATCCAGGTTCCATAAATCCAACTCTGCAACACTACTGCTCTGAAAAATGCCTTCAAGTCCTCTTCATCAATCAAATCTTGCTTTGTTTTCCTATTCAGTTCTCTCCAATAGATGGTACAAATGGTTTTTTCATGTACACTTCTCTCCCCCATTGACATCAATGACAGATATTTCATCATTATGTCAACAACTTCAATGTCAAAAGACACTGTTCAGAAAATACATTTACTAAAGTCCTTATGACTCAAATCACATATAGATACTCCCCCATAGAGGAAGTATCAACATCTAGTCTAGAAGAAAGATAGAGCTCATATACCACTAGACGGATGCAACAATCTGCATCACTTCTCAAAAGTAGGCTAGGGCATAACCCCAAGCATACCTCTCAGATACTCAAATGTATCAATAGGAAAAGGTTTTGTAAATATGTCTGATATCTACTCCTTTATGCTTATGTACTCAAGTCTAACTTCTTTCTCTGCAACTTTTTCTCTTACTACATGATACTTTATCTCTATATTCTTTGTCTTAGAATGTAACATAGGGTTCTTAGACATACTAACTGTGCTAGTGTTATCACAATGTATAACAATAGGTTCAACAAATTTTACTCCAATATCCTTCAGCATCTGCTTCATCCAAATTATCTGGTTACAATTGTTTGTTGATGCTACATATTTTGCTTCTATTGTGCTTTGTGAAATAAAATTTTGCTTCTTGCTTAGCCAAGAAACTAATCTTCCTCCAAGGAAAAATGCTCCACCACTAGTGCTCTTTTTATCATCAACACTACCTCCCCAATTAGCATTTGTATATGCACATAGGGTAAAATCATTAGATTTTTCATACCACAATCTATACTCAATCATGCCTCTTAAGTACCTCATTATCCTCTTTACTTCTGCATAATGTGATTCTCTAGGTTCAGCTTGAAATCTTGCTACAATTCCAACTAAACCTGCTATATTAGGTCTTGTATGAGTCAAGTACTACAATCCTCCAATCATAGATCTGTACTTCTTTTGTTCCACTATAGGAGTCTCATCTACGCTAGATAATTTATGTCTAGTTACCATAGGTTTTCCAACTAGCTTACAGTTCTCCATTCCAAATCTCTTCAATAAATCATTCAAGTACTTTGTCTGACTAACAAAGATACCATCATTTCTCTATGTTATCTACAATCCTAAAAAATATTTCATTTCACCAATCATACTCATTTCAAATTTAGTCTTCATTTCATCTGCAAATTTATCATTGGCTTAATCTTCTCCTTAAAAGATAATATCATCAACAAAAATAACTACAATCAACAAACCATTTTCAATTTCTTTTGTATACAAGTTTCTATTAGTTGTGCCTTTTGTAAATCCTAATTTCAACAAATACTTATCCAATCTTCCATACCAAGTTCTAGGTGCTTGTTTTAGTCCATATAAAGATTTCTTCAGTTTACATACCATGTCTCCTTCTTTAGTCAAGGGAAAACCTTTAGGCTGCTCAATGTAGACTTCTTCTTCCAATTTTCCATTTAGAAATGTTGACTTCACATCCATCTGATATACTTTGAGTTTATTGTAAGTTGCATAAGCCAAAAACATTCTTACTACTTCAATTCTTGCTACTGGTGCAAAAATATCTTCATAGTCAATTGCTTCTTGCTGTGAGTATCCTTTACATACCAATCTTGCTTTGTTTCTTACTACTTCTCCTTGTTCATTCATCTTGTTTCTGAATACCCATTTTGTTCCAATAACATTCTTATCTTTAGGTCTAGGAACTAATTCCCATTTCTTGTTCTTTTCAATCTGATCAAGTTCTTCTTTCATAGCTTTAATCCAATGTTCATCTTCACATACTTCATTAGTAGATTTAGGTTCAATTTGAGAAATCAAACATAACTGTTCGTGTACCTTATTTTGAGTCCGAACTCCTCTATCTATGCTTCCAATAATCTTCTCATAAGGATTATTCCTTGATAAATGCTTGTTAGGTGTCACTATCCCAGTCCTCACTTTAGGTGTCAGTTCTTCAATGATCTCACTATGGCTTTCATTCAACAAATCACTGTTTGTTTCATAGAATAATTCAGTAGTCTCAATGTTCCTTCATCTGATTCATAATCAAGCAATCTTTCCTGAATTTTGAATTTTTCATCAACTTTAACATTTTCACTTTCAAGAATAGTCTTAGTTCAGTGATCTTACCCTGAAGCTGTTTGGGCAGTGGGTCCTTTTGTCTTCCTTAAACTCCTAACAGAGTTAGAATCTTTTGATAGGGATTCAAAATCTCCTAACAGATATTCATATGTACTGAATGTATTTCATAAGACTCCTAATAGAGTCCATCCTCTCATAAGGAATATTCATATTAGTCCATCTTTTGTGGGCATCATTCCCATCAGGGTTTACTCTTTGATCAAGAGGTTCCCTAGTCAACATATCTTGTGTTATTGTGTTATTGTGTATGAATATCTTTCTATGGTTGTTAGTTATACTACTTCCACCAAAATGCTCATAACTTTCATGAATAAAATAATTACTATTTGCGCTCTTAACCATGATCTTATAACACATCAAAGAGTAAGTCCTCAACATCGTATAACTTCATCTTCAATATCCCAAGTGCGCTAACTCAAACATTGTCTGCTCCTCTGCTAATCTTCAGTAGATCACTGTGTTGACATCAATGACAATCACAATCATGAATAAAACAACAACTGCTACAAAATGGTTGCTAATGCTCCTCCATAGGATATATTCAGCATTCATTCCTAACAAGTATAGAGAAAAAAAAAGCCAAATTTGTTGCTAGAGGATTCTCACAAAAGGAAGGTATTGATTATGAGGAAACATTTGCACTAGTTTCTAGATATACCTCTTTCAGAGTAGTACTAGGCATCATAGCTAGTAAAGGATGGAAAGTTCATCATATAGATGTGAACACATTTCTAGATGGGAAAATAGAGGAAGAAGTCTACCTAGAGAAACCTAAAGGATTTAAAAATCACATAGATAGATCTCATGTGTGTAGATTAAAGAAAGCCCTCTATGAACTTAAACAAGCCCCTAGGGCATGGTATGAGAGAATCGATAGATATCTCATGGAATTGGGATTCTCTAAAAATGATGCAGATCCAAATCTTTACTTCAAGAAAAATAAAGGTGATATGTTAATATTGATCTTGTATGTTGATGATTTGTTATTTAAAGGAGAAGATCATCTTATTGATCAATGTAAAATGGATCTTTCTAAATAGTTTGAAATGAAAGACTTATGCCTTCTACATTATTTCCTTAGGTTAGAATTCTAGTAGAACTCAGACAACATTGTGCTAAATCAAGGAAAGTATACCTTGGACATATTGGAGAGATTTGGTATGATAAATTGTAGACCCATGTCTTCCCCCATGGAGAAAAATCTTCATAAACTAAAGGAAGCAACAAAACATTATCCACTTGCATACTCTACTCTCTACAGATAGATAATTGGATTCTTGATGTACCTAATTAATACCAGACCAGATATCTATTATGCAGTAAATGCCTTGAGTTAATTTATGTGTGAGCCTAAGGAGATACATCTTATGGCTGCAAAACATATTATGAGATACCTTCAAGGTACTTTAAATTATGGACTCAAATATGAGAAAGTCAACTTAAATCTTCATGGATTCATAGATTCTGATTGGGATGGAAGTGTAACTGATAGAAAAATTACCTCTGGTTGTTTCTTTAATCTGGGGTTCGCAATGATATCCTGGATGTGTAGAAAACAATCTTCAGTGGCTTAGAGTTCTACAAAGGCTGAATACATTGCAACCTCTATTGTAGAAAGAGAAGTGGTATGGCTCAGAAAATTGACTGTGAGATTATTTAGTGAGCCCCTAAAGCCTATAGTTATCCATTCTGATAATCAAAGTTGTATAAAACATTTTGTAAATCTAGTATTTCACGATTGATCCAAGCATATAGAGATTCATTATAATTATGTGAGAGACATGGTTGATAGGAATGTAATTTAGTTGGAATATATCAGTACATGAGATCAAACGACATGCATTCTCACCAAGCCTCTTTCCAGAATTAAAATTGAACACTTGAGAAAAGGTCTTGGTATGATTGAATTATAATTTGTATTGTAATTCTTACTGATATATATATATATATATATATATATATATATATATATATATATATATATATATATATATATATATATATATATATATATATATATATATATATATATATATATATATATATATATAGTTAGGAATAGTCCCAAGAGATAACTGAGAGGGGGGGTGAATCAGTTATCTACAAGTTTCAATTCTTTGTCCAATTAAGTATACTTAAACATAAAGCATAAACACAATGGAAGAAAACTTGAACACAATACCAAAATTTTGGTTACGGGGAAACCCAAATAGGTAAAAACCTCGGTGGGAATTGACACCCACTAATATTCTATACTAGTGTATTATGATCCTTGTTAGAAAATCCTTAACCCTGTTAGGAGTTGCTTTACAATATGTTTAGTATAGTAGACCTAGTCAAGGGTCAGACCCTGTTAGGAGTCTTTTACAATAAACCTTGTTAGGGGTGTGGACGCACCATCCTAGAGCTCACTTCTCAAATGGGAGAAGGCTACAACCTGTTAGAAAGTAAAGATCCCCAAGATAACTAAGAGGGGGGTGGTGAATCAGTTATCTGATAATCAAACCATTTATCAACTTGAATATCAACTTCAACAACATTAACAATATAATTAATGTAGTAACCAACCATAGAAAGATAATCATACACAATGACACAATAAAACAAGATATGTTAACTAGGGAACCTCTTCATCAAAGAGTAAACCCTAGTGGGAATGATGCCCACAAAATGATGCACTAATATGAAAGTTCCTTGTGAAAGAATGGACCTTGTTAGGAGTCTTATGAAATACATTTAGTACATATGAATCCCTGTTAGGAGATTTTGAATCCTTGTTAAAAGATTCTAACCCTGTTAGGAGTTATGGAAGACAGAAGGATCCACTGCCCAAATAGCTTCAAGGCAAGATCTCTAAACTCACAGTCCAATAGATCTTAGGATTATTGAATAGAATAATATGAAATATGTTACCTCCTTCACAGTGTACCAAAACTGCACTCTCTACTACACAAGATCACAAATCCAGATCTTTGTACTTCACAAGTCTTCCTTCATCACTGAATTAGCTCTTTTCTTCACTTCATGCATACATTCACATCACAACTTTCAAAATTTCATATCAAAACTATAAAAATCCCTTTACAACAAGGAAAACATTCCTTCCTTTATACCACACTCAAATAATTACATATGAGTTAGCATACAAATACAAAATAATAATTTCAACACGCTACATCAGAATTACATAAAAACTGTCGGCTTCTAGTTACAATAACTTTCCAATTGTGTGATCTAAAAGTTTGCACTATGAACCACATCACCACCAATGAGTCTCAAACTTCCCTTTAACTACACAGAATCAGATTCCATCCCGATTAGGAGATATCCTCCGATTACAAAAAATCGCTACTCAAGAACACTGCAGGAATACTGCTTCCACCAAAATGCTTATAACTTTCATGAATAAATGAATTTTTTTTCACTCTTAACCATAGGATAATAACACACCAAAAAACATACCATCAAATATGCATAACTCAATTTTCAATATAACATGTGCACAAAACAAAACTGTGTCTGCTTCTCTCCTAAACTTCAGAATAACACTATGTTGACATCAATGACAATCATAGTCATGAATGCAACAAACACTGCTATAGAATGACTGACAAAGGCTTTAGCATTCATTCCTAAAAATCTCCCCCATTGGCATTGATGGCAACATAGATGAAAAATATCCAATGTTCCAAAAATCCAATCACTGCTGCTCAACTGCTCTGCTGCTCTTCATCAATCAAATCTTGCTTCGTTATCCTATTCAGTCTCCAACAAATGTAGTTCCTCAATTTTTTTCATGATTCTCTCCCCCATTGACATCAATGACAAAATTTCTATCACTATGTCAAACAATAGCTCAATGTCAAAAGACACTGTTCAGAAAATACATATTCACTAGAGTCCTCAATGACTCAGTTCAAATACACATACTCCCCCATAGAGGAAGTACCAACATCCAATCCAAAAAATAGATAGGGCCATATTCAACTAGGCAGATGCAACCAACTACATCTTTACTCAAGAGTAGATTGGGGCATAACCCCAAGCATACCTCTTAGATACTCAAATGTATCCTTAGGCAAAGGCTTAGTAAATATATCTACTATCTGCTCCTTTGTGCTTATGTACTCTAGTCTGACTTCTTTCTCTACAAATTTCTCTCTTACAACATGATAATTGATCTCTATATGCTTTGTTTTAGAATGTAAAACCAGATTCTTAGACATACTAACTATACTTGTATTGTCACAATGTATGATAATAGGCTCATCAAACTTGATTCCAATGTCCATCAACATTTGGTTCATCCAAATTATCTGATTACAATTATTTGCTGTTGCTACATATTCTTCTTCTATTGTACTTTGTGAGATACAATTCTACTTTTTTCTCAACCAAGAAACTAATCTTCCTCCAAGAAAAAAGGCTCCACCACTGGTGCTTTTCTTAGCATGAACGCTACCTCCCTAGTCAGAATCAGTATATGCACATAGGGTAAAATCATCAGAAGTTTCATACTAGAATCCATAGTCCATTATGGCTTTAAGATATCTCAATATCCTCTTTACTGTTGCATAATGTGACTCTCTAGGTTCATCTTGAAATCTTGCTACCATTCCAATTGAATGTTGTATATCTAGTCTAGTGTGTGTCAAGTACTGCAATCCACCAATCATGGATCTATATTTCTTTTGCTCAACTGTTGGTGTTTCATCTTTACTAGATAGTTTATGTCCTGTAACCATAGGTGTTCCAACTAGTTTACAATTCTCCATACCAAATCTTTTCAACAAATCATTCAAGTACTTTGTCTGACTTACAAAGATACCATCTTTATTTTGTGTTATCTGTAATCCCAAAAAGTATTTCATTTCTCCAATCATACTCATTTCAAATTCTATCTTCATTTCATTAGCAAATTTGTCACTAGCATCATCTTCTCCTCCAAAAATAATGTCATCAACAAAATAACCAAAACTAACAATCCATTCTCAATTTCTTTTGTGTATAAGTTACTATTAGCTATTCCTTTTGTAAATCCCAATTTTAACAAATACTTATCCAATCTAGCATACCAAGTTCTAGGTGCTTGCTTTAGTCCATACAATGCTTTCTTTAGTTTACATACCATTTCTCCTTCTTGAGTCAAAGGAAAACCTTCAGGCTACTCAATGTAGACTTCTTCTAATTCACCATTCAAAAATGCTAACTTCACATCCATCTGATACACTTTGAATTTCTTAAATGTTGCATAAGCAAAAAATATTCTTACTGCTTCAATTCTTGCCACAGGGGCAAAAGTCTCTTCATAATCAATTGTTTCTTGCTGTGAGTGTCCCTTACATACCAATCTTGCTTTGTTTCTAATTACTTCTCCTTGTTCATTCATCTTGTTCCTGAATACCCATTTAGTTCCAATCACATTTTTATCTTTAGGTCAAGGGACCAATTCCCATGTCTTGTTCTTTTCAATCTGATCCAATTCTTCTTTCATAGCTTTAATCTAATGTTCATCTTCACAAGCTTCATTAGTAGACTTAGGTTCAATTTGTGAAATCAAACATAAATGTACCTTCTTTCTAGTCATAACTCCTCTGTCCAAACTTCCAATAACTTGCTCAACAGGATGATGTCTTGATATATACCTGTTAGGTGTCATAGTCACTGGTCTTTCTTCAACTATAGATTCTTCTCTAGATTCTTTTGTATTTTCTTCAACATGACTTTCATTCAATAATTCACTGTCAGTCTCAAAAAATTGTTCAGTAATTTCAATGTTAGGCTGAGGGTCAGTTCCTTCATCAGATTCATAATCAAGCATTCTTTCCTAAATTTTAAACTTCTCATCAACTTTTACATTTTCACTTTCAACAATAGTCTTATCTCTCTTATTGTAACATCTATATGCTTTTCTTTTCAAAGGATATCCAAGAAAAATTCCTTCATCACTTCTAGGATCAAACTTTTCTATATCATCATCTCTCTTAATATAACATTTGCTTCCAAAAATTCTAAAATACTTAATTGAGGGTGCATGTCCAAACCAAAATTCATAAGTTGTCTTGTCTGTGTCTGGTCTGATTTGTACTCTATTCATTGTATATATTGTTGTATTAACTACTCTCCAAAATGTCTTTTCCAAATCACCTTCAAACAACGTAGCTCTAGCTACTTCAGTCACTGATATGTTCCTTCTTTCTACAATACCATTTTGTTCAGGTGTTCTAGGGGATGATAACTATCTCTTAATACCATTTACTTCACAAAAGGTGTTAAACTCTTTAGATGTAAATTCTCCACCTCTATCAGATCTTAAACATTTAATCCTCATTCCCGATTCATTCTCAACATTATTCTTCATGACCTTAAACTTATCAAATGCTTCAGATTTTTCTTTCAAAAATGCAATCCACATCATTCTTGTAAAATCATCAACAAGAATCATAAAATACCTTTCTCCATAGAACCCTCTAGTCCTAGTAGGACCACTCAAGTCTGTATGAAAAATCTCCAACTTCTCTGTAGATGTGAACTTATTGCTAGGAAATAAACTCCTTTTTTTCTTAGCCATCACACATTCCTTGCAAATCATGTTAGTAGGCTTCATAATCTTAGGTAAATCTCTTAATGCAAGTGTAAAACTTACTTTCACAATATTATCAAAGTTTATATGACAAAACCTTCTATGCCATAACCAACTATCATCAATCTTAGTCATCAAACATGTCATCTCAGTAGGGTTCAACTGAAATACATTACCTCTAGTTTTAGATCCTGTTCCAATCAGATTTCCATCTTTATCCTTAATCACACAAGTTTTCCCAGTAAACCAAACTGGATATCCTTTATCCACTAACTTTCCAACTCTCAAAAGATTATGTTTCAATCCATCAACAAAGTAAACATCATTAGTATTAGTCTTTCCATCAAGAGTAATAGATCCTATACCTTTAATCAAACAAGGTGCATTGTTACCAACTCTAACAACTCCTCCATCATAATTGTTAAACTTTATGAACTTTCCTTTATCACCAGTCATATGATGTGAACAACCACTATCTATAATCCAATCAACTTTCTTTTCAACTTGGGAAACTAAGGCTTTTTCTTCTTTAATATCAGATTCATAATTTTCTTCCTTAATTGCTACAAATCCTATGTCATCAAAGTTATCATTATCACTATCACTCAAATGTCTTTCAATTCCTACTTCAATTTCTTCATCATTTGCATAATAACATTCTTTAGATCTTCTAGGCTTAAATTTTTTTCTATAGTTCTTAACTATCTTAGGACACTTAGATGCAAAATGACCATATTCTTGACATGTCCAACATTTAAAGATTTTTTTACCATCTGGTTCTCTTTTCACAAGCAAGGCAATACCTTCTTCAATCTTCTTATCTTTATCAGATTTGGATTTTCTACTGGTGGCATAATCACCATTCACACTTCTACTTCTAGACAAATTAGGTCTGATGCTAAGAGAACTGAATGTTTTCTCCACTCTAGGTAGTTCTCCTGATAATCTCAAATTCATCTCTGTTGCTTCCAATCTTACAAGAAGAGTCTCTCTTGAAAATTTTGGTGTACAAGGTATCACTTGTTCAATCATTTGTGTAGTCTACCTGAATACCAGTGTTAATGTTCTCAAAATCTTCCATATTACTTCATTCTCTATCTTTTCACCTCCACAAGACTTTATTCCTGCAACAATTTCTGACATCCTACCAATATAGCTTCTAAAAAATTCATCTTCCATCATTCTTATGTCTTCAAATGCACAAATCCAATTCTTTAACCTAGCTTTCTTTGCATGTTCATCACCTTCAAAAGTAGAATGTAAAGCTTTCCAAATATCATGAGATCTAGTTAAACCTTTTACCTGAATATATTCATTTTGTGGAAGTGCTGATAAAACTGCTTCTCTTGCAAGTATGTTACACATGAATAGATCTACCTCATCTTTAGTACTTGTTTCAAGATTGTCTTCTTCAATTATAGTCCTTTCATTCTTTGTAATCAACCAATAACCTAGTCCTAAACACAAGAGACGTGTCTTCATCTTTTCTTTCCAGCTGTCAAAATTTACTCCATCAAACTTAGGGCTTTTTTTCCTAAAATTCACCATAGATCTCCTTAAGTTGTTAAACTTCTCTTTCAAGGACCTGCCGCTTTGATACCAATTGTTAGAAAGTAAAGATCCCCAAGATAACTGAAAGGGGGGGGGGTGAATCAGTTATCTAATAATTAAACCATTTATCAACTTGAATATCAACTTCAACATCATTAAACCATATAATCAATGTAGTAACCAACAATAGAAAGATAATCATACACAATGACACAATAACATAAGATATGTTAACTAGGGAACCTCTTGATCAAAGAGTAAACCCCGGTGGGAATGATGCCCACAAAATGATGCACTAATATGAAAGTTCCTTGTGAAAGGATGGACCCTATTAGGAGTCTTATGAAATACATTCACTACATATGAATCCTTGTTAGGAGATTTTGAATCCCTGTTAAAAGATTCTAACTCTGTTAGGAGTTATGGAAGATAGAAGGACCCACTGCCCAAATAGCTTCAAGGAAAGATCTCTAAACTCATTGTCCAACAGATCTTAAGATTATTCAATAGAATAATATGAAATATGTTACCTCCTTCACATTGTGCCAAAACTACACTCTCTGCTACACAAGATCACAAATCTAGATCTCTGTACTTCACAAAGTGTTCCTTCATCACTGAATTAGCTCTTTTCTTCACTTCATGCATACATTCACATCACAAATTTCACAATTTCATATCACAATTATTACAATCCCTTTAAAACAAGGAAAACATTTCTTCCTTTATACCACACTCAAATAATTACAAATGAGTCGGCATGCAAATACAAAATAATAATATCAACATGCTAGATCATAATTACATAAAAACTGTCGACTTCCAGATACAATAACTTTCCAATCATGTGACCTTGAAGTTTTCACTATGAACCACATCACCACCAATGAGTCTCAAACTTCCCTTTAACTATGCAGAATTAGGTTTCATCCCGATTAGGAGATATCCTCCGGTTACCAAAAACCGCTACTCAGGAACACTGCTAGAATACTACTTCCACCAAAATGCTTATAACTTTCATGAATAAATGAATTTATTTTTGCACTCTTAACCATAGGCTAATAACACACCAAAGAACATAGCATCAACTGTGCATAACTCAATTTGCAATATAACATGTGTGCAAAACAAAACTATGCCTGCTTCTCTGCTAAACTCCAGAATAACACTGTGTTGACATCAATGACAATCATAGTCATGAATGCAACAACCACTACTATAGAATGACTGCCAAAGGCTTCAACATTCATTCCTAACACAAACTTTTGAATAACATATATGCACTATATCTAGATCTTGGTGAACTACACTTTGAGCTGATATCTAGATCAGTTCCAATGTATAGCACAAATACTTTACTTGGTCATATAGACCTTCTTCTGATGGCTCAACACTTCGCACACTCTAATCTACTCTTCACAATCTTCTATGAACCATGCTCTATCTATCACAAATAACTACCTATAAATATCTTTCCTGTAAATGATATAATAAAGTTAGCCTATTAGAACCATCTTGAAATCATATTAGAGAAGCCATAAAAAGCTCCAATAATAATTCAGTCAACTCTACTAAGCACACAACACATTCTGGGACCTGTCCAATAAGATAATTGTAGATGGACGCTAAACACTGTTAGCTCTACCAAAATAATTGGATCTTTCTCCTGAAGCTAAATTACTTCATGTGATCTTAACCAAACATTACTAACTCTTCTTCAAGCTCTAATCCAAGGGCACATATTGAAATGATAGGCACAATTCCAGAACCAATATATTCTCTGTCGGCTCTTCTGAACAAACACAGAAAACTTCTACTAGTGAATAGCGACTACATAACTTCACTTCTACTAATCATTAGACTCTGCATCCATGAATGTAACATCAATAATATGTCTCCATCTCATATCCAAATGTGCAAGGGTCCATGATAACTATACAGACAATCACACATAGAACACTGCCTGTAACTCTGTCAGGAACACTACTGACACAAGATTCTATCTAATTGTCTATACTAAGAGTTAACCTTTGTGCCCATGATATCATGCTAATAACATGTCCATGCTACATATACAAAAATCTTACTATATAAGTCTTCCATGCGTGCTACTTACCATATGTTGTCATTAATGACCAACATACATTCAGGACTGGCTTGCTAGCAAATCTCCAACAATCTCCCCCTTTGGCATTGATGGAAACATATGGAATGAAAAAAACCACCAACCCAAATGAACATTTCTTTTATAACATTCTCCATTTCCTCATCAAAAATCCCCCAAAGATGAATCCTCCATCTGCTGCAATATTCTTTAATATTCTCTATTTCCTCAACTGAACTACTTCCATAATTTAATACTACTCCCCCTTAGTATATTACTCCTTTTACTTTTGTTTTTCATGACTATATATTACTTCCCTTTGACATAAATTGCAAAGGGCACCAATCAGTTTAAGTACCAGTACTACTTCTGAGATAGAGTAGTCAACCATCCATCAGTCCCTAAGGACTGATTCTCTATCTTTTTTCTTCTAAGAAGAATTAGGGAAGGGAATTTCTCCCAAATTCTCCCTGAGATACTCAAAAGTATCATTTGGCAATGGCTTTGTGAATATGTATGCTAACTATTCTTTAGTGCTCACATAGTCTACCTTAACTTCTTTCTCTGCCACTTTCTCTCTTAGGAAGTGATACTTGATCTCAATGTGTTTTTTCTTTGCATGCATCATAGGATTCTTTGACATATTTATAGTCCTGGTGTTATCGCAGTGAATTACAATAGGATAATCAATCTGAATTCCAAAATCCTTTATCATCATTTTGATCCAAACAATTGTAGAACAATTCAGGGCTGCTATAACATACTCCGCTTCTATTGTTGACTGAGAGATACAATTATGCTTCTTGCTTGTCCAAGTGACAATTCTATCACCAAGAAACACTGCTCCTCCTGATGCACTCTTTCTATCATCTACGCATCCTACCCAATATGCATCAGTATACACATGACGTTCAACATTTTCTGAATTAGGATACCATAAACCATAGTCTATAGTGCCTTGCAAGTATCTGAATATCCTGTTTACTACCATGAGGTGACTTTGTCTAGGCTCTGTTGCAAATCTTCCAACTATGCCAACTACATTGGATATATCAAGTCTAGTTTGAGTAAGATAAATGAGTTTACTAATCATAGACTTGTACACTGTTATATCTATTGCTGGTGAGTCATCTTATTTTGTAAGCTTGCATCCAGTTATCCTAGGTGTTCCTACTACCTTGCAATCATCCATCTAGAATTTTTTTAATATCTCTTTCACATACTTGGACTGATTAATGAAAATTCCTTTCTCTATCTGCTACATATTTAATCCCAAAAAGTATTTGATAGGACCAATCATGCTCATCTCAAATTCTCTCTGCATCTCCTTAGCAAATTTAGCACTTAGTTTTTCATTACCACCAAAGATAATGTCATCAAAAAATACAGCTACAAGTAGTAAACCTTTAGATGTCTCTCTTATGAATAGATTACGGTCTGTTGCTCCTTTCTTGAATCCAAATTTTGTTAGATATCCATCAAGTCTCTCATACCAAGCTCTAGGGGCTTGCTTAAGTCCATAGAGGGCTTTCTTTAATCTACATACCATATTAGGTCTGTCTAATAGGGTGAATCCTTCTGGCTGCTCAATGTATACTTCTTCTTTTAGCTCTCCATTCAAGAATGATGACTTAACATCCATCTGGTAAACTTTGAATTTTTTGAATGTAGAATAAGCTAAAAACAACTTAATGGCTTCTATTCTACTCACTGGTGAAAATGTATCTAAATAATCAATTCCTTCTCTTTGCGCATATCCCTTACATACTAATCTTGCTTTATTTCTTACTACTATACCATCTTCATT
Source organism: Chamaecyparis obtusa (assembly GCA_027943335.1). Classification (NCBI taxonomy): domain Eukaryota; kingdom Viridiplantae; phylum Streptophyta; class Pinopsida; order Cupressales; family Cupressaceae; genus Chamaecyparis; species Chamaecyparis obtusa. The sequence continues at coordinate 73,809 of BSBK01009236.1, read as the reverse complement.
CATCTTGTTTCTGAATATCCATTTTGTTCCAATCACATTCTTATCACTAGGTCTTGGGACCAGTTCCCAAGTATCATTCTTGATAATCTAATCTAGTTCTTCTTTTATAGCATCATGCCAATCTAAATTATTGCATACATCTTCAACACTTAAAAGCTCAATCTGAGATAGTAAGCATACCACCTCATTTCTTGTAGAGCTCTTGGCTTTTGATCTTGTTGTGACTTTTCCACCCTGATCTCCAATGATGCCATCCTTGGAATGATATCTAGCTGTAAATTTTGGAGCTTTAGGTGATACTGTCTCATCTGCCTTATGAGTTTCTTCTTCACTTGTTTCAGGGTCATTGAATAACACATCAATACTATCAAACATTTCTTCAATAACTATCTCACTAGTGGAGGGTCTAGGTTCTTCTTCAATCATGGGTGAGTAATCATGATATTTTTCTTGAACCATAAATTTTTCATCAATCCTAACATGAGAACTTTCAATGATCTTCTTCAATCTTAAATTGAAACATCTATAAACTTTTCTTTTAGTAGAGTAACCAAGGAAAATACCTTCATCACTTCTTGCATCAAACTTGGCCTACTTCTTCATCCCTCTTGATGTAACACTTTCTTCCAAAGATTCTAAATTATTTTACTATGGGAGCATTGCCAAACCATAGCTCATAAGGTGTCTTGTCTGTGCTAGGCCTTAATTGAATTCTATTGATGGTATAGACTGTTGTATTGACTGCATCTCTCCAATAGGTTTGTACAACTTTTCCTTCAATCATGATGGTGTGCATTGTATCAAGGATGATCCTATTCCTTCTCTCTATAATCTCATTCTGCTAAGGGGTTCTAGGTGCACTTAGGTGTCTTTTTATGCCATGTTCTTCATAGTACTCATAGAATCTATTAGAGGTTAATTCTCCTCCTCTATCCGATCTTAGACACTTTATCTTTAGTCTAGATTCATTCTCAACCTTAGCTTTGAATATTTTGAACTTCTTAAAGGCTTCTGACTTATCTTTCAAGAATGCAACCTACATCATTCTAGAATAATCATCTACAAACAAAATGAAATAACTTTCACCATAGTATGGTCTTGTTTGAGTTGGTCCACATAGGTCTATATGAATCAGATCCAACTTGTTCTCAGCTGAGTTATGCTTGCTCTTGAATGAATTCCTCACATGCTTTCTCATTACACATTCCTTGCATAGAGTGTCAATCGACTTTGATATGCTAGGTAGGTCTCTTACTGCCTTAACATTACTGATCTTTACTATGTTATCAAAATTGATATGACATAATCT
>BSBK01009236.1:0-67500 GCA_027943335.1 Chamaecyparis obtusa | reverse complement strand
CATATATATATATATATATATATATATATATATAATTTTATCTTCCCTAGCTAAGAGGGAGTGTTGATATTGGTAGCATAGATCATATTAAAATATTGATCATACAATAATTGATAAATTGTGAGATATATATATATATATATATATATATATATATATATATATATATATATATATGTATATATATATATATGTATGTATATGTATATGTATATGTATATGTATATATATATATATATATATATATATATATATATATATATAATAAATAGTTATAATAATAGTGATTTATATACATAACTATATATATAATTTTATTGTAATTATTATTATTGCTATAATATAATAATGATAATGGTTATCATTATTATTATTAATAATGATAATAATTATCATTAATATATTATGAATATTCTGATCAAATTAAAATACATAACCAATCGACTACATTTAATATCGATACATATTAACGAGAATTATTTATTAAACAATGCTTATCAACCACCATAAGTATTAACCACTAGCTAAAGAGTCGCATGGATTTGTATCAGGTCCGAGCATGGACTTTGGTATGAAGAGCCAGGCCTATGATAGGCATGACTCCTTGAGGAGTCACATCTATCATAAACATGGCCTCTCATACTCTCTTGATCCCATACATATATCGGTTGATCTTGAAATCACAAGTACTCACAGAAATAAACAATGTAGATATTTCAATAGATTTTAATATAATAATTGAGACATATCTAGTATAAGTTCTCAATTAGATTATGAATCATTCTAGAAATTGAATTTAAGAGATTCATAATTAATTTATAATATAAATATATGCAACGTTGTACATATGATTTAATATTGATACTTGAACTATAAGTTTGCATAGATTTAACAAGTTGGAAGAACTATTTTGATTCTATTGGTTAACATCTTAGTAAATAGTTTTTAGAGGGTGTTGCATAAGGTGATTGGCCAAAATATTCCATGATTCTAACCTCATCTTTCTTAGTAATAAGGGTTATAATGTTTTATTAAATTCTATGAGAATTTTACCTAAGTTTTGCATGCCTTCCAAAACTCTAGTGACTTCCTCCCCAATAAATGACCAATATTTCTGATAGAAGAAGGTCAAGAAGTCATCCATCCTTGGGGATTTGTCTAGATGCATCTGATTTAGAGATACTTCTATTTCATCTTTGGTAAATTTAGCATTCAAGTATTGCTTATGTTCCTTATTAAGCAATTTAGGGATAAATTTGTTGATATTGTCAAGATCAATATTTTTGGACCCTTTCTTATTGTTTAGGAGGTTCTCAAAATATTGAACCACTTATTTGGCTATTAATTTAGGTTCCTCAATATTACCCCCTTCCTATTTGTTGATGGTCCTAATATTATTTTTCAAACGTCTAGGGGTATGTGCAGGATCATGATATGCCAAAAAAGTGGCGACGTGAAAAAAAAGTCTCGATTGATAGGACTCTTTGAAAAAATACTATAACTTTCAAACAATATAAACACTTTTGAAATTTGAAATATACATCACATTCTATGCTTCACCTAATACAATAATAATAAACAATTCTTTTAATTTGATGAAGTTTAGACTAAGTTAAGGTGGTCAGACATGAGAGTTTTTATCTTCAAGAAAATTTGTAGCAGAAAAATCATAATTAATTATTTACTTGGAAAAAAATAGAAAAAATATACATCACATCTCCACATGAGTCTACTACTTTTATGTATAATCTTATTAAAAAGTATTATCATTTGATTTTGTTTAATGTGGTCAGACATACACCTACTTGTTATGTTTCTAGTCCTGATTGATAGACTTATTGAAAAATAACTATAACTTTCAAAATGTATAACATTTTTGAATCCAAAACATGTATTACATTATATGCTTTTTCCTACTACAAGAAAAATAAAATAAAAATTGATTTGATAAAGTTTAGACTAAGTTAATGTGGTCAGACACGAGAGTTTTTTATTCTGGAAAGGTTATAGAATAAAAATCATAATTAATTATTTACTTGGAAAAAAATTAAAAAACAATATGTATTCATCCAGACATAAGTCTACTACTTATATCTAGAATCTTGTAAAAAAAAATTATCATTTGATTGTGTTAAGGTGGTCAGACATATACCTACTTCTTATATTTTTCCTAAATTTTTTGTACTACAACATTAAAATTTTAAATTTCCAACATATAGAATAATTGTTTTTTCAAAAAAGGCCTAGTATATTAGAAACTAAATTTAATTTTCTACAAATTCTCTTCTTACATATTTTTTATATAATATTTATAACTTGTTCAAATTTTTATGTCAACTTGCTTAAACCTGATTTTTTGAATTTTCATTGCCACTTAAGGGCCTAGTTTGGCGTACCATGATCTTTCACATATCCCTAGCTTTCATGTTGTTCTAAAATAATTTTTTATTCTTATCACTTTCTTCTAACCATATCTCCCTAGATTTTCATTTCCAGAATAACTCCTCCTTTGCTAAATGTAAGGAAACTCAGGTGCGGAAACAACTTCCTACACTAGTCTCTTAAGAAAGTATTGTGAAAATTCTTTTAAATCCTTACAATTTTTAGATTCATTATATAATTTAACAATGATATTGCAGCCATATACCATGCATACAGAAAATAGAGAATGACACAAAGATTTACCCTGGAGAAACCTTTCGGTAAAAACCCTAGCACTCCAAAACTTGCACAATGTATTTATCAAAACTATTGTAGTTTACAATACACTTGCAATGCAAGTTCTTTTAGAAGATTTCCAACTCTTGAAGACAAATCATGGCAGCATAAAAAATGTTCCAACAATACACTTACTTCACCTTTCTTCACAACCCTAAAAAATGCTTATATCATGCGCTTCCCTTTTTAGGGTAACTTCCAAAGATAGTTGTATTAGGGTTTTACCATTCTCAACTTTATTAGTTTCCACATGTCTTCACTCATCATTGAAACTTCTAGACATAGCTCTTACATGTCATAGGAATCCATCATAACCATTTGAGCCATGATCTCCTTACACAATTCAAGATGTCAACACATCAAGTGGAGTGACACATCAACATGCCAACTAGACATGTACACTCACACTTAATTACATTATTTGCAAGAAAAACATTTTACAAAAAAAAATAATAAGAATTGGAATTATCCAAGGTTGAGACACCTTATTCCTAACATTCTTCCACTTTTCGAACACCTTGTAAGAGCAACATGAACTAACCACTATAGGCCAAAAGGCCCATAGACTTTGAACACCATATGAACTTCTCAGTGCCCACTGGTTTCATTAATGCATCTACAAAATTCTTCACAGTATCTACCTTGTCCAAATTTACCTTTCCATCTTCCACCATATCTCTCACAAAGTGAAACTGCACATCAATGTGCTTCATTCTGGCATGAAAAGTTGGATTCTTCACAAGGCAAATAATGCTCTAACTATCACACCAAATAGTAATCTATTCTGCATCAACACCAACATTAGAAAACAATCTCCTAAGCCAAATGGATTCCTTACAAGCATGAGTAGTATCCATGTACTTAGCTTCTATAGTGGACAAAGCAACCATAGGTTATCGCTTACTCATCCAACTGATAGCACCACCAAACATAGTGAACACATAAGCACTGGTGGATCTCCTATTGTCAATATCACCTACCCAATCTGAATCCACAAACCCATGAATACAAACTGAATGCAGAGATCTAGAAGAGTTACCATGGTAACATATGGAGTAATCTAATGTACCCCTCAAATATCTGAATACTCGCTTAACTACATCCCAATGTACTGGTCCAGGGTTAGCCATAAAATGACTCAGGACTCCCACTACTTGGGCAATGTTTGGTCTAGTACAGACCATAGCATACATAAGACTACCAACTGCACTAGCATAAGGTACTCTACTCATGTCCTCCACCTCACTAGGAGATTTTGGACAATCATCTATAGATAACTTTGTTCCCATAGAAATAGGAACACATAGTGGTCTACAATCTGCCATGCTGAACCTATCCAACACAGACTTCACATACTTACTCTGACTCAACCAAAGTTTTCTATTAGACCTATCTCTACTGATTTCCATACCCAAGATATACTTTGCTGCCCCAGGATCTTTCATCTCAAACTGTGCTGACAACTGAGATTTAAAATAAAAAATCATACCCTTACCCTTCCCAAACAACAACATATCATCAACATATAATGCAACAATAAGAAGGTGATCATTTTCAACTCTAAAATAAACACAATGATCTAATTTTGATCTTACAAATCCAATTGACAACACAAAGGCATCAAAATTAAGGTACCACATGCTAGGAGATTGCTTCAAACCATATAGAGATTTCTTTAATCTACAAACTAAGGATTCTTTACCTTTAACAATGTAGTGCTCAGGCTATGACATATAAATCTCTTCCTCCAAATCACCATGAAGGAAAGTTGTCTTCACATCCATCTATTCTATCTCTAAATCATATGATGCAGCAAGAGATAAAAGAAATCTAATGGATGTCAACTTTGCAATAGGAGAGAATATTTCACCATAATCTATTCCCTCTACCTATGAATACCCCTTTGCAACCAATCTAGCTTTGTACCTTTCAACACTGCCATCTGCACAAAATTTCTTCTTGAACACCCATTTACAACCAATAGATTTTCTCCCTTTAGGCAAAGGTACAAGGTCCCAAGTTTTTTTTTTCTCCAATGAAGCCATCTCATCATCCATAGCCTCAATCTAGGAACTTGCATCTTCCATGCCCAAAGCCTCTTTCATAGATCTAGGCTCATCAGTGTTAGTAATCAAAGCAAAAGCACAACTAGAATCTAACATAGAATAACCAAACCTTTCTAGTTTCTTTCTTTCTATCATGGATCTCCTCAAGGGCTGAGGTTGAGGTTGTTCTTCCTCTTCTTCCAAACTATCAAAGATCTCCTCATCATTAGTCCCAACATGGTCTCTTTGTTCAGTCTTCTCAGGGGTAGCAGGAAACTGAACAACATCTTTTTCCTTTTCTTTTTCAGCTGGTTGTAGCACAATAGGAGAAGGTGTTAGCTCTCTAAAAATAACATTTCTACTATGCAACACCTTACTAGTCATAGGATTCCAAAGCTTGTATCCTTTCACACCAACACTGTATCTGATGAAAATACATTTGACAACTTTGTTTTCCAACTTAGATCTTTTCTCCTTTGGAACATGTGCATAAGCTTCACAACCAAAAACATGAAGATGTCTAATTGAAGGCTTCTTACCAGACCACACCTCCATGGGTTTCTTACCAACAAGAGCTAAAGTAGGATATATGTTAACCAGATAGCAAGTAGTATCCATAGCTTTAGCCTAAAACCTTTGTTCTAAACTAGATCCACTAAGCATACTCCTAGCCTTCTCCATCAGTGTCATGTTCATTCTCTCTACAACTCCATTTTTCTGTGGGGTATAAGGAGTTGTCTTATGCCTCTCGATACCTCATTCTTTATAGAACTGTTCAAACTCTATGGAAAAAAACTCACCACCATTATCAGTTCTCACACACTTGATTCTTTTACCAATCTGATTCTCCACAAGAGCCTTAAATTCCTTGAACCGACTAAAAACTTGTGTCTTACATTTCAAGAAATATATCCAAGTTCTTCTATTGTAATCATCTATAAAAGATATAAAGTATACAGAACTGGAGATAGAAGGAACTTTTACAGGACCAAAAACATTAGAATGAATAAGATCCAAAATTCCAGAAGACTTGTGAGAATTGGAGTAGAACTAAACATGATTTTTCTTACCATAAACATAGTGTTCATATAAATTGAACTCAAGATTACAATCATTTAGCCCCTCGATGAGATTTTTAGTTTTCAAAATCCTAAGACCCTTCTCACCAATGTGGCCAAATCTCATATGCCACAACATTGTCTTTTCTACAGGAAGCTTGCCTTCCAAAGTGTTTGCACCCTTAGGTACACTTACTGCACTGCCATTAGAACCCATTGCCACAGTCTTCTTTACTACTCATTCAGATGGTGGGGATGAAGTGATAGCCACTCTCTTCTTTGAAACAGAAGAACTATTTCACTGAGCAATGCATGCATCAAGCTAAAACAAAGTACCTCTCCTAGTACCTCTAGCGAGTACCATAGATCCTCTCATAATCTTGCATCTATCTTTTGAAAAGACAACTTGCACACCTACATCATTCAACATACTTATAGATAATAGGTTTTGTGCCAAACCTGGAATGTGCATAACTCCATTTATTCCCTTTACTCATCCATTAGGAAATCTGATAGTGACCCTTCTGCGTCCAACTATCTTTAGGTGAGAATCATCACCCAAGTACACCTTTCCACCATCAAACTCTTCATATTTTGAGAGCCAGTTTCGATGACAGGTCATGTGAAAAGAAGTTCCTGAGTCTACCATCCACACATCATCAGATGAATGGGTTTCCAAAGATACAATAAAAGCATCTCAATCTTCTTAAGATTTTTTGGAAGCTGAATTTGAGCCTTTCTTCTTCTTCTTCGGCTCTTTGCAGTCCCTTCGGAAGTGCCCAGATTTATCACAATTCCAACATTTTTCCTTGGACTTTCCAGGATTCTTAGAACTCCCACGGGATTTGGATCTGCCCTTATTTGAATTGTTGTCATTCTACTTTCCTCTATCATTGGATCTCCCACGAACAACAAGGGCTTCCTTAGATGAATCCGAAGTCTTTCTTCACATCTCCTCAAATAGCAGTGAAGACACACCATCATCCATATAGAATGTGACTATAGTACTTCTAAGAGCCATCAAAAGATGGTCCCACGAATCTAGCAAGGAACAAAGTAGGGTCATACAATGATCCTCCTCCTCGATCTTGGCACCGGATGATGCCAACTGTGCAATCAATAAATTGAATGCATTAAGATGATCAGTTACAGATCCACCTTCCTCCATTCTTAAATAATACAACTTCTTTCTCAGGAATAACTTATTCATGAGAGATTTGGCCTAATACATAGACCCAAGCCATTTCCACAAAGAATTTGTAGTAGTCTCATCGAGAACATTTAGAAGAATGACATCTACTAGATAGAGTCTGATGAGACCCTTAGCCTTTCAATCCTTGATCTCCCAATCTGCTTGAGATATCATTGCAGGTTTCACATCAAGTGAAGCAGCCTCCCATAGATCGCGGTCTTCAAGCATGTCTTCCATCTTGAGTTTCCACAACTCAAAATTACTGCCATTAAATTTCTCCACCTCCATTCTACTGTATGAGGAACTTGCCATCTCAATCTGCAAATAAGATTCAAAATGCTCTGCACAAAACTCCCACTCAACTTGAGATTAGCTCAAAAAACCCTACCCAACAACTAGGATCAAAATTTGATCAAGCTCTGATACTAGGGTAGAAGCAAAAAGTTGGGTGCCGATTCCGCGGAAGTCCGCGGCTTGAAAATTTGTGCCACTTGAAACGGGCACCCATTTTTAAAAAATGGGTGCCTGTTTTAGGCTTGGACATCCAATCCGAAATTCAAAAAATTGTCAGAAACTCAGGTGCAAAAACAACTTCCTACACTAATCTCTTAAGGAAAATATTGTCCAAATTCTTTTAAATCCTTACAATTTCAGATTCATTAAATACTTTAACAATGATATTGCAGCCATATACCATGCATACAGAAAATAGAGAATGACACAAAGATTTGTTGGCATTAAGCAGGATTACCACTAGTGACAACACTTATTTGCATTCTTAGTGCAAACCGAGCAGGACAGTGCAAACCGAGCAGAACAGTGCAAACCGAGCAGAATAGTGCAAACCGAGCAGAACAGTGCAAACTAAGCAGAACAGTGCAAACCGAGCAGAACAGTGCAAACTGAGTAGGACAGTGCAAACCGAGCAAGACAGTGTAAACCGAGTGACATTATGTCTATCGAGTCACAAGTATTTACCGAGTTTGAAACTTACCGAGTGGTTAGTATGAACCGTGCCTTCACTTCTACCAAGTGCATGACGATGCCGAGTAATGCAGTGGATGCCGAGTATCAGAAAGTCACCGAGTTAGTTTGCAAGAACCGTGTAACCATTCTTGGGCCGACTTAGTAGCACTTATGTTTATTTGTCAAGCTGACTTTGTAATTGTAATTAATTGTTTAGACTTGTATATAAACAATGTTTTATATCATATCCAAAAAAATAGAAGTATGAAAAAGAGAGAAAGGTAGAGATAAGCGAATTACAAAGGGCTACAACAGTATAAGAAGCAGCAAAGATCTATCCATCACAGAAGGTGATCAATACATCAGAGAATCTCAATCAACAAGTACAGTTGCAAGTAAGAGATCTACTGTTTCATCCTAACAGGTGAATCAGCTTGAAATCCTTTAACCAGGTAGACTTAACAGTCTTTGTAAAATCTCTTAACCGAGTGCATACTTCATTGTATGTTTGTAAAACCTCTAACAAGGTGGACCTAGCAGTCCTTATTGCTCCTAGTAGGGCAGATCATCAGAAGTGATCAATGTAAGCCTTAATCGGCCAACTTTGTACTGCAGTATTAAAGCTTTGTGGGTTTCATCCCGACCCCAGTTTTACTTTCTTTTGGAAGGTTTCTGGGTAACCAAATCTATGTGTCATTGTTGTGAATGCTTTTAAGTTTCATGCTTTCTATATGCAAAAGGATAAAGTGAACTATATGTTAATACATCTGTTATTGAAAGAAAATTTGGAGTTACTGATTCACCCCTCCCCTCTCAGTAACTTGGTTAATTCTTGAATATTTCCAACAATCAGCATACAAGATGCAATAAGATCACAAGAAGGTCGGTATCAGTTTTCACCGAGCAAGGTCGAGAGCTGTCTAATATGATTACCGAGTGAAGTCGGAGCAATATGAATTCTCAAGTTCACCGAGTTGTGAAGTCTTTACTGAGAAATTAATTCATAGTGGGTGACAGTCTGTCAGAATTCATACCCTAATTTCTATGAAGCATTAATGACAGAGTTGTAAACAAAAGGCAAGAAATCAAACTCATTCTTCACCGTGAACTTTAGCATTTTGAGAGCAAAAAATTTCCAGAGCAATCCAGTGATTCAAATACTTTTGCGCAAAGAATTCTCTGTGAGCTACCATGGCATCATCCAGTGCCTCAGCAATGAAAGGAACAGAAATGATAATCAAAGGGGAATGGAGAGCACCAGATTTCAAACTCGTGCCCACAATTGCAGCAGCCCTAGACCCGAACGGAGCTCAATCTCAGATTCCTCCTAAGGTACTACTTGTTAATGATATTCGCAATCATTTCAATTGTGCAATTCAAGAGATGGGAAACCTAGAGCTAGATATTGTGCATGAGGAACTGTGTGTGAATGGTGTTCTAAAACTAGAGCACAAACATCTGGAAGACAAGGGATTAGTTCACATTACACATTTACCTCAAAACTTTCAGGAGAAATGGGTTAGATACATTCTCAGCCGTGTACATGAAGGCAAGATTTGGCTTGAGCAACCCATAGAGATCACTAAGAAGATGATTAACCAAATCACCGGTCTTCCCATGTTAAACAAAGTTAAAACTACCAAAACCCTAGGTCGGCCGGAGCTGGAGAAGAAAACCCTAGCCGAGTGGGACGGTAGAGGCATGAAAGTAAGCAGCATTACTGATGCTGAACTGAAGTTTGGAACACACATCATTGCTCATAAAATATACAGTTCAAGTCGATAGAATAGTGTTTCCTGCGAAGCGATAGACCTAGCATACAAAGTGGTAAAGAATAATTTATCATTTGACCTTGCAGATTTGTTGTTAAAACAGTTTAACAAGAACATGGAAAGCATTCAAACTTCCAAAAACAATCCATGTAAGTTTGGATCTCTACTGGTCTGTTTATTTTTCTATGTTTAGAAATTCTTCCCTTCCAAAGGAAAAGTAGTATGGAGAAAGGATGTGCCAATTCTTTATGAGATAAATGAATATATTTCAGAAATGGGTGAAAATTTTGAGAACATCATGGATAGTTATTTTGAGTCTTTCAAGGAGAAAATGAACGACAGATTCTGGATTCCACAGAAGTTGGTGGAGGATTATAAGGATGATATTTGTTTCATGGTGGACTGTGACAGAGTATACATTCAAGTAGCTAAACCGAGGATTGTACATGTAAAACCTCTTCCTTATGAGGTAAACATTGATGAAACAAAGAATATCATTGAAGCCCTCCTTAATCAGCCTGTTAATCCCAAAGCTCCATATTTTGGGACATATGAAGAAGAAAAAGTGAGAATTGAATTAAGTATAAAGCTTCCATAGGTAGTAAATAAAGGAAAAAAAAGGATAGCCAAAATGCAAATGCTAACCGAGGATAGAGGAGAAGACACTGAAGAAGAAGAGAAAAAGGATGAGAAAACATAGGAACCAAAACCTGCAAAGAAGAAAGGAAAGGTATTCATTACCAGGGTACCTAAGCCTCCCACTACCGTATTTACAAGGAGAAGTGCAAGAGGTAAAGTAGACAAAAAGGACAAAGATATAATATTCAAAAAAGCCTCCTCTAACCCTTCAAGAGAAGATCAAACTTTTGAGAGAAGGATCAGGATCTGGAGTAAGTAATATAAAATCTTTAAAATATGAAACAAGATCGGAAACAGAACAAAAGGAGATTGAAGATGCTGTCATTGAAAAGATGGGACAGTGGAAATACTCTCCTGATGAAATAGCCCAACAGATTCTAGGAGCTTTATTAGATCAAATAAAAATGAGATGGGCCAATGCAAGGCAAACTGTAAAAGACATATTTGATCAAACCCTGAAACAGTTAATGCCAATCTTGAAAAATGATGAAATAAAGAAGGCATTGAAGGAGAATGAAAATAAGATGACACTAAAGTTCAATACTTGTTTAATTCTGATTAACAATATTGAATCGGTTGTGAAGAGTGCAAATGCCACATGGAAAAACATATACCATCTTCACCAACCGAGTACTGAATCAGTTATAATAAAAGACATTGAAGATGACAGTGATGAACAGGAAGAAGCCACTGAGGTAGATGATACCATGAGGATAGCGGCAGAAGTCATTGCATCACTTCCTACCTCTCTAGCAAAAGTTACTACATCTATCCCGAAGACATCTTCAAGCATGGTTGTGACAACTTCAACATTTGTCCAATCACCTATAGCAACAACAGAAGTAACTACCATTTCTTCTACCGAGTTGCAGTCTCCTATTTCATCAAGTTTTCCAGCAGTAAGTATTCCAGTTTTTGAATCTACAAGTGTAAATACTTCAAGTTCTCCAGTAGACAGTATACCATTCTTTATAGCCAGTCCTACTATGTCTACTATCACTACCACTAAGGCATCAAGTACCATAATAGATAAGCCTAAGGCTCAACCGAGTATAAGATTTTTGGGCAAGAATATAGTAGAGGATATAGACCTAGATGAGGAAATAGAGATTCCAACATTGGATTTTGCAAATCTATCAGCGGATCAAATGCAAAATATAGGTGAAATCCTCCAAAGAAAAGTGAAGCAAAAGAAGCTTAAAGAGGAGAGAGACAAGGAATATAAAATCATTAAGGATGCTAAGGACATTTTGTCAGAAGCATTAGGTATTGAAGTAGACTCCTCTCAACATGTTTTGTTACAATGAGTAGAAGCAGTAAATAAGTACAATGAGGATTCATCTGGGATAGACAAGTTAGTTGAAAAAGCCGAGAAGAAATTCAACAATAAAGTGCTTGAGCACATTGCTCAGCACATAGCTATTAATCAAGCTGAATTATCTTCAGTTTTGACAAACATTGAATCTTCTTATTCGAATGTTACCTCTCTTTTGGCCAAACTATGCAATGTTGCCGAATTCACCAAGGATGTCAAGGATAAAATGAATAAAATTGATGAGGATTTGAAGATTAGCATACATAAGCTACAACTTGAACCAAGTTCAAACTCTTCTCATCACATGAAAATCTCATTCCTATCAAATATGCAGTCAGAACTACTAAAAGAAGACACAAGGATCCGGTCCACACTGCTAGACATTCAGAACATGATCCTTCCCATCATGAATACAATGTATAAGCACATTGAACATTCCAAAACATTAATTCATGACAATCAGTTCTCAATAGCAGATCACATGATTACACTCTCTACAAAAGTCCAAATTGCAATCCAAACATGCAAGATTCTGCAAGAAAATTGGGACAGAACCCTGGCACTGATAATGAAGGTACATTCTATTTTTCTATCAAATTTTGGATTCTCCCTGTAAAACACTTGTATATACACCTTTGGCATTATCGCCAAAAAGGGGGAGATATGTATAGAAGAAAAAGTTAGTACATTGAAAGGGGGAGATAATTTATAAAGCCCTATGACAAAGACAAATTTTGAAAAATCAAAATAAATCTCAGCATGATTCATGTATATAAGTTTTGGGCAATAAGTGTTTTTGTCACTAATGCCAAAGGGGGAGATTGTTGGCATTAAGCAGGATTGCCACTAGTGACAACACTTATTTGCATTCTTAGTGCAAACTGAGCAGGACAGTGCAAACCGAGCAGGACAGTGTAAACTGAGTGACATTATGTCTACCGAGTCACAAGTATTTACCGAGTTCAAAACTTACCGAGTGGTTAGTATGAACCGTGCCTTCACTTCTACCGAGTGCATGATGATGCCGAGTAATGCAGTGGACGCTGAGTATCAGAAAGTCACCGAGTTAGTTTACAGGAACCGTGTAACCATACTTGGGCCGACTTAGTAGCACTTATGTTTATTTGTCAAGCTGACTTTGTAATTGTAATTAATTGTTTAGACTTGTATATAAACAATGTTTTATATCATATCCAAAAAAATAGAAGTATGAAAAAGAGAGAAAGGCAAAGATAAGCAAATTACAAAGGGCTACAGCAGTATAAGAAGTAGCAAAGATCTATCCATCACAGAAGGTGATCAATACATCAGAGAATCTCAATCAACAAGTACAGTTGCAAGTAAGAGATCTACTGTTTCATCCTAACAGGTGAATCAGCTTGAAATCCTTTAACCGGGTAGAGTTAACAGTCTTTGTAAAATCTCTTAACCGAGTGCATACTTCATTGTATGTTTGTAAAACCTCTAACAAGGTGGACCTAGTAGTCCTTATTGCTCCTAGCAGGGTAGATCATCAGAAGTGATCAATGTAAGCCTTAACCGGCCAACTTTGTACTGCAGTATTAAAGCTTTGTGGGTTTCATCCCCACCCCAGTTTTACTTTCTTTTGGAAGGTTTCTGGGTAACCAAATCTATGTGTCATTGTTGTGAATGCTTTTAAGTCTCATGCTTTCTATATGCAAAAGGATAAAGTGAACTATATGTTAATACATCTGTTATTGAAAGAAAATTTGGAGTTACTGATTCACCCCTCCCCTCTCAGTAACTTGGTTAATTCCTGAATATTTCCAACAAGATTTACCCTGGGGAAACCTTTTGATAAAAACCCTAGCACTCCAAAACCTGCACAATGTATTTATCACAACTATTGCAGTTTACAATACACTTGCAATGCAAATTATTTCAAAAGATTTCCAACTCTTGAAGACAAATCATGGAAGCATAAAAAATGTTCCAACAATACACTTACTTCACCTTTCTTCACAACCCTAAAAAATGCTTATATCATGCGCTTCCCTTTTTAGGGCAACTTCCAAAGATAGCCGTATTAGGGATTTACCATTCTTCAAGAAAATAGGAACCCCACGATTGGGGAAGAGTGTACATTACTCAACTTTATCAGTTGCCACATGTCTTTACCCATCATTTAAACTTCCAAACATAGCTCTTACATGTCATAGGAATCTTTCATAACCATTTTAGCCATGATCTCCTTACATAATTCAAGATGTCGACACATCAAGTGGAGTGACACATCAAGATGCCAA
Source organism: Chamaecyparis obtusa (assembly GCA_027943335.1). Classification (NCBI taxonomy): domain Eukaryota; kingdom Viridiplantae; phylum Streptophyta; class Pinopsida; order Cupressales; family Cupressaceae; genus Chamaecyparis; species Chamaecyparis obtusa. The sequence continues at coordinate 53,528 of BSBK01009236.1, read as the reverse complement.
CTAGACATGTACACTCACACTTAATTACATTATTTGCAAGAAAAACATTTTACAAAACAAATAATAAGAATTGGAATTATCCAAGGTTGAGACACCTTATTCCTAACACTAAAGTTTCTTCATATTTGTGAAGTAAATCCTTCTCTTTAAGATAATTGTTTTGGTCCATTCCATCTCTCATGACCAACTCAATTAGCACCTCCAGCTCTTCTTTAATACTTGTCTTGGCTTTATGAATATTTCCTAATACTAACTTATTCCATTATTTAATTTTTAGTTTAATCCATTTGAGTTTTCATTTGAAAATGTATGCCTTGGATCCCTTAAAAATCATTTCATTCAACCATTGTTTAATCATATCTAATATTTTCTCATCTAGAAACCACATTTTCTCAAATCTTAATGGGTTCCTACAAGGTTTAACCATTTCAGAGATTGAAAGTGAAACTAGGAAGTGATCTAAGCCTAAAGTAGGTATTATGGTTGAATCCAAATTAAAATCAAATGAGCACAAGTTCCCAATGAAAAAGAATCTATCTATTTTTTCTATTATATTACTAAAGCCTAAGCTTATGTTAGTCCATGTGAAGGTTCCATTGGTTTTCTTGATATCCATCATTCCATGTTTATCTACCCAGCTCCTAAACTACACCATTTTTGCAGAGTCCCTACCTAAGCCCCCATTTTTCTCATCCAAATTTAGAATAGCATTAAAGTCCCCTCCAATTATTATTGATTGGTTACTATTTATATTGATATGGTTTCCTATTTCATCCCAAACCTTTATTTTTTTGGTTAATCCCATGGGGCCATAAATATTTATTAGTATAAAGGATAGATTTATCACTAGGTTTGTAATCCAACCTCCTATCCAAAATCTTGATCCTTCATTTTTATCATATGCTATTCTCCTCTAATTCTAAAGGAAAAATACTCCCATGGATGCTCCCTGATCTACCTCGCCTGAAAGCATCCATATCCATAGTTTCTTCTTAAAATTTTATAATTCTTTGGTTCTTAGCTTGGTTCCCTAGAGGAGGATACATTCTTCTTCAAAGGTCCTTAAGAAACTCTTCAAGATGATTTTCTTGTTAGGGTCATTTAGGCCCCTAACATTCTGTGTACTAAGTTTCATGGCCCTATGGGAAGGATCTTCCCCTTCCCTACATACAACATCGTGATCTTATCCTGACCCTTTTCTCATGCATATTTCTTTCTAAGCTCACTAAGGGACTTACTTCCCCTTGTCTTAGGTTCTATTTCCCAATCTAGCTTATTCTTACCAATATAGGTAGTTTTCAATCCCCTTTTTACTAATTTAGCATCCTCCTTATTGCCTAATTGACTATAATTCAGCTCCAATTCTTCTAATTCCTCTCTTTGAATTATGTTTACTAGATTTCCTATAAGGTTTTCCTTTCTATTTTCTATATTCTCCAAATTTGAGGGGATATTTACACCTAGAAGTTATGATATCTCTTCTAGGTTTAAGTATTATTTTAGTCCTTCCAATGAATCCCCTTCTTGGATTCTAATGCCCTCTTCAAGGTAGAGGTCCACTTTATCTATTGCATCAAAACCTAGGTTGTGTTTTACTTGTATATCACCCTGTTCTATGGTTTGTAATTCAGCCTCAACTATTTTCTTCATGTCTATTATTTAGTTCAAGATATCTATGAGCCATTCCTTATATTTCTCAATTTCTATCTCCTAAGGTTATATTGATTTTAAGTTAGGTTGTACTATATTGGTGTTAACTCAAAATTTATCCACATCCCTTCTTGGGTGGATCTCTTGTAGTTCTAATAATTCCCCTTCCTCTAGTTGAGACCTTGACCCATTATATTTATTTCCCATGTTTCCTAAGTTACTAGTTTTAGTAGTTTCCCTACTACTCTACATAGATTCAATATCATTGTCTCCGTCCTCTTCTTCAAATATCCCTTTAACAAAAATAGGGTAGATGCAAAATGATTCATTTTTTCTTCTAATAACAATGGGGTCTAGGGTTTTAATAGCCAAATTCATCTTTAGAATAATAGTTGGATTAGATATCAAGTACTTAGTTTCGACTTTTCCTATATAAACCCCTATATGATTACCTATTTTTCTAAATATTTCATCCATACTGAGTTCCATGGGTAAATCATTAAGGCTAATCGTTATTTCTATAATGAGGTCTTTGACTAGACTTGGGTTAAAATTAGGGCTCCAATCATAAAAGGAAAAATCATAACCACAAAAACTAGGGAATACTCCATTAAGAAAATAATGCTTTAAGGAAGTTCTTCTAGAATCAATATATAAAAAATCTTCTACTAGTATAGAAATACTTACCTGACCTGCATACATATACCTGAACCAATATGCAACTTGTTCTACTGATGATCAAATACCCTACCATATGGGGAATACACCATTGTATTTGCAAAGCCTTTGGTTACATTCTATGATTCCTGTTACCCAAAATTTCCTATCATAACATTTTGGCCACAATCCTGTTCTAACTTGCAAAGGAGATCCACAAAGTTTTATGGTTTGTGATCTTAGCCCCCATGCTCTTCAATACGTCATCATGCTCCAGTTCTAATCACATACACTAATTCATAAGGGGCATAGAGATATTCAAGTTTTAAGGTCGTAGGGTTCCAAAAAAATTGTCTAAGCTTAAAACCATCAATGTTTTCTAATTCCTTCGGTCAAGCCTAAAAAACTGGGTTGTTTTCGACCTTTCACACCCTGCATTTCTTCTTCAATGTCATCTTTTTCTATGTGCGCCATTGTGACCAAAGTGGATCACAGGTCTTCAAGGATGCAGTCACTTGATCTCCATTTTTTCTGGAGGTCAAGCCCCTATTTTAACAATTAGGCGACTATGCAGTCGCTTGATCTCTTAGCTCTGGTAGTTAAGTGCTTTCCATTCAGTAACCCAGCATTTTCATAGTCACGTGTTCATGCAATCCTAGTAGGTGGTTAATGTTATGTCTGGTGGTCTCTGTTTTGAGGTGGTTAAGGTGTGAAATGATCTACGGTTGTCACATGATCATAAGGAATATTCTTCCCCTTTGCGATCATGTGACCACCATCTGATTTAAAACTGATAGTTATTCGTAGACCAACTGGTTGTTGCACTAAGGTGCTTGATTTTCATTGGTTGCTAAAGTGGTGATGTGGCCGGTGATTTTTCAAGGGGCTTGTGACTGTTATAAGGGATGATCTATGTCATCCAATCTACTAGGAAGAATGTGATCGACAGTCGTGTTTTAATCTTAGACCTAGCAGTTGTTGGAGCCTGAATTTGAATCTTTCTGCGAGGTTTTTGCCAATGTTCGATCCAATGGGCCATATGAAAAGTGGGGGGTAGCTTGGAATTGATTTTTTAGGGTAGTTGCAAGTTTTGAAGATGATGAGGAAGATCTGGGTGGTCATCGTAGGTTGATTTCTTGCTTCCTGAGGTACTATGTCAGTGTTTTTGCATTGAAGGAGCATTGAAGGGTTGGTGCCACCTGTGACCATTTATACTTTTAAAATCAGAATATCTATGAAGATCAGAATTGAGCATTCATGGAAAACCCAATTCAGCAGAATCAAGGTCGTGGTGGTGGCATAAGGTTTTCAATTTGCAGCAAGGTGGTTAGATCAAGGCGGCTCGTCTGTAGGCAATTATGGTGATGGAATTATGTACAAGGACATATATATGATCGGCCAAGATATTTTAACAATGCATTTATGATTAGAGATGATAGAATTAGGGTTCTCTATTATTATATTCAAAATATATGTAACCCTAATTAGATATTTTTGCTCCTACCTATGTGAAAAGAGACGTATATAATTGTTTTTGGAGCTTTTAGAGCTCAGAGTTTACAATTGTAAAAAGAGTTTCTCTTTCTTAGGAGTTATCCATGGCATTTGTTCTACCCTTTGGCTCTTATAGTTTGTAACCTCTCATTGAAATCTTAGATTCAATAGAGGCTATCTGTGGCATTTGTTCTACCCTCTGGTCTTTCCCTTGTCTGTATTTCTCTTATTGAGTATAATATACTGGCTATGTTAGAGAAATCTTGGAGTTTCGGGGCCCTTCTTTCTTTCAGCTTATTTGTGTACTACTGTGCCTAATTTGATTTGAGTGAGTTTGTGGGTATACTTCAGCCCCCTGTCATTCTATCTCATTCCTGTGCCCTTTTGCTGAAGAGAACGTTTGCTTGCAGGTCACAGTTTGTGTCTTTTGTTTAGGCCTCTTTTTTAAACACTTATGCAAGCCTATTTAGGAAGATTGTGTTCTATTAGATCTAAGAGCCTTCATGCTAATTTGGTTAGTGTATTGTGTTCATTTCAGTTCAGTGTATCACCTAGTAGGTAGTTTTCTTTCAGTCATTCCCCTTTCAAGCATTCCTTCTATCCCTTTTCCCTCAAAGTTTACTTTTCTATCTAGAAGCAAATTAAGGTGATTATCCAAGAGGAACCAGCCTAGAACCTCGAGGTCTCATCTTAGTTAGTATAGGTCCCACAACCTAGAGATGATTCCCATGTTATACTAGGTTATCAAGACCAAAAGAGCTTGAAATAAGGGTGCAAACTTAGTGTATAACAATTTTGGCATGCCCAGTGGGACTAAAGTCCAAATTTATGTTCAAGGACTGTCGGTACAGACATAAGCACAAATATATTCCACCTTGCACATAACATTTCTGACATCAAAAGAAGTTCATCTCTGAAAGATTATGTTATCTCTGATATACTGATTTCATAATATAGACTTTTAGAAGTTTTTATCAGGTATATCTGGTGACTCCACTGATTTCACAGATTCAGGCTACCTTGTTCAAATTTTATGAGAAAGATTGAGACTAGGAACTCAAAGCCCACTAAAATTTTAAAGTTACCCTTAAAAAGAAGCTACAAAGGTAGATCAACCAAGAGAACATCCCCTGTGAGGAGAGTTCAGTCTACACCACCTGATACTTCAAAAAGGAGACCCTTGCCCTTTCATCTCAAGAAAAGAGGAAGATCTCTAACCAAAGATCTAGAAGTAGATTCAGATCCAGCATCACATACAACTCACACAATTGCTACTCAACAAATTTCAGCTCCTACAATGGCTAGGTAGTTTGCTTTTTCACCCTTCAACCAGGGGAGTCCATTGAACTTTGCTCAACATCATGATGTGCCCTTGGTGGCACTAAAGAGTCTACTTGATTTCATAGGTGAAGGAAAAACTATAGCTTTTGAACATATAAGAGATGTGACTACTATCTGTAGCATACATAATATAACTCAAGAAGATGTGGCCACTAAGTTACTAGCAGCCTCCCTCAAAGGTAAGGCTCTTGTATGGTTTAGAACTTTAACTGTTGGTTCTATTAATTCATGGGATGGATTAGGGGATGCATTGAGTAAACACTTTGAGGATAAAGTAGACAACTTGTCATTGGTTGATCAGTTGACAACCATTAAAATAGACCCTCAAGAGCAAATGACAGATTATAATAGTAGATTTCTCAAAACATGGAATAGAATTTTGGTCTCAGTAAGGCCATCAGCTAACCATGCTTTCCTGTACCTCTTACAAAGTTTGAATAGTTAGATCTCTGTCATGATCCAATCTATGGGTGGTATCTCTTTACCCCAAGCTTTTGACATAGCTATCAGGGCTGAAAATTGTTTAATCCAAGCAGGCATGATAGCAAGAAGGCCACCCATGCCCATTTTTCCTAGCCTTCAGCCCATTGCACCTCTACAAATACCTCCTTTTACCCCTATTCCCACCATATTAGCACCTCAGGCTAGTGCAAGCAGTCAGGAACTAAAGGCAAGTTTCTCTCAAGAACTACAAGAAATGAGGAATAGTTAGCAAAGCAGTCAGCAAGAAATGACAAATTTGCTGCAGACTTTAACTAAAGAGGTTACAAACCTAAAGAAGCAAGGGCAAGAAATCAGACCCCCTTTTCAACCACAAGGCCAAGGTCCTAATCAACAATATCAAAATCAAGGACAACCTTATCAGCAAAATAGGCCACCATACCAAGGAGGATATCAAGGACAAAGGCAAAATTTTAGTTAAAGACCTTTCCAACCATATAACCCTGCACCTCTTAATTTTGCAAATCTAGTTAGGGACGTGGTCCCTAGTCAAAATAATATGGCCTTGGGAAATGAATGGTTTTTTTCTTGTAATCAGCCTCATAATCAAGCTACATGTTTGCATGGATGGATGAACCAAGCCCTAATGGTTCAGAATGCCTCATATGCCCAATCGGAGGCCTCTTCTAGTGGATTAATTCCTCAACAAGAATCACAAGATAATGAGACTGATCTTTTCAATTGGGATCAACAAGACTTCAATAGAGTTAATGGTGAAATTTCTATTGTTGCCAACACAAGGTCAAAGAGAAGAGCTCAAGACATCGAGGGAGAAGATTCTGGGACTAAAGCTACTACATCTAGAGAACCACTACAGCAAGCTACTCCCATCATATTTAAGAAGGCTCGTGTCATTACAAGCAAAGAAGTCCAGACTCTAAAAGAAGTGGAGCCTATCATAGTAAAAGAACAACAAAGAGTACACACTATGACACCTTTCAACATTGTAGACAACATGAAGAAGGTGATTGTTACTATATCTATGTGGGACTCTTTGGCTATTCCAAGACAACCTAAGATTTTGAAGAAAGCCATGATTCAAGTAACAACTCCTTAGCCTGCAAAAGAGACTGCAAAGCCAGTGTTGGTCAGCACTGATCAAGTAAAAGGAGGCTCCAAATTGAAACTCCAAAGCCAATACCATTCATGGTAGGAACTCAAAACCTCCTCCCTTTTATGTATCTTTAATTATTGGAAAATCCTTAGTACATAACTATATGGTGGATAGTGGAGCTACTAGTACTGTAATGCCCAAAAAGGTAGCTGACCAATTAGGACTCAAATATGAACCCTTCCAAAAGAAGGTTACACAACTTGATGGATCCTCAATTAAAACTATAGGTGTGGCCAAGGATACCAGTCTAATCCTTCATGCAAGTCCTAATTTCTCCATCCTACTTGATATATATATCATAGATCTCCCTGCTTTATTTGCTATATGTCTGTCAAGGGATTTTACAGCCAAAATAGGAGGCTATCTTTCTTCTGATTGGTCTCACATTCTTTTTCACACAAGATATAGTACCAAGGTCACCATTAAATATGAATCATTGGCAGCACACCATATAGAACCATATGTGTCCAATATGATCAATGCAAACTGCCTTGCATTTGATAGCAATGACTTCCCAATTATCAGAGAAGCAAACACTAAGATAGAAAATATCCCTGATATTTTACTTGATGAACTAGAGTTAGAAAAGGCTTTAGAGGCCTAAGAAAATGTTATTTGGGATACTAGTTTGGGAAGCTACTTGATACAAGAAAGTGGATCCATAGAGCCAAACCTTCTCAAAGAAGACACAGATTCAGAGGATCAGAGCAATGAGGTTTGGGAATTGTTTTTTGAGGGAGCTAGAAGAAGACATGGTTCTGGTGGTGGTGCTATGATAGTGTCCCCAAAAGGGGAAAGATACTATACAACTTTTAGATTCAGTTTCTCCTGCACTAGCAACACTGCAGAGTATGAAAGTCTAGTGAATGGACTAGAATGGGCTAGAAAAAGAGGGCTCAAAGACATAAAAGTTTATGGTGACAATGAATTAGTAGTTAGCCAAGTGAGAGGGATAAGTGCAACCAAAAATTACACCATCAAAGCATACAAACATAGAGTTTGGGATGCAATTGAATATGTTTGTGCTTTCAATATTGTTGCCATCCCTAGGAAGCTAAATCAAAATACAGACAGATTAGCTATTGTTGAATCTCAGTATGACATTGCCAATAGTATTTCAAAGGAGGAGACCCAACAACATATCAAAGTAATTGGCAGACCTTCTATACCTGATAATGATACTAATTGGCAAGTGTTTGATAATGATGAGCAAATTTTGTAGTTCTTGTTTGAAGAGGATGTCTTCTTAGAGCATAACCAAGATACACTATTGCAGAACTATGGTGACCAAGTGATACAACTTAAGTCTAATAAGATGCCTAGAGGTCTTGTCACCTTAGAAGCTATCTTTGACAAAGATGATCAAGTTAAGAAGAACAAAGCTGGCCTGGTAGTTCAACAAAAACATTGTGTTGAATTAGAGTTGGAACCAGGTAAAATATTACAATTTGAAAAAGTAAATACTGATTTAGAAAAGTAGGCTTAAACCCAATTATTTAAAGAATTCAGTGATGTATTTTCATGGCAATATGAAGACCTTAAAGGTTTTAATCTAGCCCTTGCTCAGCACAATACTGAACTAGAGCCTGATGCCAAGCTAGTAAGACAGAAACAAAGGCCTATTAATCCCAAGCTTGAGCCACTTATGCATAGATAAGTGCTCAAATTGATAGAAAGTGGTATCATCTACCCCATCAAGCATACCAGTTGGGTTTCCAACCTTTTTCCTATAAGGAAGAAGAATGGGGAGTTGAGGTTATGTGTTGACTTTAGGGATCTTAACATGGCCTCTTTAAAAGACCACAATCCATTACCCTCTATGGAACAAATCTTACAATAAGTCTCTGGATCTGAGAGATTTTCATTATTCGATGGCTATTCAAGATATAATTAGATCCTAGTTAATAAAGAGGATCAATACAAGACTACATTTACAACCAAGTGGGGAACCATGGCTTATCAAAAGATGCCCTTTGGTTTGTCAAATGCAAGTGCTACTTTTCAGAAGGCAATGGATATGGCCTTTAAAAGTCTCATGTACAATTTTGTACTGGTCTACTTAGATGAAATAACTATTTATTCTAAACATGTAGAAAATCATATCAAACATCTTAGGAAAAATTTTGAAAGGTGTAGAGAATTTGGGATATCCCTTAATCCCAAGAAATGTGTGTTTGCAGTTCATGAAGGGAAATTGTTAGGATATATAGTATCCAAGGAAGGAATCATAGTAGACCCTGAAAGGATTGCAGCTACCCTGGAGCTACCCTTGCCACATCATAAGAAAAGCCTCCAATCTTTCATAGGAAGGATTAATTTTGTTAGTCATTTCTTGCCTAATATTGCAGATTTACTAAAGCCTTCGACAGCCATGTTAAAGAAGAGTTCAACCTTCAACTGGACTAAAGAAAGGAAAGCCAATTTCCAAGCTATCAAAGAGGCCTTAATAGAAGCTCCTGCTCTATTAAACCCAAATTTTAGTAAGGATTTTATCCTTTATGCCTATGGAGGTCATGATGCTATATCTACAATGCTGACTCCAAAAAATTTAGATGGATTGGAGCAGCCGATTGCTTTCTTCAGAAAAGGTTTAGAAGAGTATGAACAAAGATACTCTTTTGTGGAAAAACATGTACTTGTGGTAAAAAGTCTTAAAAAGTTTATATATTTATTTACCCATAGCAGGGTACACTTGAAAGTTACTCATCCAAGTGTCAAAGAAGTTTTTCTTTCCAAGGACCTAAATGAGAAAAGAGCTGGTTGGATTACCAAAGTGATGGAGTATGACATTGATATCCAAATCACTAAGCTGGTTAGAGGAAAAGGGCTTTGTGAGCATTTGGCAGAGGATGAAAGTTCAAAGGAATTAAAGAAAATGGATGCATCTCTAGTTGTGCATTCAAAAAGAGAACATGCCAAGATAACAGGTTGGTTTCCTAACATGATTCATTACTTAAAGATAGGAAAATGTCCTATAGACCTAGATTTAGCAAGGAGAAGATATTATAGATTACAATCTATCCCCTTTGTCCTGATAGATGAAATTATATTTAGAAAGGATCGCAATGGTGTCCTTTTGAGATGTATTGATTCAGAAAAGATAGCCAATGTCCTATTTGAATTTCATGATGGACCTTCTGGAGGTCACTTTTCTCCTAGGATTACCGCTTTTAAAATCATGAGGGCCGGATACTATTGGCCATCTATCTTCAAGGATAGTCATGATTATGTGAGAAAATGCACCATGTTTGTAGGAAAAGAAAGGCTTGTAGCTCTGACCCTTCGGCCAATCAGAATAGAGTAACCTTTCATGAGATGGGGTATAGACTTTATTGGCATGATTAATCCTCCATCTAGTGTAGGACACAAGGGGATAATCATTGCAACAGATTATTTCACTAGATGGATAGATGAAGTTGCCTTGAAAGAATCAAATGAGAGTGTTGTCTTAAGTTTTTATGATGATATAATTCATAGCTTTAGCACAGGCAATGCATAATATCAGATAATGCATTGGCATTCACAGGCCTTAAAGTCTCAGAATGGGCGATCAAAAATGGCATTTATCTAAATATAAGTTCAAATTACTACCCTTAGAGAAATGGTTTGGTAGAATCAACTAACAAGAACTTTATTAGGATAATCAAGAAGACTCTACAAGATAACCAAAGGGATTGGCATGTTAAATTGAAATCTACCTTATGGTTAGATAGGATTACCCCAAAGAAGATCATTGGGAATTCTCCTTATGTGTTAGTGTATGGGAGAGAAACTAAGTTGTCCATTTCAACTGAATTTCTAGCTTTGGACTTGGCCACTCAATATGTCCTATTTGAAGAAGGAGATCCCTTACAAATCCAGTATGCTCAGCTGATGGAGTTAGAAGAATTCAGAGATAAATCCGTGAAGGATATGGAGTTCCATCAGGTACAAACAAAGAAAATTTTTGATAAAAGAGCCAAGGCTAGAAATTTCAAGATTGGAGATGTAGTCCTCAAGTGGGATGAATTCAGATCAAAGCCTGGTAGGCACACAAAGTTTGATCTCTTTTGGGGTGGACCATTTGTTATTATAGAATGCAAGGGGCCTAATGATTTTTAGCTATCAACTCTTGAAGGGGATGCCTTGCCCATATCAGTTAATGGGTTCCACTTGAAGCCCTATTTTGAATTTAACCCTTCCTTGTAAATCTTTGTAAATATGTTTTCCTTGTTTTCTTGTCCCTGCTTTCTAGGTTAGTTTCCCTATTTTCCAAGAAGTGCTCATGCACATTTTTGGTTTCTCCCAATTCTAGGTCTATCTCTCTATCAAGAAATTTTTATGCTTAAGAGATGACTCCATTCCCAATTAATTGTTTCAAGGCCACTGATCTAATGTCTAGTAGGCTGACATCCTGTAGAAATTGCCAAAATGTTACCCAAAATTTTCTATCATATAATTTTGGCCACAACCCTGTTCTAACTTGCAAAGGAGATCCACAAAGTTTTATGGTTTGCGATCTTAGCCCCATGCTCTTCAATACATCATCATGCTCTAGTTCTGATCACATACACTAATTCATAAGGGGCATAGAGATATTCAAGTTTTAAGGTCATAGGGTTCCAAAAAAATTGTCTAAGCTTAAAACCCTCGGTGTTTTCTAATTCCTTCGATCAAGCTTAAAAAACTGGGTTGTCTTTGACCTTTCACGCCCTACATTTATTCTTCAGTGTCATCTTTTTCTATGTGCGCCATTGTGACCAAAGTGGATCCCAGGTCTTCAAGGATGCAGTCACTTGATCTCTAGTTTTTATCACGGTCAAGCCCCTATTTCAGTGATTAGGTGACTGTGCAGTCACTTGATCTCTTATCTCTGGCAGTTAAGTGCTTGCCATTCAGTGGCCCAGCATTTTCATAGTCACGTGTTCATGCAATCTTGGTAGGTGGTTAATGTTATGTCTAGCAGTCTCTATTTTGAGGCAGTTAAGGTGTGAAATGATCTACAGTTGTCGTATGATCATAAGGAATATTCTTCCCCTTTGCGATCATGCGACCACCATCCAATTTAAAATCAATAGTTATTCATAGACCCATTGGTCATTATGCTAAGGTGCTTGATTTTCATTGGTCTCCGAAGTGGTGATGTGGCCAACAATTTTTTAGGGGGCTTGTGACTATTATAAGGGATGATCTAGGTCATCCGATCTACCAGGAAGAATGTGATCAATGGTCGTGTTTTAATCTTGGACCTAGCAGCCGTTGGAGCCCAAATTTGAATCTTTATGTAAGGTTTTCACCAGTGTTTGATCCAATGGGCCATATGCAAAGTGGGGGGTAGCTCAGAATTGATCTTTTAGGGTAGTTGCAGGTTGCAGAGATGATGAGGAAGATCTAGGTGGCCATCGCAGGTTGATTCCTTGCTTCCTCAAGTACTATGTCAGTGTTTTTGCACCAAAGGAGCATTAAAGGGTTGGTGCCACCTGTGACCATTTATACTTTTAAAATCAAAATATCTATGAAGATCAAAATTAAGAATTCATGGCAAACCCGATTCAGCAAAATCAAGGTCATGGCGATGGCGTAAGGTTTTGAATTTGCAGCAAGGTGGTTAGATCAAGGCAGCTCGTCTGCAGGTAGTTATGGTGATGGAATTATGTACAAGGACATATATCTGATCAGCCAAGATATTTTAACGATGCATTTATGATCAGAGATGATAGAATTAGGGTTCTCTATTATTATATGCAAAATCTATGTAACCCTAATTAGATATTTTTGCTCCTGCCTGTGTGAAAAGAGATGTATAGAATCATTTTTGGAGCTTTTAGAGCTCAAAGTTTACAATTGTAAAAAGAGTTTCTCTTTCTTAGGAGTTATCCATGGCATTTGTTCTACCCTCTGGCTCTTATAGTCTGTAACCTTTCATTGAAATCTTAGATTCAATAGAGGCTATCTGTGGCATTTGTTCTACCCTCTGGTCTTTCCCTTATCTGTACTTCTCTTATTGAGTATAATATACTGGCTATGTTAGAGAAATCTTTGAGTTATGGGGCCCTTCTTTCTTTTATCTTATTTGTGTACTACTGTGCCTGATTTGATTTGAGTGAGTTTGTGGGTATACTTTAGCCCCTTGTCATTCTATCTCATTCTTGTGCCCTTTTGCTAAAGAGAACATTTTCTTGCAGGTCACAGTCTATGTCTTTTGTTCAGGCCTCTCTGTGAAACACTTATGCAAGCCTATTTAGGAAGATTGTGTTCTATTAGATCTGAGAGCCTTCATGATAATTTTTTTAATGTATTGTGTTCATTTCAGTTTGGTGTATCACCTAGTAGGTAGTTTTCTTTCAGTCATTTCCCTTTCAAGCATTCCTTCTATCCCTTTTCCCTCAAAGTTTACTTTTCTATCTAGAAGCAAATTAAGGTGATTATCCAAGAGGAACCAGCCTAGAACCTAGAGGTCTCATCTTAGTTAGTATAGGTCCCACAACCTGGAGATGATTCCCATGTTATACTAGGTTATCAAGACCAAGAGAGCTTGAAATAAGGGTGCAAAATTAGTGTATAAAAATTCCATCATTGATTATCATAGGGATCCAACTCTTAGATTTCTTATCACTAATTCCAACCAAAATATTCCTAGAAACATTCACATTATTCTCAAAGATTTCTAGATATTTTAGTCTATCATTTTCTCCAATTGTAGAGTATTGAATGAGAGGTGAATTTTCTAAAGCCTCAAAGATATTGTTGGTTGAAACTATAAGCTGGTTATCAGTGGGTGAATTCGTCATTCCATTGCATGATGATTGATCTTGTCTCTTCTTTCATGAGACTACCAAGCTCCATCCATCATATTTTTTATGAGAGCTCTCAGAGACCTGTCGAGTAATGGAGCCTCTCCCAATGTTCAGATCCACATTCCCTAAAGGGAGATCATATTTGGTTTTTGAGAAAAAAATCCAACTGTTCATCGATGGATTCTACACTAAATATTTTATGTGCATAAGAGAACTGCCAACTAGGTAGAGAAGATTCCATTTTTAATATAAGTTTATTATTGTAGACACCTTTATAAAAGATTTATTACTAAGGGTGTATAATATATTATATTTTTCCTTACCTTCACACTTGGGGGGTAGGGTTTCATGTGTTTATTTTCCTCTTCCTTTTTCTTTCTAAGGGCCCACTACCCTCAATATAGTGGAAACTGTTTATCATGTAACATTATTTTCTTATAAATAATTATTTCCTTTTGGTTCAAGATTCTCCCTTATGTAAGAGGTGTGTATCATTGATTACAAACTCTTCCTTGTTTTTCAAAGTATGTTAATCCTAAACAAGTTCCCTTGCTTGGGGGACTTAAAGTGTTTTATCCTTCATTAAGAATCAATTTTTCTCCTTGTAATAGGGGGCTAAAAGGGTTCATTTGTGTTCTCTTTGACTCTTTGTCTTGAATATTTTTTCTTTTCTCAAGACCACTTGTCTTGAAGGTTGCCATCTTAAAGCCAAAATATCTTCCTTCCAAGGGTCTCTTCCCACATTTTGACATCCTTTCATGATTATCTATTTCCTTGGCTAAAAGGAGTATTCACTCTTTGCAAAGGGAATAAACATATGTTATTGTTTTAGGGATATCTTCATGTTGTTAGAAGTAGGTGTATCATCCTAAAATTTTATCACCCATTATTGATTTCTTTAGGACCTATTAAATCCCATTTTGGTGATTTCAAGATTTGAATGTCTTTGTCCTTGATTTCCAACATCTTTCATTTTCTCTCCTCAAAACTTTACACACTTACCAAGATTTGAATCCACTTCAAAAATAATAATGTCCTAGACAAGGTCGACCCAAGTCGGCCTTGTCCTAGACAAGTTCGACCCAAGTCGGCCTTATCCTCAAGCATTGTATTTAAGTGGGATTTGGGCCCAATGTATAGTTTTTTCTTCTTGATCTTTATTTGTGGCTAGCCTAACAATATTGAATCTCAAAGTGATTATATAAGGACATCAAGGCCTCTCATTTTGACATCCATGGCTATCTATTCTATATGAAAGAAATCAATTATTTTGGTGATTTGAAGAACAAGTAAAATCAAGATAATTAAGGATTTGGATTCAATATTTTAAGGCAAGCATCCAATTCAAGATCTCCAATTCTTCATCTATTCAAGTAAAGGTAATCATCTCCCATTGATGCAAATTTCTCTCCCATGGTGGAAACGTAGATGAATTATCAAGCAAGCAAGAAGATCCCATTTGGAAACAGATCGTAAATAATACATTCATTAAAGATATAGGATTGGAAAGTGTATTTCCATACATTTTTTAAAACATCCTTAATTATAAAATATATTCCAAACATACATTTCAAGCATCTTCATGGATTTGACCCATTTCTACATCCATCCATGAGGGTTTTCCATGCAAACTAAATTTGACATTTATGTTGTTTACATTATGTACTTACGAAATTTCTATTAAATTCTAAGGTTGATTCCTATACAAGGGCTTGACCAAGGAAAGACCCTTTCCACAATCTTTTCTCCTTCATATTATCTGTAGGAAAAGGTTTTTGGAGTTTTGGATCCATATTTTAGGAGCTTTAGAACCAGTTACAGATCCTTCAAATATTTTCTTAGGTCTGGAGTCTCAAAGACAAGGTTGACTTTTCTAGAAAAGGTTGACTTAACTCGACATTTTCCTTTGGATATATGATTTTCATAATTAGAAGTTACATGTGTTAGAGTTCTAGATCCATAACTATTTCTGATTTCAAATGCTTTGTGATGGCCAAAACCAAATTTAAAGTTCATTCCTCTTCTCTTAGCTTCAAGGTGAGTTCATTCCACCTATTTTGTGTTAGGAATGAATGTTGAATATTTCCTATGGGGGAGTATTTAGAGTCATTCTATAGAAGCTATATGTTGCATTCATGATTGTGTTTTTCATTGATGTCAACACATTGATCTACTAGAGAATAGCAGAGAAGTAAACAATGTTTGTATTAGCACACGTGGATAATTGTAGATCAAGCTATGTAGAGTTGAGGACTTGTTCTATATTGTGTCCTGAGATATTGGTTAAGAGTGCATATGGAAATTCAATTATTCATGAAAGTTATGTGTAATTTAGTGGAAAAAGTATTTAGATAGTGTTCCTAAGAAGCGGCTTGTGATAACTAGATTATATCTCCTAATCGGGATAGAATTTGGACATGCGAAGTTGAACAAAGGTTGATGATATTTCAGAGGTGACCTAGATGAGATAGCATAGTCAGAGGTTGCACGTTTGAAGAATTATTTAGTTTGGAAGCTAACATTTTTATGTGATTATGAAATATTATGTAATGTGTAATGATTTATATTTTGTATTTGGTTAAGCCTTCTTGGCCGGCTCTATTGTAAATTATTTGAGTGAGGTATAAAGGAAGGATTGTTTTTCTTGATTTGAAAAAGAATTGTGGAATGAGAAAGGATGTTATATTGTAAGAGGATATGTGAATTAAGAAGATCTAGTATTGAGATCTGGTGAAGCATTTGGTGTAGTTTGGCATAGTCAAAGGAGTGAAGATAAGTTTCTGAGATCAGTAATTGTTGGTATTATTATGTTTGGATAATACAGAGATCAATGATCTTCCCCTTGAAGCTGTTTGGACAATGGGTACTTTTTCCTCCCATAACTCCTAACCAGGTTAGAATCTTTTAACAAGGATTCAAAGTCTCCTAATAGGGACTGATATGTACTGAATGAATTTCATAAGACTCCTAAAAGAGTCCATCCTCTCACAAGGAATTTTCATATTAGTACATATTTTGTGGGTACCATCCCTGTCGGGGTTTACTCTGAGATCAGGAGGTTCCCTAGTCAACATATCTTGTGTTATTGTGTTGTTGTGTATGTATACATATCTTTCAATGTTTGTTTATTACATTGCTTGCATGGTTAAAATCTATTAAAGGTGATAAAAGTTGTATCTATCTGATAACTGATTCACCCCCCTTTCAGTTATCTTGGTGGGACTTTACTCTCTAACAATTGGTATTAGAGTAGCATGTCCTTGAAGGAAAATTTTAAAAAGTTGAGGAGATCCATTGTGAGTCATTTCAGGAAAGAAAACCCTAAGTTTGATGGAGTGAATTTTGACAACTAGAAAGAAAAGATGAAGACACATTTACTTTATTTAGGACCAGGATATTGGTTAATCACAAAGAACAAGAAGACTGTCATTAATGAAGATAAAATTGAAGAAATCTATGGTTGTTGTTTATATTGGTTACATGGTTGAAATCTGATAATGGTATTATAAGTTTTTTTTATCTGATAAATGATTCACCCCCCTGCCCTCTCTTAGTTATCTTGGTGGACTTTACTTTCTAAAAATTAGTATTAGAGTGGTAGGTCCTTGACGGAAAATTTTAACAAATTAAGGAGATCTATGGCATGTCATTTTAGGAAATAAAGCCCTAAGTTTGATGGAGTTAACAATGAAAGCTAGAAGGAAAAGATGAAGACATGTCTGTTATGTTTAGGACCAGGATACTGATTGATTACAAATAATGACAAGACTATCATTGAAGAAGATAAAATTGAAGATTGCACTGATAAGGAAAGAGATCTATTCATGTGTAACATACTTGCCAGAGAATCACTTTTGTCAGCTCTTCCAGAGAATCAATACAGTCAGGTAAAAATTCTAAGTACATCTTATGAAATTTGGTTAGCTTTACAATCTACTTTTGAAGGTGATGTACATGCAAAGAGAGTCATAATATAGAATTGGATATGTTTATTTGAAGATACAAGAATGATGGAAGATGAATCTATTAGAAGTTATATTGGTAGGATATCATAGATTGTTGTAGGTATCAAAGCTTGTGAAGGAAACAAAACTGAAGATGAAGTCATATGGAAGATCTTAAAGACACTAACCCATGTGTTTAGGTAGACATCATAGATGATTGAACAAGTTATACCTTGTACTGAAAATTTTACCAGAGAAACTCTTCTTGGAAGATTAGAAGTGGTAGAGATAGGTTTGAGATAGTCTGGAGACTTACCTAGAATTGAAATAAAATTTAGTGCACTTAGTGTTCTCCCTACTTTGTCAAGAAGTACAAGTGTCAGTGGAGATTATGCTAGTTGTAGCAGATCTAAGACTAAAGAAGATAGAAAGATTGAGGAAGAAATTGCCTTTCTTGTGAAAAGAGAACCTAAAGGTAAGAAAATCTTTAAATGTTGGACATGTCAAGAATATGGTCATTTTGCATCTAAATGCCCTAACAGGGTGAAGAAATATAAGAAGAATTTTAAACCTAGAAGATTTAAATAATGTTACTATGTTGATGAAGAATTTGAGGTTAGCATTGAGAAAATATTAAGTGAAAGTGATAATGAAAGTGATGACAAAGGATTTGTAGCAATAAAAGAAGAAAGATCTAAAACTAAAGTCAGAGAAGAAAAAGCCTTAGTTTCTCAAGTAGAAAAGAAAAGTGATTGGATTATAGATAGTGGTTGTTCACATCATATGACTGGAGATATGAATTTTTTTATAAAGTTTAATAACTATGATGGAGGAATTGTTAGAGTTGGAAACAATGCACCTTGAATGATAAAGGGAATAGGATCTATTAATCTTGATGGAAATACTAACACTAATGATGTTTATTTTTCGGATGGATTGAAACATAATATTCTGAGTGTTGGACAGTTAGTTGATAAGGTATATCAATTATGGTTTACTAAGAAGACTTCTGTGATCAAGGATAAGAATGGTAATATGATTGGAACTGGATCAAGAACTAGAGGTAATGTATTTGATGCAGAGTTAGTGGTCAACCAATGATTTGATGCATGAAATAAATAACTATCCCTTTGTCTTGAAACAATACCCTTATATCTTCCTCAAGTGCAACTAAAGCAATGACCCAACCCACTCAATCTTCTATCAAGGAATGAACATGTAAAAGGTTTGACCCACTAAGCTCCACACCTTTGAATTCATAATACTAACTCCACTCCCAAACTTCTTCAAGCAACAAGTTATCCAAGTTATCCAAGTTGCCCAAAACACCTACAAACCCCATATGACTCCAAATGACTCCAAATATGCAAAAGAATCAACCCAAGGTTAAACAAGGATCTTAGAGGTTATATAGTGTATAATCAACTAGGTTCAGCCATCCAATTGGTTAGACCCAACTCCCAATGCCCAATTCCTCTAATGCACCTTAGGAGGCCTAATGACAAACTAGTAGCCCTACAACAGCATAAAAACCTAAATAACTTGACATTTTCCCAAATCACTTGAAAAGATAACTACATTTTTGGACACCCTTTTCAAAGTAAAAAAACATATCCCAACCCTACCATAGACTCCTTTGGGACATGTTTGACTGTTCCAAGACAGTAACCATCAAAACGGTGTAAAAACCATGAGTTTACAAAGTAACTACACTATATTTGTATCCTTATCACTCCAAATCATCAAAAAAGTCATGAAATGACAAAAAATGAATAAATCCAAGAGAATTTAGACTCAAAGGCTCTGCAATTTTGAAAACCCCAATTTATCACTCCCAAACCCTCAAATCAAGGGTTTCTCCAATCCACTGTATCTGATCACTTCCAAGACTGACTGATGGTTGTTTCACCTTTAGATGATCATACTAAGATGATCCAAACCATAAAATAACCTCCTTGTTCAAGCCAAATGGCCACTGTTATACTGTACCTATCAACTTCTTCACAAAACCCTTCTCTGTTTCTTGACAGTTAACTGTTACCAGCGTTGGTCCTGCATTTTAAAAGATCAAGAAACTATTATACATGTTAGAAGCACCATCCCATGAATTCAAGGCCCTAAGAGCTCATGGGAGGGTCATATCATATAAGGAGACCGAACTGTTGTAGAGAAGAAACTCAAAA
Organism: Chamaecyparis obtusa; assembly: GCA_027943335.1. Taxonomy (NCBI): domain Eukaryota; kingdom Viridiplantae; phylum Streptophyta; class Pinopsida; order Cupressales; family Cupressaceae; genus Chamaecyparis; species Chamaecyparis obtusa. Next base: position 33,868 of record BSBK01009236.1, on the reverse strand, counting down.
TTACAGCTTGTCAATTAACACCAGGCTTCTAACTTTTAATACAGAGTATCTAAAAATGCAGTCAGAACAAATAATAAATGACAATGCACTTCAATACATCTCACTGAATGGAAACAAAATTCAAATACTTCTCTGTTATTTCCACAATGAAATACTTATTCAGTCTGCAGAGATTAAGAACATTTCAATGTCAGGAATGTATTCTTCTTATTAACTTTTTACAGTTCGTACATAACCAGGTCTCACCTCCCGTACAATAGATTTCTTCTTCATATAAAACTCCTAATAACTATTTCAACCAACTATCATCATTGAGTTGAATAACTAACTCTTAAAACCATAACAAACTAGTAATTCCCAGCAAACTCCTAAAATAGCCGTTATTGTTTAAATATTTGAATTTTTAAATGACAAAATGGCTTTATTTTGACATTTAACCCTTTAATGCCTAGACCTATCCCCTCGCCATTCTAAAATTCTTGTAAAATTAACTTAGTTTTGGACAACATTAGTCCAATACAAACAAACTCTTGGTCCATTTAAGGACATTACAAATATGACTTTTAGTCCTTTGAGGACAATACAAAATAAACATATTTGATTATATTGTTTGGTCTTGAAAACCATTATGCCTTTTAATTCCTGTCCATTTGAATTGCTTGGATATCTCCTTGGCCTACTCACTCCTCTGATCTTCATGGTGTATTTGTGTGTCTTTTATTAGGAATGAATTTTGAAGCCTTTGGCAGTCATTCTGTAGCAGTGGTTGTTGCATTCATGACTATGATTGTCATTGATGTCAACACAGTGATATTCTGGAGTTTATCAGCGAAGCAAACACAATTTTGTTTTGCATCGATGTTATATTGCAAATTGAGTTATGTGTAGTTGATGGTATGTTCTTTGGTGTGTTATTAACCTATGGTTAAGAGCACAAAAATAAATTCATTTATTCATGAAAGTTATAAGCATTTTGGTGGAAGCAGTATTCTGGCAGTGTTCCAGAGTAGCGATTTTTGGTAATCGGAGGATATCTCCTAACTGGGATGGACTCTAATTATATGAAGTTAAAGGTAATTTTGAGACTCATTGGTGGTGACGTGGTTCACTATGAAAACTTTGAGGTCACACGATTGGAAAGTTATTGTATCTGGAAGCCGACAGTTTTTACGTAATTTTGATGTAGCGTGTTGAAATTATTATTTTGTATTTGCATGCTGACTCATTTGTAATTATTTGAGTGTGGTATAAAGGAAGGAATTTTTTCCTTGTTCTGATGGGATTGGTAATAGTTGTGATATGAAATTGTGAAAGTTGTGATGCGAATGTATGCATGAAGTGAAGAAAAGAGCTAATTTAGTGGTGAAGGAAGACTTGTGAAGTACAGAGATCTGGATTTGTGATCTTGTGTAGCAGAGAGTGCATTTTTGGCATAGTGTGAAGGAGATAACATATTTCATATTATTCTATTGAATAATCCTAAGATCCGTTGGACAGTGAGTTCAGAGATCTTGCCTTGAAGCTGTTTGGGCAGTGGGTCCTTCTCTCTTCCATAACTCCTAACAAGGTCAGAATCTTTTAATAGGGATTCAAAATCTCCTAACAGAGATTCATATGTACTAAATGTATTTCATAAGACTCCTAACAGGGTCCACCCTTTCACAAGGAACTTTCATATTAGTACATCATTTTATGGGAATCATTCCCACCGGGGTTTACTCTTTGATCAAGAGGTTCCCTAGTTAACATATCTTGTGTTATTGTTTCATTGTGTATGATTATCTTTCTATGGTTGGTTACTACATTGATTATATGGTTTAAAGCTATTGAATTTGATATTGAAGTTGATAAATGGTTTAATTATCATATAACTGATTCACCCCCCCCCCCTCTTAGTTATCTTGGGGATCTTTACTTTCTAACAATTGGTATCCGAGCGGTAGGTCCTTGAAAGAGAAGTTTAACAACTTAAGGATATCTATGGAAAATTTCAGGAAAGAAACCTATAAGTTTGATGGAGTAAATTTTGATAGCTGGAAAGAAAAGATGAAGACACATCTCTTGTGTTTAGGACCAGGTTATTGGTTGATTATAAAGAATGAAAGGACTATAATTGAAGAGGACAATCTTGAAACAAGTACTAAAGATGAGGTAGATCTATTCATGTGTAACATACTTGCAAGAGAAGAACTTTTATCAGCACTTCCGGAGAATGAATACAGTCAGGTAAAAGGTTTAACTAGATCTCATGATATTTGGAAAGCTTTACATTCTACTTTTGAAGGTGATGAACATGCAAAGAAATCTAGGTTGCATAATTGGATTTGTGCATTTGAAGACATAAGAATGATGGAAGATGAATCTGTTAAAATCTATATTGGTAGGATGTCAGAAATTGTTGCAGGAATAAAGTCTTGTGGAGGTGAAAAGATAGAGAATGAAGTAATATGGAAGATTTTGAGAACATTGACACCAGTATTAAGGTAGACTACACAAATAATTGAACAAGTGATACCTTGTACACCAAACTTTTCAAGAGAGACTCTTCTTGGAAGATTGGAAGTAGCAGAGATGAATTTGAGATTATCAAGAGAACTACCTAGAGTGGAGACAGCATTCAGTGCTCTTAGCATCAGACCTACTTTGTCTAGAAGTACAAGTGTGAATGGAGATTATGCCAACAGTAGTAGATCTGAATCTGATGAAGATAAGAAGATTGAAGAAGGTATTGCCTTGCTTGTGAAAAGAGAACTAGATGGTAAGAAAATCTTTAAATGTTGGACATGTCAAGAATATGGTCATTTTGCATCTAAGTGTCCTAAGAGAGTTAAGAAGTATAGAAACAATTTTAAGCCTAGAAGATCTAAAGAATGTTATTATGCAAATGATGAAGAAATTGAAGTAGGAATTGAAAGAAATTTGAGTGACAGTGATAATGATAACTTTGATGACATAAGATTTGTAGCAATTAAGGAAGAAAATTCTGAATCTGATATTAAAGAAGAGAAAGCCTTAGTTTCCCAAGTTGAAAAGAAAGTTGATTGGATTATAGATAGTGGTTGTTCATATCATATGACTGGTGATAAAGGAAAGTTCATAAAGTTTAAGAATTATGATGGAGGAGTTGTTAGAGTTGGTAACAATGCACCTTGTTTGATTAAAGGTATAGGATCTATTACTCTTGATGGAAAGACTAATACTGATGGTGTTTACTTTTTTGCTGGATTGAAACATAATCTTTTGAGTGTTGGATAGTTAGTGGATAAAGGATATCAAGTTTGGTTTACTGAGAAAAATTGTGTGATAAAGCATAAAGATGGTAATCTAATTGGAACTAGATCTAGAACTAGAGGTAATGTATTTCAATTGAACCCTACTAATATGACATCTTTGATGACTAAGATTGATGATAGTTGGTTATGTCATAGAAGGTTTTGTCATATAAACTTTGATAATATTGTGAAAGTAAGTTCTACACTTGCAGTAAGAGATTTACCTAAGATTATGAAGCCTACTAACATGATTTGCAAGGAATGTGTGATGGCTAAGTAGAAAAGGAGTTCATTTCCTAGCAAGAAGTTCACATCTATAGAAAAGTTGGAGATTGTTCATACAAATTTGAGTGGTCCTACTAGGACTAGAGGATTCTATGGAGAAAGGTATTTTATGATTCTTGTTGACGATTTTACAAGAATGATGTGGATTGCATTTTTGAAAGAAAAATCTAAAGCATTTGATAAGTTTAAGGTCATGAAGAATAAAGTTGAGAATGAATTAGGAATGAGGATTAAATGTTTGAGATCTGATAGAGGTGGAGAATTTACATCTAAAGAGTTTAACACTTTTTGTGAAGTGAATGGTATTAAGAGACAGTTTTTAACCTCTAGAACACCTGAACAAAATGGTATTGTAGAAAGAAGGAATAGATCAGTGATTGAAGCAGCTAGAGCTATGTTGTTTGAAGGTGATTTGGCAAAGACATTTTGGAGAGAAGCAGTGAATATGATAGTATATACAATGAACAGAGTACAAATTAGAGCAGACACAGACAAGACACCTTGTGAATTGTGGTTTGGACATGCACCCTCAGTTAAGTATTTTAGAATTTTTGGAAGCAAATGTAATATTAAGAGAGATGATGATATAGGAAAGTTTGATCCTAGAAGTGATGAAGGAATTTTTCTTGGATATTCTTTGAAAAGAAAAGCATATAGATGTTACAATAAGAGAACTAAGACTACTGTTGAAAGTGAAAATGTAAAAGTTGATGAGAAGTTTAAAATTTAGGAAACAATGCTTGATTATGAATCTGATGAAGGAGCTAACCCTCAGTCTAACATTGAAACTACTAAACAATTTTTTGAGACTGATAGTGAATTGTTGAATGAAAGTCATGTTGAAGAAAACAGAGAAGAATCTACAGTTGAAGAAAGATCAGTGACTATGACACCTAATAGGTATATATCAAGACATCAACCTATTGAACAAGTGATTGGAAGTTTGGATAGAGGAGTTATGACTAGAAAGAAGGTACATTTATGTTTGATTTCTCAAATTGAACCTAAGTCTACTAATGAAGCTTGTGAAGATGAATATTGGATTAAAGCTATGAAAGAAGAATTGGATCAGATTGAAAAGAATAAGACATGGGAATTGGTCCCTAGACCTAAAGATAAAAATGTAATTGTAACTAAATGGGTATTCAGGAACAAGATGAATGAACAAGGAGAAGTAATTAGAAACAAAGCAAGATTGGTATGTAAGGGATACTCACAGCAATAAGGAATTGACTATGAAGAGACTTTTGCCCCTGTGGCAAGACTTGAAGTAGTAAGAATATTTTTGGCTTATGCAGAATTTAAGAAATTCAAAGTGTATCAGATGGATGTGAAGTCAACATTTTTGAATGGTGAATTAGAAGAAGTCTACAGTGAGCAGCCTGAAGGTTTTCCTTTGACTCAAGAAGGAGACATGGTATGTAAACTAAAGAAAGCATTGTATGGACTAAAGGAAGCACCTAGAACTTGGTATGCTAGATTGGATAAGTATTTGTTAAAATTGGGATTTACAAAAGGAACAGCTGATAGTAACTTATATACAAAAGAAATTGAGAATGGATTGTTAGTTTTGGTTATTTTTTTTGATGACATTATTTTTGGAGGAGAAGATGAAGCTAGTGACAAATTTGCAGATGAAATGAAGAAATAATTTGAAATGAGTATGATTGGAGAAATGAAATACTTTTTGGGATTATAGATAACACAAAATAAAGATGGTATCTTTGTAAGTCAGACAAAGTACTTGAATGATTTGTTGAAAAGATTTGGTATGGAGAATTGTAAACTAGTTGGAACACCTATGGTTACAGGACACAAACTATCTAGTAAAGATGAAACACTAGCAGTTGAGAAAATGAAATATAGATCCATGATTGGTGGATTGTAGTACTTGAAACACACTAGACCAGATATACAACATTCAGTTGGAATGGTAGCAAGATTTCAAGCTGAACCTAGAGAGTCACACTATGCAGCAGTAAAGAGGATATTGAGATATCTTAAAGGCACAATGGACTATGGATTGTGATATGAAACTTCTAATGATTTTACCCTATGTGCATATACTGATGCTGATTGGGGAGGCAGTGTTGATGATAAGAAAAGCACCAGTGGTGGAGCCTTTTTTCTTGGAGGAAGATTAGTTTCTTGGTTGAGAAAAAAATAGAATTGTATCTCATAGAGTACAGCAGAAGCAGAATATGTAGCAGCAACAAACAATTGTAATTAGATAATTTGGATGAAGTAGATGTTGATGGAGATTGGAATCAAGTTTGATGAGCCTATTGTCATACATTGTGACAATACAAGTATAGTTAGTATGTCTAAGAATCCTGTATTACATTCTAAAACTAAGCATATAGAGATCAAGTATCATGTTGTAAGAGAGAAAGTAGCTGAGAAAGAAGTCAGACTGGAGTACATAAGCACAAAGGAGCAGATAGTAGATATATTTACTAAGCCTTTTCTTAAGGATACATTTGAGTATCTAAGAGGTATGCTTGGGGTTATGCCCCAACCTAATCTTGAGTAAAGATGCATATGGTTGCATCTGTCCAGTGGAATATGGCCCTATCTATTTTCTAGATTGGATGTTGGTACTTCCTCTATGGGGGAGTCTGTGTATCTGAGCTGAGTCATGAGGACTCTTGTGAATGTATTTTCTAAACAGTGTCTTTTGACATTGAGCTATTGTTTGAAATAGCGATGGAATTTCTTTCATTGATGTCAATGGGGGAGAGAATCATGAAAAACATTGAGGAACTACATTTTTTGAAGAGATTGAATAGGATAACGAAGCAAGATTTGATTGATGAAGAGCAGCAGAGCAGTTGAACAGTAGTGATTTGATTTTTGGAACATTGGATGTTTTTCATCTATGTTGCCATTAATGCCAATGGGGGAGATTGTTAGGAATGAATTCTAAAGCCTTTGGTAGTCATTTTGTAGCAGTGGTTGTTGCATTCATGACTATGATTGTCATTGATGTCAACACAGTGATATTCTGAAGTTTAGCAAAGAAGTAGACACAGTTTTGTTTTGTGCACATGTTATATTGAAAATTTAGTTATGCATAGTTGATGGTATGTTCTTAAGTGTGTTATTAACCTATGGTTAAGAGTGCAAGAAGAAATTCATTTATTCATGAAAGTTATAAGCATTTTGGTGGAAGCAGTATTCTGGCAGTGTTCCAGAGTAGCAGTTTTTGGTAATCCGAGGATATCTCCTAACCAGGATGGAATCTAATTCTATGTATTTAAAGGGAAGTTTGAGACTCATTGGTGGTGATGTGGTTCATAGTGAAAACTTTGAGGTCACATGATTGGAAAGTTATTGTATCTTGAAGCCGACAGTTTTTATGTAATTTTGATGTAGCATGTTGAAATTATTATTTTGTATTTGCATGCCGACTCATTTGTAATTATTTGAGTGTGGTATAAAGGAAGGGAATTTTTCCTTGTTGTGATGGGATTGGTAATAGTTGTGATATGAAATTGTGAAATTTTTGATGTGAATGTATGCATGAAGTGAAGAAAAGAGCTAATTCAGTGGTGAAGGAAGACTTGTGAAGTACAGAGATCTAGATTTGTGATCTTGTGTAGCAGAGAGTGCAGTTTTGGCATAGTATGAAGGAGGTAACATATTTCATATTATTCTATTGAATAATCCTAAGATCTATTGGACAGTGAGTTCAGAGATCTTGCCTTGAAGTTGTTTGGGTAGTGGGTCCTTCTGTCTTCCATAACTCCTAACAGGGTTAGAATCTTTTAACAGGGATTCAAAATCTCCTAACAAAGATTCATATGTACTGATTGTATTTCATAAGACTCCTAACAGGTTCCATCCTTTCACAAGGAACTTTCATATTAGTACATCATTTTGTGGGCATCATTCCCACTGAGGTTTACTCTTTGATCAAGAGGTTCCCTAGTTAACATATCTTGTGTTATTGTGTCATTGTGTATGATTATCTTTCTATGGTTGGTTACTACATTGATTATATGGTTTAAAGCTATTGAAGTTGATATTGAAGTTGATATATGGTTTAATTATCAGATAACTGATTCACCCCCCCCCCCTGTCTCAGTTATCTTGGGGATCTTTACTTTCTAACATCTTCATAGAATGACCTTGGTGCCCCTGCACCATGCTCCCAAGGATCAAATCAATCCAAGTCCCTTTAGATTGATGAGTCTTCTTTCTTGTCTTCTAGTTGTTAATCACTTCTTCAGCAAACCCTGCAACTTGAATGTTTCCTTTGTTCTCTATCCACCTATACCTACAATCAAACACATTGGGTTGATGCCAAGTGTTCCATCCTCCAACTAGCATCATGATGTGTCCATGGTATGCAATATCATCACCCACATAATAATCCTACAATCTTGCAACAAAATTGTTAGAAAACACAAATATCAATGCTTCTTCATTCAGAAAAACATATGTTTGGTTCCCCACTTCCTTATCCATCCTTTCATTCAACACTTTCTTCTTTTGTTCACCCATTCCCTGTGAGATTCCAATGCTTGGAAATGTTTCAATTTGTATGGTCTCTTCTTGACCAATGTCTACTGCAGTACCATATTCTACCCCAACATCTTCATGTTTGTCATCCAACTGACCCCAAAGGTCCATCTTGGTTAGCATATCTTCAAGACCTTGTTCATGGTCTTCCTCCATCAATTCATTGTCCTCTTCTTCTTCACTATCATTTGCCTACCATGTCTCCTTTATGGCTTCAAATTATTTTTCCAAGTCCACCATGCCTTCTTCCCATGCTTGAATACTTGTTTCCTCTGTCTTGTTAGCAACTTGTATGACTATGTTGTCATCATCTTGAACCTTTACAATAGCAGGTGCAATGTTCAGCAACTCCTTCCTCTTACCTAGCCTCTTGATAGGCCAAGTAACTATCTTCTTCATCTTCATATGCCAACTTGTGGCTCTCCCTTCCATCCCTATTTTTAGAGATTCTTCCACTGTCCTTATTTGCACTTCAGTGTGCCCTCCGCTGTCTTCCATGTCTGCCCCACCATTGTAGTTATCTACCACACTTGCAACCTCATTTTTATTTCCTTCCACATCTTGTCCACTAAATGGACACTCCTCCATCATCTCTTATTTCAATAGGATCTCATGTTGATCCACTTCCCCATCTCTTAAAACATCTTTTTTTTATTCTTACTTCATCTTCCTACCTTCTAGGTTCTACAAAACCTATCCACTCCATCACACCAATGTGACCATGTACTTGCCATGTTGCCTGTCCTTTCCTCAATGGATGCATTACTACCATCTACCCCATATGCCTAAAAGCATAGGTGTTATCCTTACCATGATGTAAAGCCCTCTTTTCCATCTACCATGTCCTCCCAAGGATCAAATGACATTCCATCTTTGGAAAAATATCAAACCACAAAAAATCTTCATAGCCACCAATTCAAAAAGGAATGCATGCTTGTTCAGTGATGTCCACAATATTTTGTTCATTCCAACCTTGTACCCTATAAGGCTTCTTAAGTGCAGTCCTAGGAATATGCAACTTTTCAATCATCTCCATAGAAACAAAGTTGGTAAAAGCTCCATTTGTCACGACAAGCTTACATATTTTACCATAGCATTTGCAATGTGTCTTAAAAACTCCTTCTTCATGGTACTCCATACCCATAGGCTCATTTTGTATCACCATTCTTGCTGTCAGAAAAAAAAATTGAACACCTTACACCTTCTTCTCCAAGAAACCCAATCTAAGATCCCTCAAGCCCAATCCCACCACTTTGGAACACATAGAAGGATGCATCACTCCTATGTCACATCAAAGGAAACCAAGCACCTATCATTCTAGACTAGATTCCAACTCTGTAAACATAATAACCTCAAGACCTTTCCATGCTTTGATACCACTTGATGCAGAGTCAGTGGTCAACCAATGATTTGATGCATGAAATAACTAACTATCCCTTTGTCTTGAAACAATACCCTTATATCTTCCTCAAGTGCAACTAAAGCAATGACCCAACCCACTCAATCTTCTATCAAGGAATGAACATGTAAAAGGTTTGACCCACTAAGCTCCATACCTTTGAATTCATAAGACTAACTCCACTCCCAAACTTCTTCAAGTAGCAAGTTATCCAAGTTGCCCAAAACACTTACAAACCCCATATGACTCCAAATGACTCCAAATATGCAAAAGACTCAACCCAAGGTTAAACAAGGATCTTAAAGGTTATATAGTGTATACAAAACTAGGTTCATCCATCCAATTGGTTAGACCCAACTCCCAATGCCCAATTCCTCCAATGCACCTTAGGAGGCCTAATGACAAACTAGTAGCCCTGCAACAGCATAAAAACCTAAATAACTTGACATTTTCCCAAATCACTTGACAAGATAACTACATTTTTGGACACCCTTTTCAAAGTAAAAAAACATATCCCAACCCTACCATAGACTCATTTGGGCCAGGTTTGACGGTTCCAACACAATAACCATCAAAACGACGTAAAAACCATGAGTTTACAAAGTAACTACACTCTATTTGTATCCTTATCACTCCAAATCATCAGAAGAGTCATGAAATGAAAAAAAATGAATAAATCCAAGAGAATTTAGCCTCAAAGGATCTACAATTCCAAAAACCCCAATTTATCACTCTCAAACCCTCAAATCAAGGGTTTCTCCAATCCACTGTGTCTGATCACTTCCAATATAGACTGATGGTTGTTTCACCTTTAGATGATCATACTAAGATGATCCAAACCATAAAATAACCTCCTTGTTCAAGCCAAATGGCTGCTGTTATATTGTACCTATCAACTTCTTCATAAAACCCTTCTCTGTTTCCTAATAGTTAACTGTTACCAGTGTTGTTCCTGCATTTTAAAAGATCAAGAAACTATTATACATGTTAGAAGAACCATCCCATGAAGTCAAGGCCATGAGAGTTCATGGGATGGTCATATCATATAGGGAGACCGAACTATTGTAGAGAAGAAACTCAAAATTACAGCCTGTCAATTAACACCAGGCTTCTAACTTTTAATACAAAGTATCTAAAAATGCAGTCAGAACAAATAATAAATGAAAATGAACTTCAATGCATCTCACTGAATGGAAACAAGCTTCAAATACTTCTCTATTATTTCCACAATGAAAAACTTATTCAGTCTGCAGAGATTAAGAACATTTCAATGTCAGGAATGTATTCTTCTTATTAACTTTTTACAGTTCGTACATAACCAGGTCGCACCTCCCGTACAATAGATTTCTTCTTCATATAAAACTCCTTATAACTCTTTCAACCAACTATCATCATTGAGTTGAATAACTAACTCTTAAAACCATAACAAACTAGTAATTCCCAGCAAACTCCTAAAATAGCCGTTATTGTTTAAATATTTGAATTTTTAAATGACAAAATGGCTTTATTTTGACATTTAACCCTTTAATGCCTAGACCTATCCCCTCGCCATTCTAAAATTCTTGTAAAAGTAACTTAGTTTTGGACAACATTAGTCCAATACAAACAAACTCTTGGTCCTTTTAAGGACATTACAAATATGACTTTTAGTCCTTTGAGGACAATACAAAATAAACATATTTGATTATATTGTTTGGTCTTGAAAACCATTATGCCTTTTAATTCCTGTCCATTTGAATTTCTTGGATATCTCCTTGGCCTACTCACTCCTCTGATCTTCATGGTGTATTTGTGTGTCTTCATAGAATGACCTTGGTGCCCCTGCACCAGTATTTTAGTTGAATCATGTTAAAAATACATGTTTGATTACTAAAATTGATGACAGTTGGTTATGGCACAAAATATTTTATCACATGAATTTTGATAACATTGTGAAAGTAAGTAATACACTTGTGGTGAGATATTTTCCTAAGATTATTGAACCTACTAACATGATATGCAAAGAATGTGTTATGGCTAAAAAAAAGTTCTTTTTCGAGTAAGAAGTTCACCATAACAAAATTGGAAATTATTCATACAGATCTGAGTGGTCCCACAAGGACTAGAGGATTCTATGGTCAAAGGTATTTTATGATTTTTGTTCATGACTTTACTAGAATGATGTGGATAGCATTTATTAAAGAAAAATCTGAAGCATTTAACAAGGTTAGATTGATTAAGAACAAAGTTTAGATTGAATCTAGAATGAAGATTAAATGTTTAAGGTCTAATAGAGGTGGAAAATTTACTGCTAATGAATTTAATACTTTTTGTGAAGTGAATGGGATTAAGAGACCATTTTCAGCTCCTAGTACACCTGAACAAAATGGTATTATAAAAATGATGCAGCAGTGGTCAACGGAAGCCTCTAACAGTGAGCAATTTGGTGAGTTTGAATCCCTCAACACCCAAGGTAAAGGGTCTAGTGCTGAAATACTTATCACAAGTATCAATAAGGACTTGATTTAAGGTTATCACAACCCTACAAGACAATATCACCTAATCACTAGGCTTGTCAAAGTCCCAAGCACCAAGAAGCAAGAATTCACCAAGAGATCTCCTCGGGAAATAAGTACTCAAACCCCATGAAATGGATACTAAGACCAAGGGTGGCCTACCAAACACAAAATTGGCCTATTTAGGACTTATTTTGATAGTTCCAATGGTTCTTTCACCATTGAACAACTCACAATGTCATGCTACTGCACAATCCTAAGATTCTGCTTGTAGCGCTTCCTAGAAGGAAAACTAAACATAAAGAAAAATACTCCCAAATGAAGCAATGAATAGGTTAGGGATTCTGATACCCTTTTGGGGTTTACTAAACATGTCTAAACACCAAGGAGTGGAAATGAGTGGAGGTCACTACTATTGCAATATTAGACCGGGCTAATAGGCCTAATTAGAGCTCCAAATGCACTACAAGTGCTTTCCCTCCTATGCTAGAACATAAACCAAGTATGGGGGCATGTGGGGAAATGTGAAAAAACTTAGAATCCAAGTTTTTAGGTCCTGAAGAATCCCCAACCACAATCTAGGATGACTGTCCTAGTTACTTGACTGGTGCACACATAGAGATGTACACCTAGGGTCTGGTGGCAAATCCACTCCTCTGCAAATCCACCCTTCTAACTTGCATAATATGAAATTACATTGGAAAAAAATTTATTCCACCAAGGGGCATCAATTTCCCATGGTGGAATGTGCCTAAACAATCAGGCCCTATTAGAAACCCTGCTTTTAAGCCTTAATTCTAGGTGCCTTCACTAAAAGTCAGATATCTTCCAACTTGGGTTGAATCAACACATGAGACCAACTAAAATAGAAAGAAGATTCAATGTTTCAACCTTTGGGATCATTTTCTCATGCCCTCACATCTGTACCTATCCGTACAGTGACCTGGATCATGAAAATCTACAGAGAAATGATAGTTTTTGTATTGATAATTGCCAAATTACATCTGGTTATCCTATCACCCACCTATAAGGGCTTATATAGGATACTCCCAATGGTTACATGAGTGGTTTGAACCAACTAGCCATTTGGGAGAGTTAATTACAAGGTTTTGACAACTTTTAGAAGTTGCTTGACAACTTTTAGAGCAACTTGCCATTTTTGCAAATCTAATGACCAAAATTGGTCCTAACCTTAGCCAATGATCCAAAATGGATCAAAGACCTCAAAAACATAAAAAAACCTAAGATCCTAAGATTAGAGGCCCATTGACCACTTTTGACCATAGCTAGCCATGGGCTTATAATTGTGCCAATCCTGGAGTTAGGCCTTACAGCTTGGTCTAGGTGCCTGATAAGAAACTCTAAGACTCTAGATGTGTTTAGGATCCTTAGTGGTGTTGTTTGATGATTGAAGAGTAGGTTCTCCTACACCAAAAAGAAGGAACATATCAATAACTGAAGCAGAAAGAGCTATGTTATTTGGGAATTATTTGGTGAAGACATTTTCGAGAGAAGCAGTGAATCCAATAGTATATACAATGAACAGAGTACAAATCAAAGTAGACATAGAAAAGATACCTTATGAATTATGGTTTGGACATGCACCATCAATTAATTATTTCAAAAAATTTGGAAGTAAATATTATATTAAAAGAGATGATGACATTGGTAATTTTGATCCCAGAAGTAATGAATGTATATTTCTTGGCTATTAATTCAAAAGAAAAGGTTATAGATGTTTCAATAAAATAACTAAGACTATTGTTGAGAGTGAAAATGTTAAAGTTGATGAGAAATTCAAAATTCAAGAAAGAATACTTGATTATGAATCAAATGAAGAAGTTTGTCCTAGAATTGCTCAAGAAAATGTTGAATTATTTTATGAAACTCATAGTGATTTGAAGAATGATATTGAGGAAATAAGAGAAGAACCAAGTGCAAAAAAAAGAGTTGAAGCAAGAACTGAGAAAGTGACACCTAATAAGAATTTGGTGAGGAATCATCCTGCTGATCACATTATTGAGCGCATAGAAAAAGGAGTTCTAACCAGAAATAAGGTACAAGAAGAACTATGTTTTATTTCTCAAATTAAACCTAAAACTACTGAGGAAACCTATAAATATGATAATTGGATTCAACAAATGAAGGAAGAACTAGATCAGATTGAAAAGAACAAGACTTGGGAGTTGGTCCCTAGACCTAAAGATAAAAATGTTATAGGAACTAAATGGGTATTCATAAATAAGATGAATGAACAAGGTGAAGTTGTAAGAAACAAAGCAAGATTGGTATATAAGGGATACTCACAGCAAGAAAGAATTGATTATGAATAAAAAATTTCACTTGTTGCAAGAATTAAAGTGGTAAGAATTTTTTTGGCTTATACAGCTTATAAAAAATTCAAAGTGTATCAGATGGATGTGAAGTCAACATTTCTGAATGGAGAATTCGAAGAAGTCTACATTGAGCAGCTTGAAGTTTTTCCTTTAACTCAAGAAGAAGACATGGTATGTAAATTGAACAAAGCTATATATGGACTAAAGAAAGCACCTAGAACATAGTATGCAAGATTAGATAAATATTTGATAAAATTGGGATTTTCTAAAGGCGCTGCAAACAATAATTTGTATCTGAAAGAGATTGATAATGGTCTATTGATTGTAGTTATTTTTGTTGATGATTTTATCTTTGGAGGAGAAGATGAAGCTAGTGATAAATTTGTTGATGAAATGAAGACATAATTTGAGATGAGTATGATTGGTGAAATGAAATATTTTTTAGGATTATAGATAGAAAAAAATAATGATGGTATTTTCTTATCTCAAACAAAATATCTAAAAGACTTGCTACAGAGATTTGGAATGGAAAATTGTAAGTATGTTGGTACACCTATGGTAACTATTCATAAGTTATCTAGCATAGATGAAACACCTAAAGTTGAACAAAAGAAGTACAAATCCATGATTGGAGGATTGTAGTATTCAACTCATACAAGACCAGATATATCACATGCAGGTGGAATCGTTGCAGGATTTCAAGCTGATCCTAAAGAGTCACATTATGTAGGAGTAAAAAGAATATTTTGGTATTTGAAAGTCACAATTTAATATCGATTATAGTATGAAAAATCAGATGACTTTACCCTATGTGCATATACATATGCAAATTGGGGAGGTAGTGTTGATGACAAAAAGAGTACAAGTGGTAGATCATTTTTTTCTTGGAGAAAGACTGGTTTCCAGGCTAAGCAAGAAACAAAATTGTATTTCACAAAGAACAAGAGAAGAAAAATATGTAGCAACAAAAAATAATTGTAATGAGATAATATGGATGAAAAAAATGTTGAAGGATATTGGAATAAACTTCAATGAGCTTGTTATCATACACTGTGATAACACTAGTATAGTAAGTATGTCTAAAAACCTTTTGTTGCATTCTAAAAAAAACATATAGAAATAAAGTATCATGTTGTAAGAGAAAAAGTAGCAAAAAAAGAAGTTAGACTTGAGTATATTAGTAAGAAAGAGTAGATTGCAGATATATTTACAAAACCTTTACCTAAAGATACATTTGAGTATTTGAGAGGTATGCTTGGGGTTATGCCCCAACCTACTTTTGAGTAGTGATGCAGAAAGTTGCATCAGTCCAGTGATATAAGAGCACTATTCTTCTAGACTGTATGATGATACTTCCTCTATGGGGGAGTATGTGTGTTTCTAAGCTGAGTCATGAAGGACTCTTATGAATGTATTTTCTAAATAGTGTGTTTTGACATTCGATCTTGTGGATTGACATATTGATGCTTACTTTGTCATTGATGTCAATGGAGCAGAAGGATACATGAAAAACATCTGTTGATTGATTTAATTTATGAAGAGGATTTGGAAATGTAAAGCATTGATAAGGATACATTTGATGATTGATTGATTTGATTGATGAAGAGGATTTGAAAAATAATGTAGAGAAGCAGTATTGTAGTTTGGTATTCATGGAACTTGGATGTTTTTTCATCTATGTTTCCAACAATGCTAATGGGGGAGATTGTTAGGAATGAATGATGAATATGAACTATGGGAGAGTATTTGGATTCATTCTATAGTATTTGTATGTTTCATTCATGACTATGTTTGTCATTGATGTCAACACATTGATCTACTAGATAATAGCAGAGAAGCAGACAGTGTTTGTATTAGCGCATGTGGGTAATTGTAGATCAAGATATGCAGAGTTGAGGACTTGTTTTATATTGTGTCTTGAGATATTGGTTAAGAGCGCATATATAAATTCCTTTATTCATGACAGTTATTTGCAATTTAGTGGAAATAATATTTAGACAGTGTTCCTAAGAAGCGGCTTGTGATAACTGGATTATATCTACTAATCAGGATAGAATCTCGACATGTGAAGTTGAAAAGAGGTTGATGATATTTTGAATGTGACCTGGATGAGATAGCATAGTGAGAGGTCGCATGTGTGAAGAAATATTTAGTTTTGAAGCTCACATTTTTATGTGATTATGAAATATTGTGTAAAGTATAATGATTTATATTTTGTATCTGGTTAAGCCTTGTTGGCTGACTCTATTGTAAATTATTTGAGTGAGGTCTAAAGGATGGATGGTTTTTCTTGATTTGAAGAAGAAGTGTGGAATGAGAAAGGATATGATATTGTAAGAGGATATGGGAATTAAGAAGATCTTGTAATGACCCCACCAGGGAACCCATAAGGAATCAAGTCTTTGACCAAAATTTACAAATAACAATTTTTTTCTTAACATTCTAACATATCATCATTACCATTCACAAGTACATTCCTTAAGGTTCCCTTAATGAATTCATTTACCATTATCAAGAAATGCACTTTATTACTTAATCTAATGCAACTCTATTTTTGTTTCAACTTCAATTTACGTTAAGACATTACTTCCATTCCTCCCCAAAACCAATTACATTAATGAGCTAATTGCATTCATTTTCTTTACCTAATTTTCATAAATAATCACTTTTAGAAATGAATCAGAAGCCCATCATTTATCTAATACACTAGATACATTATCATTTCCTTTTTCATTTTTTTTCTCCTTAACCTTATCTATACACTATCAGCACATAAACTTTCTATTAAAAGTCCTTACTTTCCATTTTCCTTTCAAGGATCTAAATAGAAAAAGTGTAAAGTACTTAACCATATAATGCTAACAAATATAACCCATTCACTAAATCATCTTTGTCACAATTATAACAACCATAAATTATCATCTATTTCATTGTATATATCCATTTTAAGGATTAAGATAAAAACTTAGTTTAAATAACCTTACATCATACAGATTGAACTTAGACATTTAAGAGCATTAGGAAAGAATTACATCTTAATACTACTTTCAATAACATACATGTTTCCTACTCCTTATTATTTCACTTAGAGATACCCTTCAACCCTTAGCATATCTTTTCACTATTCCACATATCAAAACGAGTTTCCTTTCAGAAGTTTTCATCTATTGTAATGCAAATACTTACATATTACTTTCAATTTCATTTTAAAATAAATAAGAGAGATAGGGTAGGAATTACTTAAGCATAATCCATGCCGGATTTACCAATATTCAAACCCCTTTTGAAATTCCTAAAACTACCCTTCCCAAATACATAACTTCTTTCTTAAAATTTCAACACAATTATAATTACAATTGTTGCACATGGCCCGAAGGCATACAGAAAGATAATTACATCAAGTTTCCCAAAGGCTTAAATTACATCTTTACACCTTGATTTCAAAAGATAGAGATACATGATACAAGATATGATAACTTCATCACTGAACAAATTAGAATCTAGGCCATGACATGAACCACGAACAATACCTCGCAAGGGATTTTCCACCCAACCATGTGAAACTGGTAAAGTTCCACCCCCCATGCTAGGAGATAG
The DNA here is from genome assembly GCA_027943335.1 of Chamaecyparis obtusa. Taxonomy (NCBI): domain Eukaryota; kingdom Viridiplantae; phylum Streptophyta; class Pinopsida; order Cupressales; family Cupressaceae; genus Chamaecyparis; species Chamaecyparis obtusa. Next base: position 15,960 of record BSBK01009236.1, on the reverse strand, counting down.
ATCTCAAGACCCTAATGTAATATAAGTCTCAAGAGCCAATAAATCCAAGACTCAAAAGAACAAGAACAAGTCACATAAAATATCAACACACTATAACTCTGAGGTTAAGGTTCTAGGAGACCACCTAAGTGAGTGTCATCACACAACCTGTATATTGAGATCCTTCCTAGCAACCATGTAACCCTGGTCCCCCCTTTATGAATAGGGATCCATCTTGGTAGTTATCCCTGGTCCCAGTACTCCAATTAGGTCTGTGTGGCCTTTATTATATTTTCTTTCATTATCTTTTGAATCCCCCCTTCCTAGGTTAATTTTTAAGGTTATCACTTTTTACAAACCCACCCATAGGATCATTTGGCAACCACTTTAGGGTTCCAACACCTATGGTGAGACACTCACTTAGGTTTCCTATCCTGTTACTCCATCACAAGCCAAAGATACAAAATAACACTTCCATGTCCTAATTCATAGGTTTAGGAAACTCTCCTACGCACTCAGGCCCTCAGAGAGAGTCCTAACCTTATCCATATACATAATAGAAACCATTGGAAGAGTGTCTATTGCAAGAAATCTTAAATCATAGCATAGAACTTGCATAAATACAACTTTCAAGGGCTTATTTATAGGTCTAGGGAACCCTCCCATGTACACATGCCATCGAGACGAGTACTAGCCTCATAAACAAAGCTCAAGTATATGCTAAGTGCAGAAACACAATATTACATCAACAAAACCAGAAATGAACCTACATAGGTGATAAAAATTTTTACATGCATTAACACAACATTATGATAAACTTAAAGAAATAAAATGAACATTAAGAGAGGTACAAACATCGAGACAGAGGCCAGGATCAAGGTTGGAAGATACAGACCAAACCCCAAGCCAAACAGGCACCCAACACTAAAATCCATGACTCCAAAGTTTCCAGAATAGGTCCCAAATAGAACATAAAATTAATATAAATTATAAACTAATAAATATTGATGGGGAAATGACTAATTCTAGAAACATATATATGAAGGTCATAAAAATACAGTCTTGGTGCGGTGAGCATAACATTTTTTTGAACCGTTGGATTTTCCTAATGTTCACATATGTTTGATAAAAACTAATTGTGCACATTCTCACTGGAGATATTTCCATAATAATGTCAGGTTCAAAATTTATGTACAACTTAGTATGGGTATAGGAAAATAAACCAGAACACTTTGTCTATTTCCAATTAACATATTCTTTTTCATTATCATCCTAATTACAAATCATTTCATAAAATAAAATTTGCAGACCATATGAAAAATATAAATATTTAAGAACACACACATATACATAGATAAATATGTCAAATTATAATTATATAATCAATCATAGACTTCTAGGAAGGAATTTAGCAATTCCATTAACACAATACACATCATATCTTCCTGGCAGTGATATTTTTAATACAAGTAAATACAATCTATATTAGCCTATCATTAAATTAATATAAAAAAAATACATATGAATGATTCCACGAACACACACAATCACACAGGAAGAAGTAGAATTTTTTGGATCCAGATGCTACTTGGAATCCTGCGGAGAAACTTCACAATGACTGGAGTGCACCTCTGCAAGTCCTCCAAACTTTGAGTGAGATGGTAGCCTTCTGGATGAAGTCTCATCCTACAACCAATCTTCATTCCTCATAGACAGCCTTCCAATTACAGTCTCAGAAAGGTGATGAATAATACATAGAGAAACAAAATTCCCCCAAATGACTTCTAAATTGATTTTTGCAGAAACTCCCAAATTCTCCTCCAAAAACTTTCATCCCCAAAACTACCCAAATCCAATAAATTTATCCCCCAACTATATGGTTGGAGGAGTTTCTTTATGGGAAGCAACTTCTCCAACTTCCATGGTTGGTTGAGGATTAATTAAAAATTCTCCCATAACACATAATAAAGTTTTTAATAAATTTAATTAAAATAGCCTCCAATGAAAACTATAACAAAAAGAATAAACAAATAGCTTTCAAGGAAAACACATAGCACAATTGGAATCCAACTAGCCTAACTTCTAGGAGGTCTTGAGTTCAATGCCCTCTTAGATAGCTAGTTTTACTACAAAGAGCATCTTCTTTTATAATCTCTTATTATTACTATTATTTCCATTTTTTAATTTAATACACTCTATTTAATATAATTTATTTAATTATTAAAATACCATTTATATAAGCAATTAAAACATAAAAATAATACTATAGATATAAGCATGGGTATATGTGTCTGCACCCACATATACACATACCTATATAGCATACAATCAATTATAACATAGATATAAAATAAATAATATATATATATATATATATATATATATATATATATATATATATATATATATATATATATATATATATATATATATATATATATATATATATATATATATATATATATATATATATATATATATATATATATATATATATATATATATATATATATATATATATATAAGGACAATTCAAACTCATAATGAAAATTTCAGAATAACATCGAATTATAAATCACAAGACCACAACACATAGTGCATTCAATTCCCCCAACTAGGTAACCTCCTAAACATAAATCTAAATCCATAGGTAACCTTGAGAGTAATCTTGGTAATATCTCCACACAACAACAGTTCAAGGATTTTTAAGGCACGCTCAGACCTATGTAGCCAGGTGGATTCGATGCATGGTACCTGCATCTTGCAACACCAATTGACATGCATACATATATATAGATATAAATAGATAGTGGAAAATAAGGAGGGAGAGTGTGACATTGTGTGGACCTTCCATAGGAGTAACTACGACTACCTCCCCTAATCCTACACTCACATCAGACAGTGACATCAACAAAGCATAAATGGATTAGTGTGACTAGTACCAAAATAATCTCTATTCCATATTGCAACATAACATAATCATGTAAATGTAAATCATCTATTAACTTTCAAAACCTAGTTTAACCATCAGGTGTGTACTCATAATGTCTCATTACCAAATCAAGATAAACAAAACATATAATTCTCAATATAGAAATCATGTCTAATCTCAAGTATAACAAGTAACATCATTAGAGTCAGTAACACATCTAACCCCTTTAAGTGATTATAATTAATTAACCTAAGATAATCTTAAATATTAATAATGAGCATCTCACATAGAAGTATATAAGTCTACCAAGTAATCCTTTTAGCATTAAGGTCCTAAACTATTTCTGACACACAGGAAGATGTATAGAAACATACCTACACAATATTATTGTTTCCCAAATTAAAATATGAAGTTATAGTAACTAGGAAGCAACCATCTCAAGAAGGACTATTCTCTTATAAAATAACCATGAAAACACATATAATACTTTCTAATTTATAGTGAACATAAGCATGGCTTGTTAGGGTTGGAGGGGCATTACATCATCCCTCCCTAAGATTCGACTTACTCCTGGATGTCGTAAGTTTGTAAGCCATAAAGTAACAATATTACAAATATTTCCACTCTATTCTAACATATAAGGTAGAATTTTTACCTTAGGAATTAGGAGTCCTTTAAATTATATTCTAGGATCCCAAAATGCAATTAAGAATTCAAGATTCATGTTTTAAACTAGATACGGATTATTACAGGGGTTATTTCTTCTCAATGCATATACATAAGATACTACTATCATATTGCAGCCTTGGTAAACATTTTCAAACTAAAAATCATTCAAATATTGAATTGCCACATATAACAACACATAATTTTATGGGATAAGACAAAAACAATTCTCTTTATGCAACATGTTACTTTTTCTCATAAGGCCTACGAAAAAATTATAGGAAAGTCACCAGTATCAAACTTACATACACGATGGAATTCACAACCTCTAAAGAATCTAACCTAAGATACCCTTTATGATTCTATTGTAACAATTTATTAGTGTTGTATTACAACAATACACATAAAGATATTCCTAAGAAATTTTAACATGATTCATTAAGCTAGAGTTTCATCAACATTACTTATTAACTAGCTTATTTAACCAATTCCATATCCAAAAAATTCATAAAAATCTTCTTATGAGTATATCTTTTCCCAACATTAACAAGTTTATTTGAATTTACCATTTTCTCAAAATAAAAGTCATAGATTCTTTAATAAAGAAAGGGAGAAATACATGAGTCCTACAGTTACCCTCTTATTCAATCAAATTAATATGCTCAACCTACTAGCCTTGTGTACATACATTTCATATTTTATCTCCATAAAAACACATTTGAGGAGTAACTAAAAGTATTTTTATCCTTATATGCATCTTCAATATGACATCTATACTATTACCTACAAATGTGCATTCTTCTAATATTTCCATTTTAGGATAGTTAGAAAGTTTGACTTAAATCTTATTCTAATAGACATATCATTATTCCTTTCATAATAACTCATCATTCCTATATAATAGCCATGTTGTTAGCTTCAACTTCCATTTCACACACAAAATTTGAACAATGTAAATAATTACTACACAATTTTTTTTAATATCATATTCTTTCCTTATAGTTGATGATTTTTTTATTGGTTCAATTCACACCACTTACGAGGATCATATATAATTCAAAAATCCTTCCATATAATCAAACATCTCTCCTTTCAATAATTGTGTACTATAATCCTATTTATTACAAAACCTTGGGGACATAGGTCCTTTACCCAAGAGTTTCCTCTAGCTAAGCACATTCTCCTTATTGACACATTGATATTCCCTTATGAAATTTAGCCTTTTAAACATATTTCTTGGGAAAGAAAGGAGAGACGCATCTGATTCAACAATAGATTTAATTTCTTACTTGAGAGGGTATATAAAAGAGAGATGCTTCTTAATCTTTCCATATTTTGAAATATCATATATTTCCTAATTTCAACACATTATCTCTTTTTCAATAAAATATAAGTTCGTAAATTCCTAAGTTCTTGAGGAAGGATAAAGATACATTTACTAGACATGTTTTAAAACCATCCAATATTACAATCCTTTCTGTACTAGGAACATGAGTATCCATATAATCATACCTTGTTTCCCACCATAAGTACAACATATTTCAAATCTATCTAGCCTTAAATAATCAAACATAACAATCATGGTGTTATCTAGCATTTATAAGGAAGTAGAGTATATAACTTTTCAATCTATTTTGGCATTCATTCATACTAATCATCACAACAATTTTCCTTACAATTATATAAGATTTTCTTAGAACAAGGATAAGAATACAGTACTGAAGTATCAAGAATTCTTTACCATCTATTTGAACCACATGAATCTTATAATGCAAAACATAAATAATCCTTTCAGACAATCCTTTCTTGCAATGTATTATGGTAGAAATATGTAAAACATACCTTTTATGTCTAGTGCTCAAGTTTGTTAACATAAGGAAAACTTTAAAAAAAGACACACAATGTATTCAAGTTTGGTAGGCCGAAAGAAAACATTAGATGGAGAAAAAAAATAGACTCAAGTATTGCGAGTAGGCCAAGTATGAGTCCCAAGGTTCTTAGAAGAACAACCTAGGGCTCATATTTCTATCCCTATCATAATGGTCAGAATAAGTTGCCTCCTCGGGGCTAAATTTTCTTCTAATGGGTTATAGCTTTAGTAAAATCGGTCATTAAAGCTATCATATTTGTGAATCCTCTGCGTCATTACTCAGATTTTTTTCTCCCACATATTCCCATGAAAACTTTATTTGGTAAGATGATGGGGGAGAATCTTGAGATAAATCCTAAGAGCCTTTATGATGTTGCATAGCATCTTGGAAGAGTGTTACAATCTAGGTATAGGTATAAAGTTGACATTAATTAACAATGAGAAGAAGATACTAAGCTAAACACAAATAGACCGTAGAGCTCCCAGTGTGGAAACCTAGGGCTCTAATACCAAATGTAATGTCCCCGCCAGGGAACCCATAAGGAATCAAGTCTTTGAACTAAAATTACAACTAACAAATTTTTTCTCAACATTCTAACATATCATCATTACAATTCACAAGTACATTCCTTCAAGTTCCCTTAATGAATTCATTTACCATTATCAAGAAATGCACTTTATTACTTAATCTAATGCAATTCTATTTCTGTTTCAACTTCAATTTACATTAAGACATTGCTCCCAATCCTCACCAAAACCAATTACATTAATGAGATAATTGCATTCATTTTCTTTACCTAATTTTCATAAATAATCACTTTTAGAAATGAATCAAAAGCTTGTCATTTATCTAATACACTAGATACATTATCATTTCCTCTTTCATTTGTTTTTTCCTTAACCTTATCTATACACTATCATCACATAAACTTTCTATTAAAAGTCCTTACTTTCCATTTTCCTTTCAAGGATCCAAATAGAAAAAGTGTAAATTACTTAACCATATAATGCTAACAAATATAACCCATAAACTGAATCATCTTTGTCACAATTATAACAACCACAAATTATCATCTATGTCATTGTATATATCCATTTTAAGGATTAAGATGAAAAGTTAGTTTAAATAACCTTACATCATACACATTGAACTTAAACATTTAAGAGCATTAGGAAAGAATTACATCTTAATACTACTTTCAATAACATACATGTTTCCTACCCCTTATTATTTCACTTAGAGATACCCTTCAAACCTTAGCATATCTTTTCACTATTCCACATATCAAAATGAGTTTCCTTTCAGAAGTTTTCATCTATTGTAATGCAAATACTTACATATTACTTTCAATTTCATTTAAAAATAAATAAGAGAGATAGGGTAGGAATTACTTAAACATAATCCATGATGAATTTACCAATATTCAATCCCCTTTTGAAATTCCTAAAACTACCCTTCCCAAATACATAACTTCTTTCTTAAAATTTCAACACAATTACAATTACAATTGTTGCACATGGCCCGAAGGCATACAAAAAGATAATTACATCAAGTTTCCCAAAGGCTTACATTAAATCTTTACACCTTGATTTTAAAAGATAGAGATACATGATACAAGATATGATAACTTCATCACTGAACAAATTAGAATCTAGGCCATGACACGAACCACAAACAATACCTCACAAGAGATTTGCCACCCAACCATGTGAAACTGGTAAATTTCCACCCCCCATGCTAGGAGATAGAACCAAGGTACTCTCAAGACCCTAATGTAATATAAGTCTCATGAGAAAATAAATCCAAGACTCAAAAGAACAAGAACAAATCACATAAAATATCATCGTATTATAACACCGACGTTAAGGTTCTAGGAGACCACCTATGTGAGTGTCATCACACAACCTATATATTCAAATCCTTCCTAAAAATCATGTAACCTCAGTCCCCCCTTTATGAATAGTGATCCATCCCTATAGTTATTCCTGGTCCTGGTACTCCACTCAGGTCTGTGTGGATTTTATTATATTTTCTTTCATTATCTTTTGAATCCCCCCTTCCCAGGTTAATTTTTAAGGTTATCACTTTTTGTAAACCCACCCATAGGATCATCTGATAGCCACTTTAGGGTTCCAACACCTATGGTGAGCCACTCACTTAGGGTTCCTATCCCCTTACCCCATCACAAGCCAAAGATACAAAATAACAATTCCATGTTTGATGCAGGAGCATCCTAGGATTCTTGGCAATCCTGTATCAACCAAAAATATGTTTGTCTTTGAGGGTAGATTGTTGGTTTTGATCTTGGTTTGGTGGAGTCCTTGCTTGGTTTGGGAGGCTGGTTGCTTGGTTTCTATGGTTACCGGGGTTCTCAGTCTCTAAAGAACTTTCGGTGACTGAAGGTGTTAGTTCACTAGTACTTGGTGATAACTATGTTGCTCGATCATGCTTGGCATGATTGGTCGACTAGCACTCGGTTATTTCCTCTGTTGCTCAGTGTTCTTTCTTGCCGACTGGTTTGTTTGGATAAATTATCTTGGTCAACTGGTGCATTTAATTTGGTTTGGGCTCTTCATATTATGGATTGACCATTAGATGTGTGGGGACCTAGATCTAGCGTGTTGCATTCTTCTATGCAGATTTGATGACTATTGGGGCCATCTTTGAGAGTTTATTTATTTTGTGAGGCTATGTGAGAGTCAACTGATGTTTTAGCATTTAATATTTGTTTGTATGGGTTAATTGTTTCATCAGCTGACTTGTGGCTGGGAATTAGTATTTATAGGATGCCTAGGTAGTTGTTTAGCAACAGTTTTTTTTGGTTGAAAAGAAAGGTTAGTATCTTGCGAGCTTAGGAGCAGGAAGATTGCTTGGAAGTTTGAGTACAAGTTCAGATCTTTCCTGGGTGCCTACTAGTGTGATGTGTGCTATAAACCTGGACTAGCTGAATGCTGATGTTGGGGAAAAGATTTAGATCATGTGAGATCTTGTAGACTCTTATTTGCATTGTAATTGGCCATAACTAGGAAGGCCCTACAGCCTGGAACATTGCATGTAATTGGTGATTTGATGAATAAAGACCTCTATTTGATATTAGATCTATGGTTGTAATTTTGTATTTCCACTGCATATTATTTTGGCTACAAGGTCAGTCAGTCCTTAATTGGGTCCACTAGCCTTGCCTGCATCAGGTGGTATCAGAGCGAAGTTTTTTCCTATTGGAGAAAGTTGATCTTGTGGAGCGAAGTCTGTTGATGTTGGATTTGAGTGGATATTGCGTGTCCATGTCTAGATCTTGATTTGAAGATGCCTCCGAGGAGAAATCGTGAGATCTCAGATGAAGAGACTACTGGAGAATTTTGTCTTGATGATTTTAGGGCTTTGCAGAAACAAGTGCAAGACCTACAAGAAGAATTGAGAAAGAAGAAGCCTACCTTGAAAGAGGATAGTGATGATGAATCTGAGGAAGAAGATCATTTGAGGAAGCTGTAGAAGAAGCTAGAGATCCTAAGGAGAATAGAATCCTAAAAGCTATGCCTACGATTGGGAAAAGACCTAAGATTGATTTTCTACATTTGCTAGAAGCCTTAGGCCTTAAGAATTGATTGATTGGATCAATGATATTGATGAGTACTTGAGTATGAAGAAATAGAAGATCATGATAGAGTTAGATTTGCAAAGACTAAGTTGAAGGGTCATGCAAATATCTGGTGGTGAGAAGTTTAGTTGGAAAGAGGTAGAAGAGGAAAAGAAAAGATCACTAAATGAACCAAATGGTTGATAAGTTGAAGATGCAATTCATTCCAGTGGATTATGAATTGGAAATGTTTAAGAAGATGCAAGATTTGAAGCAGGCTAACAAATTGGTAGAGGAGTATACCGAGGAGTTTTATAGAATCCTGATTAGGACTAGTCATTCTGAAGCTGATAAAGAGAAGATAGCTAGGTATGTATATGATTTGAGACCTAGTATTCAAGAAGAATTACTTACTATTCAGATGAAAACAATAGGAGATGCTTATTAGATGGTATTGAAGATTGAAGAGAAGTTGAATAAGAAGTTTGAAGGTAGACAGAACAATAGGAACTTAGGTGGTAAGATGGCTGAGACAATTTCTGAGAGTAATGTGGTAGAGAACCCTAAGCTGATGTTGGATCTAGCAGTGGTCAAGTTAATAAGAATGCTGGACAGAGAGGTAGATGGAACAATGAGTTCTCTAGTACTTTTTATAACTATGGTGAAGCTGGTCATAGAAGTTGGTAGTGTTCTAAGAAAAGAGTTGCATTAGTTGTTGAAGAAGACATTGAGAATGTTCCAGAGAAAGGTGAATGTCTTGTCACTAGGAGGTTAGCTGCATGTGTTCTGTTGGTGTTTCAAAATGGCTTATGCTCTAAGGCTACCAATATACCCTCAGATAGATTTTAGGAGTGGTTAATTCTAGAATGTAATAGGATCTTAGGGTAACTGGACCAACTATAGGTACAAGACTACCCTCTTCACTTCTAGCTTTGCAAAACCAAGGCGGGTGGACCTAACCCAGTGAAAACTATACCTCTCACACCAAAGAATGGATTTGAATAATAGATTGATAGTAAGAAAGTACTAAATGCTAACCTCACATTCATTAACTCTCCATTACTATTGGGTAACACAACCACACAACCAAAGACCTAAAGCTTAGAAAGGTTATTTATTTTAAGATTTGGAATGTAATAAATTCAATCAATGTATGTTAACAAGAGAAATACTCATTTAGGCCAGTGCCTCATCCATTGGGCAAGATTTCTTAGACACAAAGACACACAAATTTGAGAATATCTAAGGATTCATAGCCATAAATACATTTATCCTAATCTTTACTACTTACAAAACATCCTAACATAGACAAGGGCAAACTCATATCCCATTTAGAGCATGTTTAATCCAATCCTAGATCAGAACTCAAGAATGAAGATACATACATAAAAACAATATCTAATGAGCTAGAAAACTCAAAGCTTACTTGACTTGACACAAAGGAGAGATAAGAATCAGATATTTATATTAAGTATGATGAATTCCTTTTGTGTATACAATGAATCACAAGACACCCTACTTGTAAACTATAGCTTAGACCTGCAACTTTCTTCTTTCATCAACAAACACTGAATCAAAAACTATTACAAACCCTTGGGACCAGAAACTTGGGACTAATTTTGAACTTCAAAACTGGAACCCCTTCAAAATCAACAATTCAACATTATATAACCCTGGTTACCTTGGAATCCTAAACAAGTTAGGATGCAACAAGCTACGGATAACCAGGGTAAGGGCTAGGGTTTCCACCCACCAAAACAATTCAAAAGATCAGAATTCAATACATTGGAGGGAAAACCAAGCAACCCTGAGTGATCAGACCTAAAAATTAGTCTTCATTTATGGTAATTCTTCTAGGACTGTACTGAAGATCATGAAATTCTATGTAAATCCATCTGATCAGACACCTACAACATGCCTCAAGCAAGTAAACCCATCCCCTCATGGTACAAAAATCTCTGCAAATAATCATCAAACCCTGTAGACCACATTGCAACAGTCGGCACCACCAAACTAATCAAATCCGACCACTAAAACATTAAAAACCAATCCTTTCTATCACTGAGAAACCCTTTCAAAAATTTGAATTCAAATTGTAACGGTTACATCCATGGTGCTAGCAGCAAATCTATGGTCATAATTCAAATTTGGATCAACTTTAAGTCGTGACCATTCGATCTTTTTCTTTCATGAGCTTTATGACTTAACTCATCAGATAGCCCTAGGTTTCTCCTAGCGAACCACGTGACAAAGCATTTTATATTCATAGAATAAAATCTTAACCCACCGTTTAACTCTGTGATTCAGCGAACAAAGAAAATGAACTAACCCCGGTCACATTTGGTGAACTAGCGACTGAAGGGTTTCACCAGTTCGTAGAACACTTTTTCTCTCCGTTGGTTTATTTAGCGATTATGCAAATGCTTGTTCACTAGATCACCAAAACATTTAGAGCATTTCCACCTTTCTTTGTGAATGAGTGAAGCCTTTGAAAATTTTTCAGGCCGCTAAATATTTTGTCAAAACTCCAAAAGACCAAGATTCACCCATCAGTCCACTGATAAGAAGATTGATAGTCATCTCCATCTTTGCATAGAGCCAAAAGATTCCATCATTATACACCCGTTGTCGATCAAGAATCTTATCCCCATTCTGCATGTCCTTCTGATAGGATATGAAATCAATGGTTGTCACATGTTCTAGTGTGTCATAAAAAACCCTTCAGATCAAACGCCGACCGTCGATGCTCTGCAAATGTCAGAACCCACTAAACCTCAAAAAACCTAGCCCCACTAACAACATGTCTAGTCATTATTATGTGGACCAATGAGAAGATGCCAACTACGCACACCTGGTAGGTGGACCCATTGTATTGAAAAGCTACGTCACAAAGAAGAATGAATGGTTGTCACAAGATCGCCAGCCTCTGACACATCCTTTGCAAAATTACACCCAGCATTAGATCAAGATGGTGTTAGAGAGCCTAGGCCCGGGAAGATTTTAGCCAAAAACATTAGGAAATACTAAGGCACGGGACTTAGGAGATGATAAAGCCGTCAGACTCCAAACTTAGCAAAAATTAATTGGGGAGACTTAGGCATAGTGGAAAATATTAAAGGGGCCCGAAAATAAAACCTTAGTTCCAAGATCACAAAACATGAAAAAGGATCATGCGATCATGCGACAAAGTGGTCAATAATCACCACATGCACTATTTAGGACTTTAGTGGCCTGAAAAAAGTAACACAAAATTAGACCAGGGCTAGGGCACACTAGGGTTTTTCTTAATAATGGCCAAAAATTCAAAATTTTCACCTAGGGTTCTCAAACCAGAGATAAGGAAAAAAGATGCAGAGGCTAGGAAAAAGGGTATGCAGCCATGAAAATTTTATAGGTGCTAATAGTGGCTCATACTCAGGGACATGTATCTTCTGCAGATACAATGAGCAAGCTAGAATCTCCTGGAACAACAGACCAACTCAAAATTTCAACCCAAAAAGAAAAAATAGATGACTAAACAAGGGAAAACCTAAACTAATACTCATGGAAAAGATACTTCAGGAGAAGTAAAACTTTAGGAATTGTCCATGAACAGGGAAATTCCAAAGTACCACCAGTTAAATCCTTCAGGGCATAAGAATCTATCCCCCATTTTCTTTCAATAAGATAAGGGCCAAACCAATAACATCTTTGTACCAATCACAATAATCCATATCACAAACATATGGCCTTTGTTCTTCTTCTAACACATTTACATGATTGAAATTAAATTTCTTTGTGCCATTAATTTTGCAAGACCTAAGCCTCTTACCAACTTTGTAATCTGGATATCAATATTAAATTCTTGGATCCTATTGATCTATCTACATCTTTTCCCTGAAACTTCTTGTTGCACCAATATATCCTTAATTGTAGCACTAGGAACATAAGAAAACCACCTTAGCTCCCACAAGGTAACATCTAAAAGACTTGAGTGCTTTAACTAAGGCATAAGCCTGTTTCTCAGTAATATGATATTTCAATTCTGCTGCTTGTAGGGATTTGCTAAAAAATGATATAGGTTGTTCATATCCATCTAAATTCTTTTGCAATAAAACTATTGCAACTGTATGACAAGAAGCAAAAGAAAATATCTGCATGGGCTTACCATAATCAGGTGTCCTCAAAACTGGAGCATCCTTGATGGCCTTTTTGATACTTCTGAAAGATTCATCTACTTCTTCATTCGATTCAATCTTTTCCTCTTTTTTCAACATCCTAGAGATAGGGATACTGATTTCTACAAAATTTGTAACAAATCTCCTTAGAAAATTTACCTGCCCAAAGAAAGACTGTATTCCTTTAAACATTTCTAGGTGGTGAAAGCTTATCTATAGCCATAACCCTTTCAAGGTCAATTCTCACTCCATCCTTGGACACAATATGTCCTAAGAGCTTGCCTTCCACAACACCAAAGGAAAATTTCTTTGGATTCAAAGAAATCCCATACTCCAAGGCCCTAATAAAATTTTTCTCAAGATGTTCACAGTGCTGACTTTCCTTATTTGAATATGTTGTGAGGTCATCCTGATATACCACTAGAAATTTGTTTATGGAGTCTGCAAAGGCCACATCCATAGCTCTCTGAAAACTAGCTCTTGCATTTGTTAGACCAAAAGGCATTCTAACATAAACATATGTTCCCCAAGGGGTAGTAAATGCAGTCTTGAATTATTTTGAGTCCTTGACCATGACCTGATTATATCTAGAGAAACCATCCATCATGGACATTAACTCTGATCCAGTAACCTTCTGTAGCATATTCTCCATATTAGGCAAACCATAATTTTCCTTCAAAGAATTGACATTCAAGTTCCTAAAATCAACACATAACCTAATGTCACCATTCTTTTTTATGACTGGAACCAAGTTTAACACCCAAGTAGAATGTCTGACAGGCTTGATGATACCAGCATCCATCATCCTTTTGAGTTCATCTTGCATTTTTGGTGTCAAGGTAGGATTCACAGGCCTTAATTTTTTCCTAAAAGGTTTAGTACCTTCCTTCAATGGTATTTCATGCTGGAATAGATCCTCTCCATAGGATTTCAAATCATCATAAGACCATGCAAAGACATGTCTAAATTTTTTGAGAAGATCAATAAGATTATTCCTAGTTCCTTGGGACAAACATTTACCTATATAAACCATTTTAGGTATTTGACTTGTTCCTAAATCTACTTCCTCCAAATCATTTATCTTATCAACAAATTTAGGAAAACAAGTCCTTTCTTTATCATCAAATTCCCTCTCAAGAGAAACCAGTCCCCTTGGGATCCTATTTGATCTTAATTGCAAAACTTCCTTGCCAAGAACATTTTCTTTTCCATTTCTGATGTCAACATAAGTGCTGAAATCCATCTCCTGACCATCAAAATGAGAACCACACTGCAAAAACCTTAGTATATCCTGATCATCAGAAAATACCTGCCAATTCTCAACATTGTCTGGGATAGAAGGCCTAGACTTGAACTCAATTTTGGATATCCCTACAAAAGTAATATCCTCTGGCCTTAATGGTATGTTTTCCAATAAGTCAGCCATCTTGTTTTGGCTTCTATCCACCCAATCAATACCAAAGGCACTGAAACCTTCAATTTCATCCCAAACAACATTTCTATATTGTTTCAGCCTTTGATTTTTTTATGTATACCTTGATCTAGTCTAAGAAACTATTAACTCAGAATCACCAATCACCCTAAGATGTTTGATTCCATGTTTGATGCTTGTCTTAAACCAATCAGTAGGGCCTCATATTCAGCAACATTATTTGTGCAAAGGAACAAGAGAGTGAAAGAAAACTTGAAAGTCTTACCACTTGGGGATATCAATAGCACTCCTACTCTGGCACCTTCCTTTGAACTTGCTCCATCAAAATATAGGGTCCATAAGATATTACCTTTTGTCCCATTATTTTCATCATCAGCTAGAAGGATGGGCTTGACCTTTTCTTGCACTTCTCTCTCCTGAACTTGGAAAGAAACAATGTCAGTGTCAACAAAACAATTCATATTGTCATCTTCATCCTCCTCAATCATATGTGGAGTTCTAGCTTCCCTTGAAACTTTCACACTTTCTCCTTCAATGCTAAAAGTAGCAAAAGACAAGTCACATTGAATACTTCCTCCCATAGAAGCACTTATATTTATATACACATATATATTAATATATATATATATACATATATATATATATATATACATATATATATATATATACATATATATATATATATATATATATATACATATATATATATATATATATATATATATATATATATCTGTATATATATATATATATACATATATACACATAATATATAGATATATATATAGATATATATATGTACATATATACATATATATGTATATATCTATATATATATGTGTATATATGTATAATATATATATATATATATATATGTATATATATATATATATATATATATATATATATATATATATATATATATATATATATATATATATATTTATATATATATATGTGGCCTACTAACGTATATAAGAGAACGAACGTACATATGTAAGATGGCCTACCTATGTAAATATATAAATGCAAGCATGTGTATGGATATGTATGTACATGTGTATGCTGTCTTACATGCATATTTATAAACATGTGCATGTCTATATATATATATATATACATATACATATACATATACATATACATATACATATACATATACATATATATATACATATATATATATATATACATATACACATATATACATATAATATACTATACATATACATATACATATACATATATATATATACATATATATATATACATACATATATATACATATATATATATACATACATATATATACATATATAGTAATACACATATACATATACATATAT